>CM031578.1:19588709-19698778 GCA_018467065.1 Ephestia elutella
ATAACCTTATCTATTCGGCCTAGCCTCCAGAATTCTTTTCTGGCACTATACCACCGCACTCTAACCCTGTCGCCGATTTTAAAATATCTCTTAGTGCCCAACTGTGTACATTTTACCATACATTTATCTTTTGGAAGAATTAAATCTAATCGGGATCTAAGATCTCTTCCAAACATTAATTTTGCGGGCGAATGTCCCGTAGAACAATGCACAGTGTTTCTGTATTCAAAAAGATAACCTAATAATTTCTCCTGCAAAACTTTTAAAGACATATTTTCACTAAGGATACTTTTCAACATCTTTTTGCAAGTGCGAACCGAGTTTTCAGCTTGGCCATTGCTGCATGGATGATAAATCGGAGATGTCAAGTATTTAATGCCATTACTGGTGCAAAATTCAACAAACTCTTTAGAATTAATTTTAACATCATTATCCGATACTAATGTATTAGGAATTCCAAAGACAGAAAAAATTTGCTTTAACTTAACAATAAGTGCGTGAGTACTGACACCAGTGTGCATATGCAAACATTCTAGCCACTTCGAATGAGCGTCGATCACTACCAAATAGACCCTTTGCCCTACAGACAGGTAGTCGATATGAATACGTTGCCACGGGCCGGGCGGGCGCGGCCACGGCGCGGGCGCAGCACGCGGCGGCGCCGGGCGCAGGCTCGCGCATACCTCGCACGCGCCGCTGTATCTCTCAATATCCGCGTCTATGCCTGGCCACCACATCCTACTGCGAGCATTGGATTTCATTTTAACTATCCCTAAGTGGGTGTTATGTAACTCATCTAACATTCTTACACGCAATGACGTCGGAATAACCACCTTATGGCCTCGTAATAAGGTACCATTCTCATATTGTAAATCTGTCCTACATAAAAAATAAGGACGTATTAACTTGCAATCTATTCTACGAGGCCAGCCTATATGCATATATTTAATCACTGTTTGTAATGTTTTGTCACTACTAGTTGCCGTTTTAATTTCCATAGCCAAGACAGCTGATGGATTTGCGTCTAAAAAATTTAATGAACAATAGGCATCGTATTCTTTATCACTATCGCACTCGGCGCTCGGAACGGGCGCGCGAGAGAAATAGTCAGCAACCAGATTATTATCGCTAGAAATATATTGAACATTGTAATTATAAGCTGATAAAATTATTGCATATCTTTGCAGACGCAACGCCGTGGTTATGGAAATACCGGTTTTATTATTAAATATTGATACAAGAGGTCTATGATCTGTTTTCAAAATAAAAGGTTCATTTCTTCCATATAGGTATTGGTGGAAATGTTTGACACCAAATATGATCGCGGTGGCCTCTTTTTGGATTTGGCTATAATTACGTTCGCTTGCCGTAAGCGATCGCGAGCCAAACGCCAGTGGTCTCTCATGCCCGTCCGCATCGCGCTGAGACAGCACGGCGCCGAGCCCCGTCGGGCCGGCGTCCACTGCTAACACGAGCTGAGCGTCCGGCTCGAAGTGAGCAAGCACGCGCTCGGAGGCCAGCTCCGCGCGGACCCGCCACACAGCTCTGCGCTGGCGCTCGCCCCACTCCCACCGTGCGCCGTCACGCAACAACTCGTGGAGAGGGCTCATAATAGAAGAAGCATTAGGAATAAAATTCCTATAGTAGTTAACAACACCCAGAAATCTTTTAACCTCAGTTGCATTCGTCGGTTCGGGAGCATTTAGTATTGCCTTCACCTTATCACGACTCGTACGCAGGCCGTGCTTATTTATAACATATCCTAAGTAAGTTACATTCTCTTTAAAAAAACTACACTTATCTTTTTGAAGACGAAGTCCCGCCTCATTTAATCTGGATAATACTTGTCTCAATCTTTGTAAATGAATAATTTTTGATGGAGCAGTTAGACATATATCGTCCAGCCAGACGCTAACACCTTCTATTCCAGATAACAATATTTCCATCGATTTTTGAAATACTGCGGGGGCATTAGCGAGACCGTACACAAGGCGAGTATATTTAAATAATCCTTTAGGGGTATTGATGGTAGTAAGCTCTTGGGAGTCATCAGAGAGTACAAATTGATTATACGCATTTTTTAGGTCTATTTTTGAGTAATGCTCACCCCTCCTAATTTAGCAAACACTTCCTCGATTCGTGGTAAAGGATATTTATCAACTACCAGATCCTTATTCAATGTGACTGAATAGTCACCTGCTATTTTAACTGAGCCGTCTGCTTTCAAAACAGGTACAATTGGTGTTGCATAATTAGAGTTATTTACCGGACATAATATGCCTAAACTAACCAATCTTCTGAGTTCTTTTTCTACCTTATCTTTCAAGGCAAAGGGTATTGTGCGGGCTTTGAAAAATTTTGGTTTTGCATCATCTTTCAATTGCAGATGCACTTTGAATTTGTTGAAACAGCCTAACTCGTCCTTCCACAAATTAGGATATGATTCTAGTACTTTATTCACATCGGTGTCAGTATGGTAAATTTTATTTAAACTAGTAGTAAGTACCAAGCTAAAGGCAGACATAAAATCTCGGCCAAGTAATGGCGGACCGTTAGAATTTACAACAAATATTTTAATCTGTTTAGTTTGGCCTTCAAAATCGGCTTCAATTAGGAAATAACCGAGCGGTGAGATTTTATGACCGTTATATAAACACATTTTCAATTTGCAATTTATTAATTTATATTTTGAAAACATACTTCTATACAAAGAATTAGATATAACAGATACGCCAGATCCTGAATCTAGCTCCATAACTATCGGCTTGTTTCCTAATTTTAAATTTAAATTTAACGGCTTATCAGTCACATACCTTATTTTAAAATTTTGGCACTCTTCGCAATCGTCATCCGACTCTGTTATACTGCTATCACTTCCGATGTTATTTACGCGCACACGTGAACTTTTACTTCCACCACAAACTTTTTTTAAATGACCTTTTTTTCCGCACTTTTGGCACTTGTAATTTTTATAACGGCACTTTTCTGTGACATGATTTTTCATGCCACACACAGCACAACGCACATCTTCCTGGCTCTGAGCCGAGACCGCTTTGTCGCTGCCGCCGCCATTACTGCCACGAGCCTTGCCACTGGATAGTTTGAACACTTTCTCCTCCTTGATGACAACCTCCGTATCCGCTGACGCTACTGCCGTTTTAGCTTCCTTTGCACTCTCCGTTTGTTCTGCAATCTCTAAAGCCCGCATCAGAGTTAACTTAGCGGCGTTCTGTTCAAAAAGCTTCTCGCGCACGGGCCCCGAACCCAGACCAAGGACAAAACGATCCGTAAGATTCGTTTCCAGGGCTGCTCCGAAGTCGCAATAGATTGCCAACCCTCGGATCCTAGCTGCCCAGTCTCCTAATTTCTCGCCTGACTTCCTAGTTGCCCCATAAAACTTAGCTTTATCGGCGAATGTACAGCGTTTCGGCTTAAAATGGCTGTCGAGCAACTCCACCAGCTTCTTATAACTCAGCGCTTCAATCTCCTCCGGGTACGCCAGATTACGTAACAACCGATAGGACTCATCCGATAAATGCGTGATCAAAATTGCACTTTTATTGTCGTCTTTAACGTCATTCACTTTTAAAAATTGTGTTAATCGGCTTTTAAAAATCGACCATTCACATTTTTGGTGGTCAAAAGCCGATAAACTCCCTAAAAACTGCATTTTGTCCACTTATTTTCTCCACGCGTAGGTAGGAATCCGTCGTCGTCGCCACTGATAAGTATTTAGCGGATGTATAATGAAACGACCGAGTTCAACCGAAGCTAGTTTATTACTGACTCGAAACTACCGTACATATCACTGTAATATCGGAAATCAGTATCGGAATTGAAAACCGCCCGATATTACATGCCCTAGTATGTACCCTGTAATATACATACTCTAAGTATGTAAGTACCTCTTATCTTATTAACTATATCTATGAAACTATTTATGGTAGACAGATCAGGTGTACATTACAACTGTAGTTATTTAAAATACCTAGATCTTTTGGTTTTCGGGACAAGAAAATCCTTCTAGGCATGTAATTAGGTACATGCAAAAGCATTTAAATACCTACTTAGAATGTAACTTTGTGGCTGTAATGATGATGAATGTAACTTACCTTTAAAATTTTTTATGCTCTCTTCGCTAATACCCCAATCAGACAAGTAGCTGGCGAGCAACGAGTCGTCTTCTGGTAAATCCAATACCTCCTCCATTTTACAGGCACAAAGTAGGTCACGCACGTTAATAACTTCGACTGCACAGCAGCTAATAATTAAAAAAGTCACGCAGGGATAGAACTGAACACTCTTATATAAATTATTAGAATACTGGATTTAACTGGATGGAAACAAGTTGCTGAGGAACAAACGCCGCGCAGAGTGCGTGCGGCGGACTACAGCGGAATGAAATGAATGAGTGATCGTGTCGTGTCATGGTGCGTACAGGCAAGCGAACGAATCGAGCAGCTCTAAGGCGAACGCTACACGTCAATAAATATTGTGATAATTATCATGATATTTATTTATGTATCTTGGGCCGGATCACAGCACACCCTACACCATCAATACGGATCGCGTCAGTACTGAAGCGTTCTTTGTACGAGGCAGACGTGATGGACTATAGACAGAGAAAATTCGAGCTTGTGTGGCAATAATTGTAGCCCTTTCTTTAAACAAACGAGTAAAAAGAAAGCGATGGGTGAAGGATTGGCTACAAAAGAGAGAAAAATATACACATCTGAATTTATTGGACGAAATTCACCTTCACGATGAAATGGACGAATACGAAAATTACTTTCGGATGCCTGATGTCTGTTTTGATAACCTTTTGGAATTGGTGACGCCATTTTTGAGTAAACAGGATACAGTGATGAGGAAATCGTTTTCATTAATTCTTGCTCATGGCACGGGTTCACCGCGGCAGACGCGGAATCCGCAGACGCGGTGTCACCGACGTCATACTAATATTAATTCTGTGCCGACGTCTTCCATCGCTGTGGTCTCGTTGCGTACTGACGTGATAAATATTGACACGCGACACTACACGCAAGATAAATATCACGATCCAGGATCTGGGATCAGATTACTAGGATTTCCAGAAATCCAGAGATAAATATCATGATCCGTCAATACATTACCCTACACGTCAATAAATATCGTAATCCGACAGTTTATATTGACAGATCACAATATGGATCTTGCGTGTAGCGTTCGCCTAAGGGTGCACGTACACTTACATACGGCACGGGTCGCTAATGATTCTTATAAAAATATTTGTTATAATATAGTTCGAAATAATGTTTTTTCACATAATCATAATTAATATAAATTAAAATTAAAATATTTTTTTTTACATAATTTTTTTAACATAATTGTTTTGTAATAAATACAAATTGTCATAAACATAAATAATCAAAATATAATTTAATCATAATAGTAATATACTCATAACATAAAGTACAGAGAAAAAATTGAATTTTAAGTTTGACAGAGTCTTCATGTTAATTTCATGGATACTTCTGTTCATTATTTTTAATTGGAATTTGTGGACCAATTTTTTATAAGTACCTATGTACCTATGTACTCGATTATTAATTTTATTTTACATAATGAGGACTCTTTCTATGAAACGAACGTTACAGGTACCTAGGTATTTCATTTTAATTATTGCTTAGTTATGACCGAAGGGCCAAGTCAAGTTTCCATGGTTATGACGTTTAACTAATTAGGTAGGTTTATTGTGTTGCATCACGCTTTAACTACTGATTAGGTAAATCGTCATGAAATTTAAGGCTGACACACACCAAACGGTGTCGCAGACGTGCTGCACTGCGTCTTGATTTGTATTATTTGAATTTGTACGCGGTGGTTCCCACCGACGGTGTCGCAGATGCATTGCGTTGCGTCTGCGTGCATCAGTCGGCCGGCAGTCCGCGCGATACAAACTGAACATGGCCTCGGTGCGGTCGCGCATAAGCGGAACGGCAACGTCGCTCACTCGCTCCGGCGTGTTGACGTTGTATTTCGTAGGATTTTTAGTCGAAAACACACCGCGGTGATCTATTCGTCTGCGTTCATCTGCGACACCGGCCGCATCACTACAGTTGTGAATATTTACAGATTTTAGTATGGATTTTAGTGACTAGTGATCATGGATTTTGAAATACGCGAAAAGTTAATTAATATAGTACGCAGTTACAAATGTTTATATGATCCACAGGACAAAAATTATAAGAACAGTTCAAATAAAACTATGTTGTGGGAAAAAATTGGAAGGGAATTAGGAATTGAAGGTAAGTACTAAATAAAGATTATTATGTTGTAAGTTAAGTAATTCACTTGAAATGCTATCTTCCTTCACAGATTACTAAAATACCCTTTTAACTACTTTGTGCTTCCTCGTTGTTCGACATCTTGAAACAAAATGACAGCCGCGATCCGAAACGAAAACACGGCGTCGCAGACGCCCGCAGACGCAGCGCGTTGCGTCTGCGACACCGTGCGTCTGCGACGCCGTGGTGCCGGTGTGAATTGCTTTTGCCACAGCCGTGCTTCAGATAAAACGCACGGTGTCGCAGACGCATCCGGTGTGTGGCAGCCTTTAAAACAAACGTTCCATAAACAACGCAGGGGAGTAGGTACTAAAAAGGATTTTGGGAAATACCAACCCCAGGATAGATAACCCCAGGGAAGAACAATAAGTAAGTAATGTGAAAGTGAATTTGTTGGTTTGTTTCTTTGTTCGTGACGCCTTCATGATTTAACTGCTGAATGGAACCGTGAAATGTGTATGTAACACATCGTCTAGTGTAGGATAAGAAGAAAGACATAGGGTACCTTTCACCCTGGAAAAATGGACTGTTCCCGAGGGATCGACAAGTAAGTTTCGGTTTCCATAATAGGCCAGCTGGTGAAAATAAATATACCAAATCACCAAACTAAATGCATCATTCAGTGTATAACGACCCTAAGTAACACCCCCTCCCCGATAGCCGTTGAACAATCGTTCAAGGTCACTTTGAAATCAACACTATTTGAAATGTTAAATCAAACTTGGTATTTAGTTGTGATTACTTTCTAATAGTTATAGTTACGTAACTTTTTGCTTATACCAATAGGTGTAATGGAGGTTATTTTAAAGTAACCCCTATCGTAGAACCTCAGTTGGTAGGTAGGTACGGATGGACATTTAATAATGAGGAACCCATTTACCGTGTCATAGTGATGTTGTTTTATACCTACATTGTATTGTAGTGTAGATAGGTAGGTAGGTACATATTGTGTAACCTTTCGCCTAAAACTGCCCTTTTTACCCAATTTTTATGATTCCGTACCCAAATGGTTAACCTACCTATCAGTCCTGTAGGCTTTGTTTATTTTAGGTATCTTATGAACCGTGAGAGTTAGACAGTTGAAATTATCTTATACTGTAATTTGATACAGAGATAGCTAACATCTTAGATTCATAGGCTATATTTATCCCGAAAAATTAAAAGTTTTCAGATGAATACAGCTCGCGGCAAACAACTTGAGCAAAATTCGTAGGAGTAAAGGAGTAAACGGGCAAAAAAGTAACTTTTGTTAAATTTTTTTTTCCTCATTTTTTTAACAAACGAATAAACATTTAATTATTTACAATGCTATTTGCTTGTATATTTACCAATATACATCATCTGCAAAGATGTCTCATTTGAATGTCGAGGTCGACATTACCTCACATTTGATGAATGAAATAACGCTGGCTCATAGCGAAAGTTGTATAAAATACTAGAATAATTCCCAACCGATCAATAGTCACACCAATTTACCACACCAGTGTGATAACGGTTAATTTTATTTATCCGTAGTCACACCAACAAAAGCCCAACACACTCTCACTATGTCTTTTAAAGCCTCGGTAGCTCAGTGGTCAGAGCATTGGACGCGTTATCCGAAGGTCCCAGGTTCAATTCCTGGCCGAGATTAGTCGATGGAGGCATTTGATTTTTTCTAGGATTTAATATTTATATTAAACAATTCGTAGAATTTGTTTTTCCGATGGATTTCATTTCGTCTAACTTAATAGATACTTATAATTGTTATAATACTTATTAATTTAAGGTTGTATGTAAGTTTCTTTATGTAATTGTTTTATCTAAGGTAAATATAAACAATTCTTATAATTGTATTCAGAGTTAACACTAATTGTATTTATTGCAGTTGTTTAAATTTGTTGCAACCGTTTCTGAGGATACCGATTAACATCCCCCTCAGAGCCAAAACAAACTTCTTAAATAGTTACAACAACTTAATGAGCATTGTAGGCTTTGTCATCGATATTTATCTTAGCAAATTTAGTTGATTTAACTTTATTTTATGGTTAATAATTGATCTGAGTAATTATTAAAACAACACTAGGTAGGTACTAATAAGTAGTTTTTGTTAAAGCAACCGTTTTATATAGTTGTATTTACGCGTTCTGACCATTGATTTTAATCTGTTTTAATTTTAATACATTTTTTGGTTGGCCCATACATGTAGGTATGTTAAAAACTTTTGGTTCTAGTTGTTTAGTTCAACAGACTATGATTAGTTTAACTTTATACCCATTTATTATTGGTATGACATTATACTGAGGTTGAATTTCAGTATGTTGCAATACATTGTTGTTTTTACTTTTCTGTTAGATAAATATAAGCATCATTTATTATTGTTTTAACATTAAAAATAAATTGTATTAACTACATTTTTCTAATTTCTAGTAACCATTTTTATTATATCTATTAACATCGCACTTTAGTCAATATAACCTTCTTAAATAGTTACTACAACTTAATGATAATTGTTGTCTTCGTTATCAAAACTTGTGTTAATAAATAAAGTTGATTTCACGTAATGCTTTTGTTAATTATACTTATTATTTTATTAACTCAAACAAAATACAAAACTACTAATAGTTTTTGCTAAAGCAACTATTTTATATAGTTGTATATTTACGCGTTCTGACCATTGATTTTAATACACTTTTTGGTTGGCCCATACATATAGGTATGTTAAAAACTTTTGGTTCTAGTTGTTTAGTTCAACAGGCTATTATTAGTTTAACTTTATACCACTTATTATTGGTATGACATTATACTGAGGTTGAATTTCAGTATGTTGCAATACATTGTTGTTTTTACTTTTCTGTTAGATAAATATAAGCATCATTTATTATTGTTTTAACATTAAAAATAAATTGTATTAACTACATTTTTCTAATTTCTAGTAACCATTTTTACTATATCTATTAACATCGCACTTTAGTCAATATAACCTTCTTAAATAGTTACTACAACTTAATGATAATTGTTGTCTCCGTTATCAAAACTTGTGTTAATAAATAAAGTTGATTTCACGTAATGCTTTTGTTAATTATACTTATTATTTTATTAACTTAAACAAAATACAAAACTACTAATAGTTTTTGCTAAGGCAACTATTTTATATAGTTATATTTACGCGTTCTGACCATTGATTTTAATACACTTTTTGGTTGGCCCATACATATAGGTATGTTAAAAACTTTTGGTTCTAGTTGTTTAGTTCAACAGGCTATTATTAGTTTAACTTTATACCACTTATTATTGGTATGACATTATACTGAGGTTGAATTTCAGTATGTTGCAATACATTGTTGTTTTTACTTTTCTGTTAGATAAATATAAGCATCATTTATTATTGTTTTAACATTAAAAATAAATTGTATTAACTACATTTTTCTAATTTCTAGTAACCATTTTTATTATATCTATTAACATCGCACTTTAGTCAATATAACCTTCTTAAATAGTTACTACAACTTAATGATAATTGTTGTCTTCGTTATCAAAACTTGTGTTAATAAATAAAGTTGATTTCACGTAATGCTTTTGTTAATTATATTATATTGTTTTGTTAACTCAAACAAAATACAAAACTACTGAAAGTTTTGTGTTAAAGCAACCTTTTTCTTTAGTTGTGTTAACGTAAACACGTTTCAACAAATATAATTTTGTTTCGACAACTTGCATAAATAAGTTGGCTCAACTGTTAATCGATTTAACCTTAGAGGAATCAACCTTTCTGTTCTTTCAGTGTAAGTTTAGTTGACTGTACGTACATCCTACTAATATTATAAATACGAAAGTTTGGATGTGAGTTTGTGAATTTGTGAGTTTGTGAGGATGTTTGTTATTTAATCACGCAAATCTACTAGACAGATTTCGATGAAATTTGGTATACGAGTAGAAGAATGAGCACATGGGGTACTTTTTATCCCGAAATTCCCACGGGAGCGAAGCCCCGGGGCGCAGCTAGTAATCTATAATAGTACATTGTGATATAAGTGTTTTCAACTTACCGAAAATTACAGCCGAGGCGATATTGCTAGCCCGAGCCGTAGGTGAGGGCTACAAGAAAGGCAGAGGCTGTAATTTTAAAAGTAAATTAATATTTTTGTGTTTTGTTACAGATAAATGGTTGTAATTTATTGTCAAAATTAATTTAAAGAATTAAATTTTTATTTATTTTATCTGCTAAAGTAATTTTATTCATAAAATGTTGACCACTTTTTTGACATAAAAACTCTTTGCTAAGATTTAAAAAAGTATCGTTCGTTTTTAGACGGAGCGTGCGTTTTACTTTACAATAACGCACAAGTGCGTAATGAGATACAATACAATATTGAAATTGGTGAAGTAAGTGACACTTTACGAGCAAATATGTTATAAAGATAATAAATAGCCCCTCTGGCATCTGTTTCAAGAGTTTCTTGCGGCATTTCTTCTCAGCAGTTGTCGTTTCGAAATGCTGGTAGTTTGTAGCTTTGATACATTAGAGCCTTCTTTGAAGGCCAAGTTTCAACGAAAGATAGAGTGGATGTTGCTAGGACCTTTAATGGGTAGAACAAACCCGTACGAGTATAATTTACACCTGGGTCCTTTGAGGACCACCGGTACGCTTATTTACTTTCATGCAAAAGCCAAGCGATAGCAAAAATTGCTCAAATTTTGCATTTTTAATTGCAAATTCGTATTCTTATGTAACAACAAAAACCAAACCATCGCAGAGCGAAAGACAGTGCTGCCTCTACCGAACAATCGATTGACAATTTTGTGCATTCAATCGATTCAATCTCTTTGATGTCAAGTTTTGGTACCTAATAAACTATTGTTTTTGACATCATTGCGATAACAATCAGCGAGGGAAGGGATTTTCCGAGACCCAAATTTAAAAAAAAATAGTTTCAGATGAATTCATAGGTGGCGCTTATTAAAAGGCGAGACCATTCAAAAAGCAAAAATGCACGGTATTGGCATTTAAAAAAAATGAAACCTAATAAAAAAAACATCTAAAAAGTTTATTTTTTATAATATAAGTATATTTTTATTAATATTGTGATTTGTGCAACTGTCAAACTGTTATGTGATTTTTTTTTACCTCTGGCTGACAATAAAAAGCGCACAATTTAGATTACCATTACCATTATTACGACTCGGCTTTCAATAAAACGCCATCTGTTGAGACTTTTTTGGTGTCAGAAAAAATCGCTCATTTGAGCCGGTGCGCGGTGTCTTAACCAACCACTAAACCAAAACCATATAAGTGATTTTGGTCGTCATCGAAATACAACTCATAATATCTCGATGATCGTCATAGAGTAAGTACAACAATATACCACTGCAATAGAGCCATATATCTTGATATGTCTTAAAAGCCAGTGCTTACCGCGGAGATAAGACATCCCATTAAAAGTGATAGGCCTCGGTTCTTAAACAAAGCCGGCCTTAAACGGAGACGTAAAATTTTTGCCACCTGTCGCTTGTTTTATGCGGGTGGTAGTAAAATTCTCATAAACATTACCGCCTTTGGGTTGCCAACCTTGCCATTATAGACGTATATTTACGTAGATACCCTGTGTTTTAGTGGAGTGTAGTGCGAGAGAGATCAGTATTGCAAAGTGTGAAATGGTTTGAAAATCCCTCTGGATTTTTTTAATGGGATGAAAAAAGAGAATTGGAAAATGAACTCACTTGCAGTATCTAGTCACCATACTCTGTGTGCGTAAACCAATTAATTCATGAATATTTTGACGATCCACAAATGTATGCATTTGAGACCACAGATTTTGATATAATCTAAATCTGTGTTTGAGACATAAGATTTATTTATAGGACATGAGTTCCGGTTCCGGTGGCTGACTACATCGCAGATTTCGAAACGTTAGCTGTTTTTTTTTCAAATAGGTATTTAGGTATATGTAGGATTGTAGGTATCTGTTTAAAAAATACAGGTTTTTCTGGAAATCCATGGGATAGCAGTGGACATCCTGCGGCTAAAATGATGATGAATTATGACGTACTCGTAATAGTTAATACCCTACAGATTAATCTACAAAGTTATGTTCGTGAACATGGATTTTGGCAAGTTTTCAAGATCAAGTGAAACATCAAAGTCCTAAGAAAAATACGAGTTATATATTATGTAGTAAGTTGTGTAAGTTGACTTATGGCTGCTTACGACTGCTTCGTATGGTACAGAAATAATTTAGGAGTCCTCTTACTTATTTAACTTTTCCTATTAACTTTGCATGTAATAGGTATCATTGTAGATTCACAAGGCACAGGATTTCACAACTTTATTTAATTTTTAATTTATAATAAGGGATATATTTTTTAAATTAAACTAAATACTTCATCTACACATACCTAAATGCGATCATTTCGTTTATACAAGTATCTTATTTTTCTATGATTGCCTGATAGTTACAAATCAAACACAAGCTAGTAGACTTAATAAATTAGCTCTGAGAGATTTTCCGAAACTGGGGTCCGGTGTCAACACGTAGAATTAGGGTAGAGGTCACAAAACAAATCTTACATTGTCAGACACATTTCAAAAGTTAAACAATGAAGCAAGGTAATTTTCACAGAGTCATAGAATATTTAATTTATTTCTTGGAACAACAGCCGACTCCGGCGCTGTAAATAAATCACGATATTATAGTTTTTAATGAAAACCACTGTAACCCGGAAAGTAGGAAGACAATTTGTAATATAAACTAGGTAATACATAGGTAATAAAGAAATATTGAAATCGTTTAATAATCAGAAGATATTTAGAAAATACAATCGAATTAATTGTAGATCTAAAAGTAGGTAAAAATTTTTTTTGTTGTTTTTTTTTACAGTGAAGTTCTCTCTAAAAATACATATTGTAACGGGGAGGATTATCTGTCCAGAGAAAAGTAAGAAAAGTGAAGCCTAATTTTTCTAAATGAGAGCAGCAAGCACCCGGTGGTTGATTATACTACGGCTAGCTAATTGAGATGCTTGAATAGCGGACAGATAACTCACTCCTACCTAATAAAGAAGTACTGAACGTGTACCTATCAACTGAATGTGTGTGTAATGTATGTATTCATTGTATTTACTCATTGCTAAAGTTCAGTACTTTAGGTAAGCTAAGTAAAAGATAGAAATGATCAAGACCATTAGAAAACAAGATAAATCTTTTATTACTGAATAATCGATACAATCATTGAGTCATTGAATATTCACTGAACTAAATATATTCATTAGTACTATATATACTTGGCTAGTTATTACATTATTGTCTTTACAGTATGCATTATCATTAACTACCACGCTAATGTTATGAAACATAGTGACAACGTGAATTTACTTATATTCATAAGTTTATACATTGCAATAGTTATTAGAAAACTACGAATCTATCCAAAGGCTATACAAATCTAATGCGTGGGCGGACATTAATATGTAAGCATGATAAGATGTAGCAAATGGCTATCGACAGTTAAACAAGTCAATGAATAAATATAAGAATATGTGGGTACTTTAAGCTATATGCAAAGCGAATACATAATTAAACATCCTAGTGCGAAATCTATACCAAACAATGCTATCGCATCAAGTGAAACACTAGGGCAATCTAGAACTAGGCTAGGTAAGCTAGAAAGATCTAACATGATTTTATACAAACATTATTAAAGTTAATACCTAGCTATCGCACCTCGAAAGTGACTATGTTATGGGGGTGCGAACCTACCCCTACACTACCTAGGCTATGAGAAGACCTAAGTGAATCTAGACAATACTAAGGGGTGAAAGGACGTCACGGCCAGTCTATCAGCGTATCGTGTCAACGAATGGCGCTGTTGATAGACCAAGCCATGGGGTGGGAATGACAAGTCTCTTAGCTGGGTTCGTCAGAACCGACTGCTGTGTGAGAACCTATCATGAGCTTGCTGGGAGGCAAACTGGCGTCTGAATGCCCGCATCGTGTTTATATAGCCGATGCGGCTGGACGACCGGTGGGTGAGGCCTGAACGCGGGGTGCTGAGGTAGATAGTAGCCGCTCGATCACCGATGCGTCGCTGGGGCCGTGTTGTCAAGCGCCCTGTTGCTATGCGCTCGTGGGATACCCATTACAGTCTCCCCCTCTGGCTGCGAAGTCGTCCCGACGAACAAGCCAGGACTAAAGCGTCAGGTTCAGGAGATGGTAGCTTGGTTGACCACATCTGCATAGAGGCGCAACCAGGCAGCAAGTGATGTTGTTGCCCCAGTGCACCGGAATGAGCTCAGTGCGGAGGCAGTACAGGCCCAAAGGCCCATTTGAAGTAGGAAGATCTGCAATTGTAAAACAATTTTGACATAACGTTGTTGCATTATGTTTCCCTAATCAAAGGTTATAGGGGATACACGTTTTCAGATAAGTTTGAGATAGGTTTGGACTGTTTTCTATGAAGTCCAGCAGTTGGAACATCATGATAAGGCTGGCTGGATATAACTCTCATTTGTTTGATCTTTGAAACGACTAATTGGCAATCTTCATTGTCGACAGTGGGTTATATCATACAGGAGGCCACTATTAATTATAGCCTCCGTTGCCACAGTAGCGGTTATCCTCGACATTTTCATATTCTTCGCTACGTTTAATCCTTCAACTGTTCTTGTCCTAATCTCCTTTTCACTTCTTCTTGGCATATCTACCATGACATTGTAAATGCCACAAACATTTGGATCTTCAGAAAGGTAGTCAGTGCGGGGATAGTGCATCCGCAACGTCATTAGTTATTTCAGTTAATGTCGTAGGCTTGTAATTGTAAAGCCCAACAAGCTAATGTCTCGGTCTTTGATTTAAGGACAGGATCCATTTCAATGCTTGATGATAGATGCTTCTTTAATGTAGCCACTGAATTTGTTTATTGCCTAGACTACAGCGTGCACTTCTTTCTCCGTTGTGAAATAGTTCCTTTCAGCAGGTTTCAGAAGTCTTCTTGCATATTCCACTGGATGCTCTTCTTTCTTCTCCCCTGCACCAAAACAGCTCTGATCGCTTAGTTGTTGGCATTCATTTTTTTGTATGGCTTCTTTTCATCAGCTTTGACCAACACAGAGTCGGAGATTAGCGCTGTCCTTAGATCCTCAAAAAGCTTTTGATCCATTCGGCACCTTTGTTTGTAAGACGTGTAAGCGGTTCTGCCTTCTTCAAAAAGTTTAGATGTGATTCAAATGTGGGAGATATTATTATAATGTAGGGACACATTGATACGAATCTCTAGAATGGTTTATCAGGATTCAAACTTCTGATTCTTCTTCTTATGCAGTCTTCTACTCTTCACATCAAAAGTGGTATTATCTGGAGTGGTTTCCTTAGGCTTTAAACTTGTGAGTTGTATTTTCACATCGTAGACAGTTTTTCATTTTCAATATTCATAGGAGACCTTCATTATAGTGTTTTCGTCTGGAGATAGTATTTATATTAACATCGTAACAATCATTATTACGGAAATGAAATTGCTTGATATGTTCGAAGTCTGCCTGTTCATCATTGGAAACCAAACCACTATTCAGTTATCTTTTCTTCAATTGAACTTTGATGGAATCTGCGTTTCTTCACCAGCATTCTGTTCATACGAAGAAAGCTTTCGTGTTATTAACGAGAAAATCATAGGTCCGAGATATGGAATCGGCTATGTCAATTATTTTCTTCGCGCTCCTGTGCACGTCTACGATATTTTTTGTAGGAGGCGGATAGGCCAGATAACAAAATCGGCCATGACATTCGTCATGCTGGCTGGCAGTTGAAAGTTTCAATGTTCCAATTGTTGTACAGCAAGTTTTCCATGTTTCGTTAAATGGAGATGTATTCTTTCTTCTTGCTGCTTCAAGTAGTTCTACTCTCTCGCTCTATACTTGACGTCTTTCATATTGGGGAGTAGTTTCTTTTCACTTTAATTGACATTAAAATGCTTCCAGTAGCTCACTGGGTTTTGCGTACGCGTATTTATATTTGAAAGACCCGATGCGCCAACATTTCATTTGACGGCTTGATCATACCATATCTTTTTGTTGTGGGTTCTTCTTTGTTTCTTCTTTCAATGCAGCCGTATTTACCCGTGCAAGTGTCTTCGTTCAGTGGGTCTCTCGCTGAGTAGATACATGACATCTTGAATTTTCTGATTCGGGTGTAATATCTTCATTCATCTCCCCCTGCATTGGAACATTTCTTTCGATTTCTTGGGAGAGGTTACATAATATATATATCTTCATGGCAATCACAATGACGTAGGCCATGGCTTAGACATGCGGTCTTATCTCAATAGGTGATAGATAAGCCGAATGACGACCTCGGCTAAGACGAGTTCTTCGTGGTAATCGTCATACACCATTCTACTGTAGAAAGGCAATTGTATTGTAGTGACCGCGATTGATGCTAGGATAAGCCGGATAACATCATCGGCTGAGACGACTTCTTCATGGTTCTCAGAATAACATAAGCCATGGCATAATATAGACATGCGGTGTTAGGTACCGCGTGTAACTAGTGATTGAGCGCTGCTGACAGATAAACCGTTGTAAGCATGTAATTGCTTCTTGTCTCCGGATATGCATATAGACTTTCATTTTATTAGTAAATTGCAAATTCAGTCAACAGAGACGGCTTTGAAGTTTTCTTCAGCTTGATTCTTGCGAATGCTTCTTACGAATCTTCGTGGGAATTGACTTTGAATACGTGACTTTGTACGTGACTTGATCTTCGTAGGTTTACATTGCAACGACTTAAAACTTATATTCTTCGATCAGAGATGAGGAAGTACCAGCACCAGTTGTAGTGTATGACTAATTGAATTCACTAATTGTAAAATTATGACTAGAGTAACTGGTGGTATCAGTAGTTATGCCAGTGTACTTCCAGTCGATGATGAAGCAAGCAAAGTTTGAAGTACTCATATTTTCTCTTCGTTGATTCAGTCATCGCAGGTTCATTGATGAAATATCATAGGTTATCAACTCAGTATAGCCACGTCAATTTTCTTCTTTCCTGTATTTTTCCAAATGACGTAATAGGAAGAACAAAGATCGTATCTTTTGCAATCTGTATGCAAATTTTCTTCATTTCATTGCGCTCGTAAGTTTGTTCATTCTTCTCCAGAATCTTCTCTAACATTTCTAAAGTCGTTGTCGTCTTCATATTCTGTTACAGGAACTCACGTTAGAATATGGACATTCTTCTCCAGCATCTCAAAATTCTCAATCTTCAAAAGCACTATTACCTATAGTAAACTAAGTACCTATTATTATTATTGAGCAATGACACAATTTGTCTTTTATTTGAAACTGAGACTCGATACAAGATTATTGTTAGGTATTTAACCCTCGAAAATAAATGAGAAAACTATTCCTTAGTAAGTTACATGTTACCATTACAATCACTGAATAGATTATTTGCTAAACGAAATTCTATAGTAAGATCAAAAATAATCTGTTACAACCATAGTGATTGTTTGAACGAAACCTGTAGGTAAACTACTTAATATACCTGTCTATATGCAAAATACCTACTAAGGTGCTAATGTGAATATTCAGAAAAAACTATTATAACTTGATTCTATAAAAACTGTTCAATTGTTACATTACAATAAAACTGAATACAAATTACAAAGTTACAATACATGGTCTTGATCTTGTATCACAAATTCAAAAAGTAAATAATACGATGGGGGTCAGGCCCGCCCCACGTTGGGCGCCAGAATGTAAGAGGGGGAATTATCTGTCCAGAGAAAGTAAGAAAAGTGAAGCCTAATTTTTCTAAATGAGAGCAGCAAGCACCCGGTGGTTGATTATACTACGGCTAGCTAATTGAGATGCTTGAATAGCGGACAGATAACTCACTCCTACCTAATAAAGAAGTACTGAACGTGTACCTATCAACTGAATGTGTGTGTAATGTATGTATTCATTGTATTTACTCATTGCTAAAGTTCAGTACTTTAGGTAAGCTAAGTAAAAGAGATAGAAATGATCAAGACCATTAGAAAACAAGATAAATCTTTTATTACTGAATAATCGATACAATCATTGAGTCATTGAATATTCACTGAACTAAATATATTCATCAGTACTATATATACTTGGCTAGTTATTACATTATTGTCTTTACAGTATGCATTATCATTAACTACCACGCTAATGTTATGAAACATAGTGACAACGTGAATTTACTTATATTCATAAGTTTATACATTGCAATAGTTATTAGAAAACTACGAATCTATCCAAAAGGCTATACAAATCTAATGCGTGTAAGCATGATAAGATGTAGCAAATGGCTATCGACAGTTAAACAAGTCAATGAATAAATATAAGAATATGTGGGTACTTTAAGCTGTATGCAAAGCGAATACATAATTAAACATCCTAGTGCGAAATCTATACCAAACAATGCTATCGCATCAAGTGAAACACTAGGGCAATCTAGAACTAGGCTAGGTAAGCTAGAAAGATCTAACATGATTTTATAGAAACATTATTAAAGTTAATACCTAGCTATCGCACCTCGAAAGTGACTATGTTATGGGGGTGCGAACCTACCCCTACACTACCTAGGTTATGAGAAGACTTAAGTGAATCTAGGCAATACTAAGGGGTGAAAGGACGTCACGGCCGGTCTATCAGCGTATCGTGTCAACGAATGGCGCTGTTGATAGACCAAGCCATGGGGTGGGAATGACAAGTCTCTTAGCTGGGTTCGTCAGAACCGACTGCTGTGTGAGAACCTATCATGAGCTTGCTGGGAGGCAAACTGGCGTCTGAATGCCCGCATCGTGTTTATATAGCCGATGCGGCTGGACGACCGGTGGGTGAGGCCTGAACGCGGGGTGCTGAGGTAGATAGTAGCCGCTCGATCACCGATGCGTCGCTGGGGCCGTGTTGTCAAGCGCCCTGTTGCTATGCGCTCGTGGGATACCCATTACAATATATCTTTTTAATTTTTTAAACAAAAATTGATACTTTTTGCTTCATTAGTCAATATCCAGAGGACATTATTTATTTTACAAAAAAGCTGAAATTCACGAATTTTGTAAACGAAAAATATAAATTGCGCGTCAACTGCTGCCAACTCAAATTCTACTGGATGGTTTTTCCTGAAATTTAATACGCGGGGTAAGTACTTTTGTCCTGAAATTCCCAAGGGAGCGAAACAGGAGCGCGGCTAGTAGTTTTTAATTACTAAAAAGTATCCCGAATGCCATCGAATCTTAGATCTTTGATCAAAGTATTGTCAATTCTGCCTCTAACCTATTCTTTGCCTCAGTGGATGAATATTTGAGCAGGAGACCGGCCTCGGTCAATATTTAATGCTAGCTAAACGACCCAGGTTCTCTTGCACATTGGATTACGGTATATACCGGCTTAACTAATTACTAGTACTGGGGTCCTTTTGTACTACGTTAATTGGTTTATTGTTCCTAATCTTGAGGATTATAGGTAAAATATGAGTAGGTACTACTTAGTATGAAAATCCTTAGTATGAATATTTATACCTTTGTTGGCTAATTCTGGCATTTCTTGTTGATTTTTTTTTTTAAATGTGTTTGTTTTAAAAGTTCTACAGTTCAAAGGTAAGATTATGATGGCGTGAGGATACCTCATGTGTGTAAAGTGGAGAAGGCATTCATTAACTCCATTAACATTGCCAAGAATGGCGTTGAGTATATTACATCCAAGTTCACCAATGCTGATGAGAACATAATTCTTAAATAGGTAAAAAAAGATCCATAGCTCCCATAGATCCATCCATAGATCCGTGGATCTGTGATCCGTAACTTCCATGCTTCGAACGAAGAAGCGGAGCGAAGAAGAAACATAGAATGTGCCAGCTGTTTTTCTTCCCGCGCAGATTGTAAAAGTCAATTTTGGGAAAAGGGCTTAAAACTGGGGATTCCTCTACTCATACGCAATGGGCTAGCAACCTGTCACTATCCCTGAATCTCCATTCCATCAGAGAACCCACTGTTCAGCTAAGCGTGACCTTCGAGTCTCACGACTCTTTGCCTCTGTCTACCCCGTAAGGGATAAAAACGTGATTATATGTATAATGTATGTATGTAAAGGTGTGACTGTATATCTCGAACTCGAATGACTTAACAGCAAATTAGCGTCATTAGAGAATCTACCTGTATCAAAATTGCTCAAGGATATTATAACCTGGCGACTTTTCCATTCCATCAGAGAGCCCACTATTCAGCTTAACGTGGCCTTCGAGTCTCACGACTCTTGGCTCTGTCTACCCCGTAAGGGATAAAGACGTGATTCTATGTATGTATGTAGAAAAAAGAATATATAACTTTTTTTTTACACGACTGACCAAAAAAGGAGTGTTATGTTTTCAGGGTTCATGTATGTATGTATGTATGTAATTTCTTTATTCCACCATAAGTCCTGAACGGCTTAACAGATTTTGATGTGAGAGGTATTGTTAGATTCCTTGCATTAGCCCGAATGACATAGGCTATGTAAGATGTCAGTCGTGTTTTTTATTTTTAAATAATTAGCTTGTTACTTCTATTCAATATCAGATCCCAAAAAAATAATCGAAGAAAGAACTAAACCTAAATAAATTTATCAAGACTAATAAAAACATCGAAATTAATTCCTAGAACCGAGAAATTTAATCAAAGTTGACCAGGAAACCATGCCCCCACAGGAACGTATTTAGGAACTAAGAAATTGCTTACAAACAGGGGGTATGACAACACTGGACTTTTTACCTATTGCAAAGAGTTTCAATAGGCTAAATGGGACTAAGTTGGATCGCCCTAGTGGTCTAGATGCCCAATTTGCGTCCTAAAGGCTAAAGTTCAAATCTCTTGGGATCCTTCCGGGGAAGGAAAATTTCAGTAAACAACTTGCAGGTACGTATATTATAACTGGCAAAAACATATCTAGTTTTGCGGAAATTTAATTCAGACCCGGGGCAAGCAAAGCATGCTTTTCATACAAAATATTCGACTGGCCGCACACGTGTCTTACATTTTCCGTTCGGAAAAGAAAACGAACGTATGCGCCCACTCAAACATTTTGTATAAAAGTTCTACAGTTTCAAGGGTAAGATAATGTTTTTTTCTTAAATATCAAATGACCTAGATGTCTAGTTCTCATGTTATTTTATTAATCGAACTAACCTTGGAAGCTGAGCTTACGTAGTTTTCCTCAATAAATAAGTTCTAACTAGACTAAGTTACATTCCGTTATTAACTTGTACGGTTAAGCTACGCTTACGCTATAAATATAGTCTTGTGTCAAGGAAACTTCTGTTATTCAAGTTTTTAATTTCTTACTGCTGAACATTTCTAAGGAGAAGTTTTTTAATAACATGGATTGAAGTTAATTGAAGATTAAGGTTATAAAAGTTAGCATTTTAGATAACTTTGTAAAATTTGTTGAAATAATTTGTTAATCGACGAACTCTAAAACAATAAAACGCATTATATGTAAAAACAATAATCTAAATCTGCCAGTGTTAGTAAACACACTCGATAAGAAAGAAAGAAAGCAATACCTAATACATAATGCTTAGGTATTACATACAGGGTTACTGGTACATCGACCGACATCCGGTGAAAGGTGTTAGTATTGGTCAAAACGAACAAACACCCCCTATTGCCTTATCCAAAAGTTAACCGTTTCAAAGATATTTTACATTTTAGATGTTTCGAGAAAAAAGTCACTTTTGCATAGATTTTGTCTTGTATTTCTTTTTTTTTAAATCCTACCTAGGATTTTTAAATGATTTTATTTTAACAAATGTTTGATCCAAACTATTTTGTAAAGAAAACCAAAATCTTTAACAAGGAAATGGAAAATTTAGCCTCATAACCCGTATTTTGTTAATATTTTTTTCTATGACTTACAACTTTAGACACAATTTTCTCAAAAAAACCTAATATAAAATATTCGTGCAGATATTATAGAAAACATCCTTGTTTTATTAGCTTTACAAAAAGGTATAATAATCAGGTAAAATATTTGTGATTCTTAAAAAAAACCTTGACAAAGTAGGTAAGGGAGGGGTCTCGAAGGATAGGATGAAAAAATGAATAAAAGGGTAAGGTAAATTTAATAATTAATAACAATTCGTTTTCAAGATGACTACCCCTTCTTCTAATACAAAAACTCACTCGACGTCTTTATTAACTTTTCACCACGTCGCTCCTTAGCTGCCTTCTCATTTCTTCAGCCGCTTAAATAATACTTTAAAGAAATATGTGGTCGGGGGTGAAATCTAATTTTCTTATTCAAGCTTTCTGACCCTTAAGGGTTTCTTCATTTGGAAGAAGAAATATGTGGTTCCAAATATCTCTGAAACGGTTAACTTTTGGATGAGGCAATAGGGGGTAAAAACAATTTGTTTTGACCAATACTAACACCTTTCAACGGATGTAGGTCGACTTACCAGTAACCCTGTATATGCTGAAAGTAATGTTTATCGAAATACAACTGTGCGTTAGTACATAATATCTCGATGTTCGCGTATATGGTTTTATGCGTCGAAAGGATTGCAATATTTTATTTATTTGTATTACCTACCTCATTGCATTTATTCATAAATTAAAAAAATAGTAAGAAATTAAAAGACAAGCGTACTATGTACTATGGATAACTCAAAAAGGAATTACTTTTAGAGAACTAAGAATTCACAAACTAATGTAGATTCATATTAAGCATAATGAAGACCGAAATTCTCGTACTCACAGAATTAATATGCTTTTAGTAATAACATTGGAATATATGTAGGTAAATATTCATCAACGAAGAGCTTAATTGCGAATTTAGAGATTGCACTTGCCATAAGGCCGCCTATTGTAAACTTCATTTCTTCTATTTGATTTATTTTCAACAAAATTCAACAAAAAGTACTGTGAAGATTGTTTACATTTACATGATAGGACTGGTAAGAATAAATGGAGTTTACGTATTTTACCTATTATAAGTTTTTACGTATTTTGGTGCAATAAAGCATTTTTACTTACTTACATACTTACTTACTTAATATTCCCTTTGATTACGACCAATATGGAGATGCGTAGGAGATAATCAAGGGTGCTTCAAAATTCATGTCACTTTTGATATCTATCTCCTCTAGATGACACAAGTCAATATTTAGCAATGGCATCTGCTGTAAGTATATATTGCATTTTTCCTCGATGAAATAAGAGAGAGAGGTGTTATAAGTTTAACGAGACTTCACTGAATTCTATGTGACGGCAATAGGGACACTCCCACGGGAGCGGACACGCGTAGCACAGCTAGTTAACGATAATTTACTTGTAACTTAGTTTACCAACGCAAGCGCAAGTAAAGAGAAGACGCACAAACCTCCGCAGCTGCATTACCTTTTTTACAATGCAATAATACTTTATCTATATATGTAACTCAAAGGTGACTGACTGACATAGTGATCTATCAACGCTCAGCCCAAACCGCCCGCCGGTCGGATCGGGCCGAAATTTGGCATGTGGCATGCAGGTAGATTGTTATGACGTAGGCATCCGCTAAGAAAGGATTAACGCGAGCGAAGCCGCGGGCAAAAGATAGTTTTCACATAAGTAATTACAAGGTATACATACATAAAGTAAACTTAAAACTAATAAAAAGAGAGGAAGATGCGCAAAGGGCATCTTATTGCTGTAAGCAATTTCTTCCATGCAACCATTTGAAGAATTGCAATTGAAGACGAAATAGACGAAAGAGAAAAACACACACAACACACTTTAAAACTAACGTCTTGACGTCAGTTTTAAAGTGAAACTTTTGCCGAAATTCCCACGGGAGGGAAGCGCGTAATACCGTGGATACAGCAGTCAGAATCCGATTTAATCAAGCGAGGCTACGACTCCCCTTGGGAATCCTTGAGGAACTCGGAGTATTCGCGATTACTTGAAGTTAAACATTAAGTAACTTAACTGGCGCTTTTATTGAGTGTGTTAATTAATTAGTAGGTAAGTTAGTTTAGCTCTGTGTTTGAGTTTTAGCGAGATATCTGAAATATGTTTAATAAGTAACTTAACTGGCGCTTTTATTGAGCGTGTTAATTAATTAGTAGGTAAGTTAGCTTAGCTCTGTGTTTGAGTTTTAGCGAGATATCTGAGATATGTTTAATAAGTAACTTTACTCAAAAATGCATGTAATGTGGTCATTATTTTGATAACCTTGTTTGAGCAAAGTCGACCTTGCCGTTCTGTTTTCAAATAGCGGCCGACAAAGTTTTGCTGGCCGCTCTAACAGGCCGGCAAAACATTGCCGGCCGCTATTTTGACGTTTCAACATTTTAAAAATCGAAAGCAAGATTTTATTTAAAACACAGCTGTTTGTATTTATAGAGATAGCATAGAGATAGGTACAAAAAGATTTTATTCCATATTTGGCTGTATAGTTCCAACTACCATTGCTTAAAAAGAAGTAACAAAAGCGCGGTTCAGCGAAAATGTTTTATTTAGTGAAAAATGACCTCTCAAAGCGAAAATTCTTCCGATTCAATGTGTTTAACACCGCCAGACATTAAAGATGAAGCTAAATTAGTGGTTGAAAATTGGATACCGTGAAACTCAAAGGAAAAATATAAGCTTGCCTATGAAAAATTTGTGCATCAATCCGGTAAAGTCTGTGTTGAATTTTAGTAACTGTACTTTTCATAATTGTCATTTTAGTTAAATTTCTAGTTAATTAATATATTTTTATTTAAATTACTTGCTGGTTTTATTTAGATTTGGTACTTGCATTTTTGAGTAAAGCACTATACAAGCCTTGGCCCAAAATGACTGCTTCGCTGGTCACGCTATGATTGCCTCGCGCTAGCCTAGCTACGCTCTAGGCCTTCCAGCTTGGCCATCGTTGCAGCCCTTGCTGTCCTCGCTGTAAAGGCCTCGACCTACGGTCTCGGCCTTTATCTCAGCTCGTCCATCAAGTGCTGCACGATGACCGCGCTGTGTCGGCCTGGAGCGTAGCTACGCTGCGCTCTCGGCCATCATCAGCGCCACCAGCAAAGTAGTCATTATAGGCCGCGGCAGTAATGTACTATAACTGGCGCTTTTATTGAGCGTGTTAATTAATTAGTAGGTAAGTTAGCTTAGCTCTGTGTTTGAGTTTTAGCGAGATATCTGAGATATATAAGTATATCGCAGATATCTTACCCGGATACTTATCTTAAGTTTTTATGCCCCCAAATCTTTTATACCTACCTATTTAACAAATTTTATGAAGATCGATATCTAAACCTGAAACAGCACTAAGAAAATCGATCCTTATAAAAGGATAAATTATATTCTAACTAATAATATAAATGCGAAAGTGACTTTGTTTATTTGTTTGTTACCTCTTCAGGCTTTATCTATTGAACCAATCCTTCTGAAATTTCGCATAGGTACACATAGTTTTCACCTTTCAACCCGGGAAAAAGCAATGTTCCCGTGGTTAAATCACGCGGGCGAAGCCGCGGGCGAAAGCTAGTCACAAAACTCGTACAATAAATTTCTCTATGGTTGAGGACTGGACTATTTATTATACGCCAAAAGATGTTATATTAAGATTCGTCTGATTGTTCAGAGATTAGGCTTTGTATACGCAAGGAACACATAAATTTGTCAATTGTAAGCTTCGAACAAGAGAATTCAATTTAATTTAATGTATGCTAATAATACGAAGCCTCGAGGGTATGAGATATAATCACGTCAAAGTAAATCTTAAATGCAGGATCCCAGATAATTGGCAAAACGGATAAGATTATATTCAAAATCGAGCATTTTGCTCTCTTTTGTAGGGGCTTCTGAGCTAGCCCTTTATATTTAGAAAAACAGTGAAGGTTTTTAGTCTTACTTAAGTACTTTACTATACTTATTTATTTATTTAAACTTTTTTGTACACGCATACATAAGTACAGTACAAAAAGGTGGACTTAATGTTAAAGCATTGTCTGCCAGTCAAACCTTTGCAAGTTGGTGTCACTTTTTACAATATAGTTTTTTTACCTACTACCTATTTATTTTAAAACTTTAGAAGTGATTGTGTACATAATGTTAATTTATTAGGTACATCAACTCTAGATGGATTTTGATTAAATTTGAAAAGTAGGTACCTATACCTACTGTAAAAACTGTCGGCGCTTGCTATAAACATTTCTACATATTTCTTTGCAATCTTTGGTGCAATGAAACCACGGGTAATTAAAATAACCTATGGACCGTCGACCCACTATTAGGACCAGGGTAAATTTTGCTTTTATTCCGAATTTAATAAGCTTCGTATTTGAAGAAC
Source organism: Ephestia elutella (assembly GCA_018467065.1). Taxonomy (NCBI): domain Eukaryota; kingdom Metazoa; phylum Arthropoda; class Insecta; order Lepidoptera; family Pyralidae; genus Ephestia; species Ephestia elutella. Next base: position 19,615,322 of record CM031578.1, read on the forward strand.
TTCAATGTTCCGTTTGTATAGCGACCTCATTAACGGCTAAATATTGCGGCACTCACTGCCTACCTGAACTCTTACTTTTCTTTATAAATAGGTAGGGACATAAAGTCTAAAGCTATTCCCTAATAATAGCAACTGTCTATCAATACGACCGCTTCAAAGGAGTACATATCTACTGGTGCAGAATACTCACGCCTGGCCTGCTTGTTTCCGCAAAGTGAACTAACTAATTGCTCGTCATTTTAGTCAGGAACTAGTGATATGAACTACAAATGCTACCTTGTATTTTTGTACAATTTTTTGGTCGTTTTTAGGGTTCCGTAGTCCGACAAGGAATCCTTATAAGATCGTTCAGTCCGTCCGTCCTAGTCTGTCAAAGCAGAATATCTTCTACGTTTATGGACTGATTTGCATGTAACTTGGTTCGAGGATACTTCACATATAGATCTCATTTTAAAAAATACAAAAAAATAAAATTACCCATTTTTAAGGGTACCTCCCCATACATGTAAAGTGGGGGGTGAATTATTTTTTTGAGTGCACCCCTTGTGTAGGGTATCGTTGAAAAGGACTATGAAAATAAGGTAGAGTTTCCATACAACACTTTTTTAACAGCTTTACCATTTGCGAGATACAGCCCGCCAAAGTCGTTTACACGGTGTCCCCCCCCCTGTAATTTCTAAAGTCTTGGACCTATAAACTTCAAATCACTCACGTAAAGAAACAGGCGCGGAAACTCTTATTTAAAATTGTTTCGGGTATCCTGTGATGAATAAAATAAAAATATATACTTTTTTCTAGCAAGAAATGCAAAACAGCGCGGTGCCAAAAAAAAACTACGGAACCCTAGTTTATGCGTGGTCCGACACTCACTTGGCCAGTTTTTTCACTTCAGGGAGGGCGCTTCATAGAAACGGGACATCATATATACCTACTACTACTACAAATGAAACTGAACATCCGGGAACACGTAAGTAACACGTCAATGTGTGCGTTTCATGTGCGTTTGCCATAGCGTCCCAATCCGCACAAGAACGGGGGAGAAGTGCAGGGGCGTGCCATATTGCGGGAGGGGCAGGGAGTTTCCTTTCTGTACGTATATATTAATAGGGATGATGACTGGGTAAAAAATAAAATATATGATGCTATTTAAATAATGAAACATTATAATTGAATGTCACTTTAATTGATCAATTTTATTTATAACATGGTTTACTATTTTTTAGTTCTAATTAAAGTATATTGGGAATGCTTTTTGACTCCATTAAAAGTGACGTCACTATTGAGTACTGTCATACAAGTCCCATATAAATTATTGTTTTTGACATTTAGAAAAAAGTAACTAATTTGACTTGTTGTCATCTACCCTGTTCTGTGCGATTGGCGAGTGAGGTCTATCAGATAGTACAATTCTGTCATTTGTTGTCAAACTCAAATGACATTATTGTACAGTCAGATGCAGAGAAACCTGACCCTCCTGAGATAGGATTCTGTGAAATTCGGTCAAGTTTCTGTTTCCGACTCTACCATCTGACAGACGTCACTCGCCAAATTTGTACTCACAAATTTCTACGTAACCCCAACCTACCTTTTCTATCTAAACTTAAATCGGAAACAGGATAGGTACTTTGCGTAGACTATGTATCTACTATTATCTTTGAAATTGAATATCTCAAGACGGTAACAAGATTGTTATGCGCCCCGGTTAAGGTATTATGATACCCAAAAAAGGTTCCTAAGTTTTTTTTCGCCAAAGATTTGAACAAAACCACTTATCTGTTTGAAATATGGAATTTCGTCCGGAAAGTTTCCCATTTCCTACGAATGTTCGTTACAAACTGGAATAACATATCTACATATAAACGCGAAAAAGTTAGGGCTGTAGGAGAAAAAGCTTAATAGTCTGAAGCTTTAGGGTCAACTTACCAAATTCAGATTAAGGCCATTATTTCATGCAAAAATGTGATTTACGCAAAAAGGTCTTACGATTTCCGTCGCCCCGTTGATTTGTTCAGAGTTCATGGTTAGCTCCCAAAATGACGGAATCTTGGACTTTTCATACGTAAGTACGTACTGGTTTTGTAGATAATATTAAAAATAATATTTAGCTTAGCCCTTATTCTTAATACCTGACTTACATCGATTAGATATGTAATCAAGACGAATGTTATAAAACTTTGAAAATAAATAACATGAACGTTAACTTTTAATCCCGAAATTGTCACGGATCTGTCTTTTTTTGAGAAATAAATATCTTTACACATATCTCTAGTATTTGTATATTTCTTTCATGTGATCTGTCACAAAGTGTACCTTTTTTTTCCTAGCCATTTGTGTCCCACTGCTGGACAAAGGCCTCCCCTAATTTCCTCCACGTATCTCTATCTTTGGTCTTTTCCTTTCATTCTTTGTCAAACGCTCTGAAATCGTCCGCCCATCTCGTCTTTGGCCTTCCTGTTTTCTCCTTCCATCGGTTGGTTATAATTTGAGTCCACCTCTAATGCACACGAAAAAACCTTCACGGTTTTCGATCCCAATTATCCCAAAATACACATTATACAGGCTATGCCCAAACCAACAGTAATTTACGGTCAATAGTTATCGTTAATTCCCGCAAACCGTAAAATTCAATTCGACCTTTGACTGCGACTGACATACGATTCTATAAATCGCTTTGATCGTTCCAATAAAAGCTGCTTTGAGTAATCGAAGGTCGAATTTATAGCCTCAATTCGTATTAGTAGAGTCAACAGCACATCAAGCTATACTAGTTCATAGCAAATTCACTGCTTCTGCCACCAAAATACCACCCCTCATTTGGCCTTGCCATGAATCAGATTTTTGATGTTTAACAACTTCACTCTGAATTAACTGCAATCTCAGAATGCAATCTTTGGGACTGATCTTGTGAAGAGAGACGAAAATGTGTACCTAATAATTAATTTACATTGAAAATCATGAGATTCTTTTAGAATAATATCTACAAAGTCTTACAAGTACAGGAAGAATGTACAAGAAGAACGCTTCATATTTTCATATCCTATTACAAAAAGGATAAGATAAATATATTTTTACTCAGAAATATCTGTAATATGAGAATTTCTAGCATTCTCAGGGGTTTTACTTCAAATCAAAGGAAAGACGCCGCGCTACGAGAAATGAACTACGATGATATGAATCGTTGGCTTTAGATAATAAAATAATAAAATTTCCTTATAATATCAACCATAAGAAATCTACTGCTGGCTCAAGCAATCTTCTTTAGATTCACATCACCTGTAAAAATCAAAAAGTTGTATTTAAGGTTAAATAGAAGATCAATTATATTTAATTTCAGATCAGTTATATTTCCTGATAGCCCAGAAATGTGGCTATCACACAGAAAAAGAAATTCTAATCCGACTATCATTTGGATAATTTCTTCAAGAAGTTTTGCAGTTATAATACAAACCCATGCAAACCAAGGGTAGGTCGCTAGTTTAATATATTTTTCTCCTTTTCGTCTTTATTTTTCATGAGATCAGGGGGTCTAAAAAGGCCACTTTGACAATTCAGAATATGATCCACTTCCCATTTCCTAAATATTTGAAAATGAATCTTATGTGTATTCTTACAAGGTGCATTTTCAAATATTTAGGAAATGGGAAATGGATCATATTCTGAATTGTCAAAGTGGCCTTTTTAGACCCCCTGATCTCTTAAACAATGGCTGCTGACAGATATTGTCTCAGAGACGTGTAGAAAATTATTCCATCCGACGACGAAAATGGGCGATTTTTTGACATCTAAATTAAGTATAAAAAAGTCTTACCAGGTGGCGTCTTATAAAAAGCCGGGGTCGTAATAATGGCTATACCTATATTGTGCACTTTATCTTGTCAACCAGACAGAAAAAATCACCTAACAGTTTGACAGTTGCACAAATCACAAATTGTTGTATTAGATGTTTTTTTTATAAGGTTTGATTTAAAAAAAAAATGACAATCCCGTGCATTTTTGCTTTTTCTATGGACTCTCCTTTTACTAAGCGCCGTCTTTGAAGTCACGTGGAACTATTTTTTTTTTAATCTGGGTCTCGGAAAATTCCTCATTGAAATAGTTTTATTACAAGGGCAAAGGAAATAGGGAATTATTAGTTTAATGGAATTATGATGCAGCAGAAAAGTTATAATTACCTGTTAGAGTCCTTAGTAAGCAAAGTAAAGTAGGTCATGCAAAAGTTTCATTATGACTACTAGGAGTTTGAATTGAAGTTTCACGCGCTCTACATATGTAGAGCGCGTGAATGAAACTTCAATTGAAACTTAAATTGGCAATAGACTCAGTTATTGCACTAAATAATATACTGTTAATATAATTGATTTAAGTTAATATTTATTTCACATAATAATAAAGTCTAAGGATAGAAACATGTGCTAAAGAAGAACGGGTTCATTTCCAATATACTGATGGGATATTCCACTTCGGGGAAGTAGACGAAGGATTTTTTCTTCTCGCAATTGCATCCTAGATCAAGATTCTTCAGACAGGAACACATAGGGGACTGAGGCTGGCAAGTCCCACAAACCTTGAAAGAGAAGACATTTTAATTAGAATAATTGATGCTAAGAATGTTGCTTCCACTGATTTGAACGCGAGAAAACCAAAGAATGTGCCAGCAGCTTCTCTTCCCGCGTTGATTGTAGTAAATCAAGGGTTTGGGAATTCTAGCAACCTGTCAATTTATCTGAATCTTCATTCCACCATTAAGCCCACTATGCAGGTGAGCATAGGCTACCTACTACTAACTGGGCATCAGGTGTTTTCCCAGTTATAGTAGTAGTAGGTATAAAGGAGCCAAGAGTCGCGAGACTATTATACCTTAGCTGTATCTTTGAAGCAGGTGCAAGGGGGCGCTCCACAGCTGCATAAAGTGCTGGTTCCAGTGCAAGAGCAGAGGTTTGCGCAGGAGTTGGCACAAGTGACAGAGCCGCTGATGACTTCGGAGAAGCCGCAGGTTGGCACGTAAACGCTCGGCTCGCGATAGGGAGCTAGGCACGCTGCGTTAAGAGTCTGGAATTACATGAGGTTTTTAGGGTGTTGACCGGCGCTTTTTAGCCTGACTTCAGTTACACAACTAAGGCGAGTTCTATATAGTGGCAACACTAGAATCACCTAGAAGCCGTCACGGTGGAATACTTATATTAATTCTGTGACGGTGGCGTCACGCTGTCGCTTGCAAAAAGCTGCAAGCTAGTTAACACTTAGTCAGGATTGTAATCTTTTGAACAGATAGATACGTTGAAATTTGGTTTCCCAACCTAAAAACTATTTTCCACCATGTCGGTTGCGAAAATAAATAAATAAGTATAGGTAGTAATAGTATCTGAAAAGTATGTAGTTATATTTTTAGGGAAGATATCTTTTTGTTCGATCAAAGTTGATATACCTACTCGCCTAACGAAAAGTTTCATGAAAAAATGTATTATTTAATAACCTCTATTTTAGTTGTTAAAAAAATACCACAAAATAACTGAATATGGAAAGTAAAAATTGATATTTTAATTGATATTAAAACTTTAAGTAAACGTTAAATATTAATGCCGATATCTACTATAAAATTTACGAGTGTCATATCAGTTGATTAAAAACAAAATAGCCCATAAAATAATGAGTAAAGATTATAAAGGTTTTATATCGCTATCAACTCTCCACTTCGATATTGTCCTTCGGTACTTCGTAATATTTACTAGGCCTATTATTTTGCTACTTTGTACAGATAGTACAGTCACCTACCCAAATGAATAGCGAAATAGTCGCTATCACTGCGGCATAGATGTCAAAGGGTAACTTATTTTTATGGGATAAAATGTACCATATGTGCCATTACATTTTTTTACTAACCGTGTTTTAAATTTCATCAAAATCTTCTTAGTATTGAGACGTGATTGAGTAACACTCATCTATCCACGGACGATGGAGACGTACAGCCATATAAACTTTCATATAGAACACATAAATTATTAGTATCACACTACACCATACCACAGGGCGGGCGCTTCATAGAAACGGCGCGTCAAATATGCCTACTACTACTACTACAAATGAAACTGTATATCCGTGAACACGTCAGTAACACGTCAATGTGTGCGTTTTCATAGTCGAACGTCCCACAGTTACACAAGAACGGGGGAGAAGTGCGGAAGGAGCGGGGGGGTGCCATATTGCGGGAGGGGCAGGGAGTTTCCTTTCTGTACGTAGTACTAATAGTCTAATATTAATTCTGTGACCATACTACAATAAGTATTATAATTTTAAAAACATCTTATTATGTATATTGAATTGAATTAATTTTGCTAGGAAAAGCAATTTATAAATTACATTTTATAAAAAAAAACTGGTCCAGTCCAGACCATAATTTTCCACGGGAACTTAATTTTCTACAATAAACAACAAACTGATCTCACCTTGAAAAGACACAGCGCAAAAATTACCAAACTTAATTTGCACATTGTAATTTTTAATTTTCTAATGTCACAACTTTAACAACACTCTTTTAATGGTCCCGTCTTTATATTTCTTGTTTATATATAGGTCATAAGGTAAAAGAATCGGTTGAAATTTACGAAAGAAAGTTTTGCAATTAATTATCGAATTCGGTCAAACGATAGTTTTAGTTGAAAGAAAGCACGTTTCCATAACGCTCATTCATTTGTTTTGCCGTGCGATAATTGTGGTATGTGTGTTGCAATTAACGTATGTGTGTTTATTATTGTAGTGTCTTTAAATACCACAATAGGAATATCTCTCTATTAGTTGTACACTATCCTCTTGACTGAGGGTCGTGGTAATTACATGAAATGAAACAACGCACCGACTTTCCTGGCATTGTTGATGGGTTGTGCCATTGCCTTCTACATTTCCATTTGGCATGTTATTATTTTATGTTTTTTTTTTGTTATTTTAAATGCTGTTTTGGCCCTGTACTGTCAATCTGTATCTTTATTAAATATAATAAATGAATTTGGGTAAGTTGATTTGCGGTTGACTGTACAATGAGAAACGAGACATTGTTACAAATGGATGATTGTTCAAAATTGGATAGAGTTCGGGCGCCATTGTTATTTGTTACATTGTGTAAATTAAATCCATTTGCTTCTTTCAAATAAAAGGAGTTTTGTCTTGGCACTAAATGAAATTACAGATAAATAATGCATTTATCTCGGTACTTACTTGAAATTAAATTTATTATAATATATTTTTACGAGGTTAGAAGCTCCTTACGTCCACAATATACATCAATCATCAATCAATATCAATCAATACTACATATAATAAAGCTGTAACTGGTGTCTGTACATAAGAGATATCTTAGAAAAAACATAACGAGGGGTCTTTATAAGGCTGATAGAATCCTAAACATTTTTTTTTTTTAATTTTTGTCTGTCTGTATTTTTGTACGCACATCACGCAAAAACTACTGAACCAAATTTGATGCGGTTTTCAATGATGTATTATAGAAGGTCTAACTTAAAATCTGGCGTAAGTTTCATCTCGATACGCCGCTTAGAACCAGAGATATGCGCGGACGAAGTCGCGGGCACAGGTTAGTAACCTGCTAAAGCTGGATGTAGGTTTTAGATCATCTTCATAAAATAGATAGGTACGAGTATGTATGATGTAAGTGTTGATATCTTTTACTGCAATCGTGGTCTTATTTTTTTATTCCATATCTATCTCTCTCTCAGCCGAAAGACGTCCACTGTTGGACAAAGGCCTTCCCCAAGGATTTCCACAACGACCGGTCCTGCGCTGCCCGCATCCATGCGCATCCCGCGACCTTCGTCGGTCCACCGAGTGAGAGGCCTGCTAACACTACGTTTTCCGGTTCGTGGTCGCCACTCGAGAACTTTTTTGCCCCAACGGCTATCTGTTCTACGAGCTATGTGCTCCGCCCACTGCCACTTAAGTTTAATCCATATCTATACTTCTATACTAATATTACCTATATATGCGTAAGTTTGTTTGTTTGTCCACCTTTCACGTCAAAACTAGCAATGGATTGATGTGACTTTTTGTGTGGAGTAGTCAAACTACACAAAAAGTCACATCAAACCATGGTGGGAGAGAGTAAAATAGGCTACTATTTGTCGCGGGCGGAGCCGCGGGCAACAAGTGGATCGTAATTAAAAAAAAACAAATTTGATCATGTAATTGTTTATTTTTAATGTGATATTGGCATTGACTATTATTAGGATTGAACAAACAGCATACACGATTTTATTATTAAATAAAATATAGTTTGAAGCCTTTTTTAATATACAGCCGGAAATGATATGTTAAACTAATTATACAGGGTTGGTACTAGCATATAAATATTTGTCATTATGTTTTAATTTACCAAATTAAAATCCAAAAAATTGTACAACAGAATTTCGAGATCGGTAGACATTAAATCTGTCTATTGATTTTTTTAGATACCTACTTTAATTAATATGAAATAATATTTGCTTATTTATATAAAACAACATTCATTTGTTTATTAAAATAAAATGCTATTTAACTTTTTAAATATTTATTCGTGTTTTATAAACACGAATAAATAAATTTATTCTTTTTTTTGTTATAAACACGAATAAATATTTTAAAGGTATTTTATAATTTATGATTGTTTATCGTATTAGGGGTCAATATTTTTAATTTAATTTGAATGCATGTACACAGACGTTTCGTACTTAAACATTCCGTAGCGGACTCGTATTTTAATGATCTGAAAAAATATATAAATACCTATATATTTATACAAGAATTTTCAGATTTAAAATACTTTACCACCTGTATAATTAGTGATAATACTATGTTCTATTACATTTTAATCGTAAATAATTATGACTTACTTTAAAAATTGGCACCGAGACGCAAATACAATAAATATTTTTCTCATTTTTGAACAAACATTGGTTACTAATATAATAATATCTTACAGAAAAATTGAAGAGAAATTGGGATTTTTGAGCCATCACAAGAAAAATTCAATTCCAAGCTTAGATAATTAAATAACTCTTTTTGTTTCTTAGTTTTTTTTTAAATAAAATCATATATTCAGTCGTGCAAGACAATTAGTTTTTAAATTCTTCTTTACAGTTTTCTGTTGAGGTTATTTATTTTCTGAATTAGTGGTCGTTTCGGAAATTGACAAAACTATTTACATACCTGTTTTATTATCCAACAAAATATATCAATTATCAATGAAATCTAAATAAAAATATAAAAAGGGTATGTAATGTGGGTTTTAAATTTCAACAGAAAACTGTGAAGTTTTACATATTCTTTCAAATTATCCTAGATTCATATTTAAAAGACTTTAAAATGTTAAGAAATTATTTACAATAGTTTGAGTATCAAGAATAGTGTATCAATATCGTTTGCTTATTCAGTAAAGCTGTTAGGTACAACCCTATTAGTAAAGGTACATCGAATTTGCATTCATCTAAACGACTTAACTCCATGAAAATTAAGCAAATAGTGACAAAAATTTTCCTAAACTAATTGTTGAATTTTCATGTAATTTGAGTCTCGAATTAAAATAATTAAAACTTTAAGAACGTGTGAAATAACATTGTGTGTCTTAAGTGTTGTTTGCCAAAGCTATCGTCAAAACATTTAACAACCTCTAAGCTCGTAAACTTTCGACATCCAAGAATTTCACACATTGAACTTAATTAAAGGAACTTCGAAGGTCGTTCAGGCATAACTCTGAGCATGCTCCAGCGGTATGTTCGATAACTTATTCCCTTTCTCCACCCAGTTCTTTAACCTACCCCTGAGTTCTTCTAAACTTTTCGATTTTGCCTTATTTATCCTTTTATATTTTACATCTTTGGGTTTTGTGACGTTCCTATGATTAGACATCACTCTGTTGTACGTTACTACTTGGGTTGACTTCGCTTCTTGATCCCCTTCTTCGCTTTCAGCATTCGAAGTTACCTCTTCGTCGGAATCATTGGCAGGAGTCATCCTTTTTGGCACGAAACTATATGACCACATATTCTTGTCAGTTTTCGGTTTTAACTCTTTATCACTATCTATACTTTTTACCTCAGCGGTGAGTACAATGCTTCTCATTCGGAAATTGTCCCGTCGTTGAGCTAAGAGGCTCGTTTCATTATACTTCTCTTCATCAGTTTTGTTTGCATCTTTTAGTTCCTTCTCCGTACTGTTCTGAGCGCTTAGGCCTTTAGTAGAATCACCATCAGCTTCCTCTTCAACACTGTAGACTGTCTCCAAAATCTCTGGTCTCCGCAAGAAGCCGTTTGATCGCCTGACAATACTGTACTTTAGGTTTGGGTCAATAGCGTCGGATATTGACCGGACTATAGTGACACTGTCAGGGTTGGCCGATCTAAACCTCGGTATGTGGGTCAAATTACTGCAATCTGAGTCCACGTCTTCCATAATGACTGCGGAATCAGAGTCATTCAAGGAATCGAAATCCCCTGATATGTGAGTATCCTGGAGCATATCCCGGAAATCAGGAATGGTTTGTGAAGTATCGATGCCGTGTTCAAGTAATTTGGCTTGAAGTGACTCGATGACTTTCTGTTGTTTGATGATGATGGTTTCTCGGAAGGCCAGCATGTTGGTTATTTCTTTCTGCTTGCGCACGAGCCGGGATTCGAAGAGTAGCAGTTGGCTGGACAGAGATTTCAGTTGTTCGGCTTTCTCTCGCTGCAGACGAGAAACCATTTCCTCTTGGGTACGTTGCGCTCGACGCCATGTTAGAAGTTGGTGCGCTTGCGCGCGATACTTCATACGGAGATCTCTGGAAAGGAATATAAAATTGTTAAGATTGAACTTTATTATTCTTTCAATAAGGATTTCAACAATTATTTCGCCAAAATTCTTAAAAATCTAATCAGGCGTGAAAAGTGTTCTTTAGGGTTAGTGATAATATCTCTGTAGGAATATAAGACTGGGACACTATTCAATTTTAGGGTCTATAGCCTGCAACAACCAGCTATCAAGTAGGTCACGTACATATTTAGCCTACTTATTAGTTTTATTATGTGGTTTTAGCTCTGCACTGATATGTTAGTCGTTCATGCTTTTTTATATTTATAGATAGATTTATATATTTTTAGTCGCTTTGAACTACTTACGCTTTGAAGAGTCTACTAACCTAATAGTCCTCCTGGCCTCATCCAGCGTGTGGGCCTCCAAAGGGTCGGTGAGGGAGGCCGCGAGGGACACGTCGGGCTCCGTAGGGCTGTTCAGAGCCGACTCACTGCGGCTGAAACAAAAGATAAGTCTCGTTACGGTTTTGCAATCAATCAATCAAAGTTTATTATAACATGATTACAGGTTTTAGCAGTGCCCCGAATTATGTTTTGTCATCATCATCGTCAGCTTTCTACTACCCACTGCTTGGTGTAAGCCTCCCTCTGTCTACGTCCTGTCTCTCTATTCTGGGCCATAATTCTCAACAAATAGATAAAATTACAAAAAAATCTCGACGTACCAACTGCAGAATACAGACTTTGATTGTGTCAGTGTATTATTTATTGCTTATAATATAATTATAATACATAATTCGATAAAAGCGTCAAAAGTAGCCAATTTTGGCGGTAGATTTTCATTGGACTTAAATTGACACACAAATGATACCCATTTCAGCATAAGTTGTTTGTGGAGTACAAAATTGTGTTCCAACTCAATTTTCCTATCGGGAGATCAGGCCCAAACAAACTTGGCCAGTTCGTGCCTCGAAATTTATTACCGTTAATAGGTATTGATTGAAGGGCTAGGGTGAAGAGGATCCTTCATTATCGCAGGGTTGCGTTGGGAATCCAATTACAAAGCTATACTAATATTGCTGATGAGTTTTTGATGTGCAACATCTTTCCATGCTGGTCTGGGAGGGAAGAAAAGGCATAGAATGTGCTAGCTGCTTTTCTTCCCGTGTGGGTTGTAAAAGTCAATCAAAGGAATGGATTTTAAGCTGGGGACTGTGATTATGATAGAAATTTTCTAAAAAAAAATGAATTTTCATTTATCATTTTCAGGATGGTATTGGGAGGACGATGTTACTAGAGCTCGGTTGCGTTGTAGGAAGGTAGTTATTGTTAACCACTATTATACTTTTATAAATTCTGTGTCACTATTGAAATAAAAAAAACCGGCCAAGTGCGAGTCAAACTCGCGCACCGAGGGTTCCGTACACGCAAAGCATCTCACATTATAGCTCTAACTAATAGACCAACAAGTTTCAAAAATTAACTTTATTATGCAGTTCGATCCCTAAGATTCATACTGAATCCAGCGCAGAAATAAGTTTGTAACACTTTTTTTTAGACTTCTAACAACATATTTACAATTTTCAGATTTATTCCTGTATAAGTACTGTTAGATCTTGCTTTTTGCAAAATTTCATAATTTTAGGTCAACGGGAAGTACCCCATAGGTTTTGATTGCTGCATTAAATCGCAAAATATGCAAAAATTCGCAACATTTACGGTAATATCTCTTGATCGCGTTGACGTATAATTTTCATTATATTTTTGCTGAAAGAGACCATGGATCTGAGTATTCGATATTAATTTCAGCTTGATACCTTTAAGCATTCCTGAGAAAAAAAAGTTTGACAGACAGACAGACAGACGGACAACAAAGTGAATGAATGAATGAATGAAATATTTTATTTGCTGAATATGGGTACAGATATGATCTTAAATTAATACATATAACAACCAAACATATTCTTATATTGATCTTATAAGGGTTCCGTTTTTGCCTTTTGAGGTACGGAACCCTAAACACTATTACCACAGAATACATAATAGTGCTATTACGACGTAAATCAGAATAGATATCCAGGTATACTATACAGATTATCGTTGAGTAAAGAGATAAAAACGCTCTCCTGTCAACTTAGAATTGCAGTTGAAATCGTGGCAATAAGTATACATGGCCTAAGTATAGGTGCATATGCTGATGTAGTTAAGGTATAAGATTTAGCGGGTCATGTTTTGTATGGAATTGGGAAAGTTTTAGGGAAATATTAACAAATTCGTCTTAAATCACAAACATAGGACAAATCACACAAATTATATTTTAAATACACTTCGGGGTCAAACTGACCCCACAGACCATTCTTAGCGCTGTAACACAGTCAGCCCTTTTCTTTTTTTTGAGCAGGACTAGTAAAAATGGGTAAAAATAAACGAAACGATCGAAAACTTAATCAAGGAGAGGTTCTTTCATCTGTTTTAACCAACTTCATCCGAACAAGCATTACATACGTTGGGCAGTGGGGCATAATATTTATTTTTGCTCCACTGCTTAACTTAAGTTAGTTGAGCAGTGGAGCAAAAGGGGAGCATTTCAGCTCATACTCATATCATACTCACAAAATAAATACAAGTGAACAAAAAAAATTATAGTGCTTAGCGTATCTAAATAATTTTACACTAAAAAAAAATAAAGGCCAAGGAAAAGATGGCGCGATGACCTTAACGCTTGCCAGCCGGATTGGTCGAGCGTTGCCAAGGGACAGGTAGGTATAGGTGGTAGCTAATGGAGGAGGCCTTTGCTTGCCATGGGACAGGTATAGGTGGAAGCAAATGGGGAAGACCTTTGCCCAGCGGTGGGACAACGTAGGTTAATAAAAAATAATTTATTTAAGACTAGCTTTTGCCCGCGGCTTCGCCCGCGTGAATTTCCCACGGGAACAGTGCTTTTTCCCGGGATAAAAAGTAGCCTATGTGCTATTCCAGGTCATTATCTACCTCTGTACCAAATTTCATCGAAATCCGTCCAGTAGATTTTGCGTGATTGAGTAACAAACATCCTCACAAACTCACAAATTCACAAACTCACATCCAAACTTTCGCATTTATAATATTAGTATGGATTAGTATGGATTAATAAAAGGCTTTCCGCTGTCTCCCATGTCTTACCACACTCCCCATAAGCTCGTATGTAACGCACCCGTTACTCAATGGCCGAGGGCTGTAATTTCGCAAGGTTCCTGGTTCAGACCCGGGTTATCGTGTGATTACAGCCGTAATCTCTTGTCAGACAGGACCAGATAAACGGATATACGAATATAATTGTAGGTTATGTGTGGGAAGATGTAAGGTAATATGATGTCATTCACTGGTTGAAACTCTAGCATTATTGCTATTACACGTATTCCACTTAATATATTGAGTTTACTTAATATACTAATACTAGTAAAAAATACGATCTTAAGAATTAGTAAAAACTTCATCGTTAAAACACAATACAATTTGTTGTTGCAACTGAGAAAAAATAATATTTTAGTTATTTCAACACCAAATTACCGTACATGTATTCCTCTACTTTATACAATAATTTATTTTATAACTGAAGGAATAAATGTTATCTGCGGTAGTATAAAAGTCATTATGGATTATGGATTACAGTAAAGAGATTGACGAAAGGTATCTAAAATGCACAAGTGAATGGAAGAGTTGGTCAAGTACGACCTCGAAGAATGCACTCCAACCAGATTGCGGACCTCCTTAAAAAGGGAGATATTAGGAGCACCCATAACCAGAGAGCATGTATGAAGAGAGTGATGAGTGTAGAGGAAGCAAGAGAGATCTGTAAGGATCGTAGCAGGTGGAAATCGCTAGTCTCTGCCTACCCCCACGGGAAAAAGGCGTGATAATATGTATGTAAGTAAGTACATTTAAAAGGGATGAGTCATTACAAAGGAAAATTAGGACTCAGAGCAGAAACCCTGTGTTAGTTAAGTCACCTCTAGCATAATTTTAAAGGAACAGTGTTATAGCAAATTGAGCACAAAAAGAGCACGTAAAGTTTTTTAAAAAGTAAAAGATAGAAATCACTTTTGTAAAAATTTAAGAGATGTAAAATAATAGAATAAAATAAAAAACAACTTACCATAATATATTGGCCATATTTAAGTTAAATTACTTGACTATACAATTCACTAATGATAAAATTTTAACCACTATAACTTATGCAATGCATGTAGAGTAACATGTAGTTATCTTGTAAAACGATGCAATTATTATTGAAGTGTTTTCTGATAATAGTTTCTGACGTTTAATAGATATCTTATATAACATATATAACCATTATATAAATTAGATTAGGTAGCTAGTTATCAATTATTTTATTTTACTATAACCAACAAAAAAAAAATTAAAATGTCTATCTTCATCTGAGTCAAAGTTGCAATCCTTTGGAAATCATACCGATTTTCCTAAATGTGTATAGAATATTGGTCTACTAATCGCCTTAAATATCTGACACGTCTTACATAAGATTTCCGTCTAGTTCAAAGGTGACCTGTGGCTGAATTGGACCATGGAGTATGTAATATTAATACATGCTAAACCTACAATGAACAATAATTCATGGAATTGGTAAAAGTATTCTCCTTTCGGACTGTTAGTTTATAGTTATAATAACACACTCAATTAAAGAAAAAGAACAGATTAATACCGAACAGAGAGGAATTAGAACAAAATTTTCACATAACGTCACTATCACAATCACTAATCTTACAACGTTTTTTAAACTAAATTTTATAGTGCCTTGTCTTTTATGCACCTTACTAAAACATTTTTTGTCACAGTTCAATGGCATCAACAAACACCGTTGCACAGACAGAGAGGGACTAAGGAAGTGGGCGGTGGGTAGCGGGCGCTCCTTTGGTTCCCCTAGGTGCGGCTCCTCGGTTGACTGGGTCCGTCTGGACAGGTGGCCAGCGGTCACTTCCTGGCATATGGTTGAGTGGAAAGTACTTTTGTTTCATATTAATATTAAAAATCATATACTAAGATACTAAGGTTTTTAGAGACTAAATCAGGCCGCCTAAGACCGAGAAAGATGCATGCGGCCAAACTTCATTTTGAACATAAATAGTAATAAAATCGTTTATTTTCTCTGCACATATAAAAAATGCCAGTAATTGTACAAATTAGGATGTTGTGAACCTTTTAGTGGAGAGAACTGGTGCTTGAGCTAGGTAGGTGTACACCTTCTGTATTACAAGTCACCAGGCTCCCTCTCACCTTTACAGAACAGAACATACAATACTTGGACAGGATTATAAGGATTTACATGGAAAGATAAAGAAGCTGAAACAATAAAGAAATAACAAATTGGAAAATAAGTAACTAGGTACCTAACATAAAAATTTTTACTAAAACAAAAACCAGGCATAGTAAGATGGCACCCCCTGATGATAATGATGATATACTAAGAGAGACTCAGAGAGGAATAAAGGGATAACTTGGCCTTATATTTTACTTCCTACAAAATCTTAAAGTTTTCTCTCTATCCATATACGAACTTTCATGAAAATAGGTCCGACCATTTTGGAGTTATATGTATAATATATACAGTCACATTCAGAGCCCCCTGAGATAGGGGGTTAGGTTTCACTGCACCTGACTGTACAATGTAGACCGTGTGGTCCGTGGGTATTTTATTTTTTAAACTCAACAAGCTGTGTAGCTTGTTGAGTTTAAAAAATAAAATATTCGGCCTCTCGCAGGGAATTCGGTGTTATATACCATAGAGCAACGCAGACTACCACACTCCGCCGTGTTGTCTATGATTAATAAATCTATCCGGTGGTCAGCCGGGCCGACAAAGGTCGCAGTCCAGCTCTGTTTGCCGTTTCCAAATTAACCCGTCACTAGGCAGGGTTGCCAGTTTCGAAAATGAAAACCTAACTGCGCTATTAATAAATCGGATATATATTACGCCTGAAGCAACTACGAGGGGTGAATTGTGTTAGATAGATGGATATAAGATTTATCCTCCTCAACTATTAACATTTTGTAGAGAAAGCATACAACAGTAACAATACAAATGTGAAAGTATATAAAACAAAATTGATTGAAAGTGCATGTTGTGTTGAATGTACTGTAACGTTGTGTGTCAGTCTGTGGTATATTGTTACAAAACAGATGAATTCTTAATCGAAAGCTGTCAAGATAATTCCAGAACCTTGTGAGCTTTTTTTAGATCTACGTGGTAAAATTTTAAATTAAATATGCACAAAAATGGACAATACTAACAATACTAATATTTATTTGTGTCTGTTGTTGAATCAAGACGGACATAAATCCATCAAGACTTGATGTCTGTTTATTTGGCATTGCTTCGCGCTGCGTTCAATGTAGCGACCTATGATAACAAAAGTCGGATATTCATGAAAAGAATATTAAAAACAAATATATACTTATACAAACGAACTTCAATTAAAACGGGTCAAGTGGCAACCCTATATTGAACACACAAAGTTCGTATTTAGTTAATTAATGGATTTCATGTGGATAAAATAGTAGATTTACTATTTGACCTCTACCTTTTCCCGCCTAACGAATTGTTAATTGAAGCTGGCTTTTCTAATATTTATTGTTTAGAATTCGGCCCTGGTGATCTGGGGTATTTTTCTTTAGACCCATTTCAAATTTCAGCATCAGTCTGACAGTCAAATTTAAAAAATACATCTATTTAAATTAAAAATAACAACAGTCGAAAAGATTTTTTGTTGAAAATTTTTTCAGCGTTTCTTCACAGAATTTTGAAACTTTTTAAGTTTTGAAGTCTGTTAAAATTGGTAAAAATAATGGTCATTACAATATTATTTGCATTTCTGTGGTCGTCCCTGACCTACTCGGTACTCTGTGTTTCTCTGCAGCTGACTATACACAGAGTAATGTAAGAGACAGAGCCTACAGGCCGACAAGAGATACATCGCTGAATAAGTAAACTGTGGTTATGAAAGGGTTGCACGTGTTTTGCATCCAACAGCTTATTTTGCAAAGTGTGAAAGCTTATATAGAACTGTTTTCCACTATAAATATAAATAAAAGCAGTTTTTAAGTTAATCCTATCCTAATCCTAACTAATAAAACTAATGCGAAAAAAAATTGTTTGTTTGTGACCTCTTTACGCTTTATATATTAAACCAATCTTCCTGTAATTTCGCATACACATAGTTATAAATACTGAGTAAGACATAGGGTGGGTACCTTTCATTCCGGGAAAAAAGCAGTGTTCCAGTGGGAAATTCACGCGGTCGAAGCCACGGGCAAAAGCTAGTAATTTATATTGGACATGGAAATGAGAATTGGTAATTTTGCGACCAAATTACATTTTGTAACTGGACATTCTGCGCCTAAACGTTCAGAATCACGTATACACCTTGCTTGGATTTCTCGCAGCAGTTGAAAGCAGCGAATTTACAATTAATTTGGGTAGGTAAACGTGTCAATTGAGGGAAAGGGCTTTAAACTGGGGATTCCTCCACTCATAGGTGATGGGCTAGCAACCTGTCACTATACCTGAATCTCCATTCCATCAGAGAACCCACTGTTCAGCTAAGCGTGACCTTCGAGTCTCACGACTCTTGGCTCTGTCTACCCCGTACCCTTACGGGGTAGACAGAGCCAAGAGACGTGATTCTATGTATGTATGTAAACGTGTGACTGTACCTCAGAATTAGTAGGTATCTCGAACTCGAATGACTTGACAGCAAATTAGCTTCGTTAGAGAATCTACCTGTATCAAATTGATCCAGGATATTATTATCCTACCATGGCGACTTTTGAACTCAAAGTTCGCGATCGAGCTAATCAAAACTTGAGACGGATTCGTATTTAATCGTAAATATATTTGGTTGGGCAATGTCATAATGATTTGATGAAGTAAGGACATAATTAAAAGTTGGGAGAAGTTGTTTCATTAGTAATTAAAATGTAGCGCCAGAATATTTAAAAGCAATTAAGCAGGGATGATCAACTCTCGTATTTGTAGATGAATTAGGAAAACGGATATATTCGTATTAGCTTTATAGGTATGTCCTTCTCTGCACTTCTAACTATATCCCTTCGGCAGTCCAATCTATTTTAAAGGATCGGGCCAAAATTTGCTCAAAAGTCCTATACTGTCCCGAACCTTTAAAAGGTTTTTGCAGCGCTGTGATTTTATAATAAATCGTATGGTGTAAAAAGTGTTTCTAGTCTATGGCATCTCATTTCATATCCTTGAAAATAACAGAATAAGAAACGTCATGAGGTGTCAACTTCAAAAATTGGACAAATATATTTTATTTTACGAAGAGTCGACATAGTTGTTAGTCGCAAAAAATTCGCGAAAAAATCTCTGTTCTGGTGAGTCAATATCCACAAACTTTTTTAAATGTTATTTGTGTAGGTACCTATAATAATATATATTTCTTTCAGCATAAAGATTTTAAAGATTGAAGGTATATTCTAAAAGGAAATATAAAAATACAGATAAATACCAGAATACAGAGCAAACAATTGCGGGGAGATCAGCATAACTTTTGTTGCTGCATCTTTGAATCCGATATGCGTCGGATATAGCGAGATTTATCGGATTTTTTCGTTTTATTCATTCTTTTCCATGTTGAGAAAAATATAACCTTAAGATTTCAAAGCACCATTTTCTTTTTTTTATAGAATAGTTGGAAACGAGCATGCGGGTTGCCTGATGGTAAGCAATCACCGCAGTCCATGTACACCAGCAACCCTAAAAAGGTCACTGATGCTTTGCCGACGATTTAAGAAAGTATGATAGGCTTTTTCCTTGAAGGCCCCAAAGTCGATCCTATTCGGGAACACCGCTAAGGGAAGTTTATTCCACAGTTCAGAGCAGCGCGGAAAAAAAACGAAAATTAATTAATTCTGCATAATATGATTGATTTTGGTTCTGATTATGCATTCTATTAATTTTAGAAGTCTGTGCAGTCATCTATTGAGTAGTTCCATCTTTGGAAGCCATGCGGGCACCATCAGGTTATCATAATTATGCATTACCATCGGAACTGAAGGCACGTGTAAAATTTCAATTCTGAGGACTAATGGTGGAGTGTATCCAGCCCTTCTGTATTAACTATAATAAAAATTCACTGGTCATACTATAAAGTATTTACTGTTCAACTTATAAACATTAAACGTGAAGGATTACAAGACAAGACAAATAGACAAATAGAGTAGGTAAGGGCATAGTGCCAAGAGAGAGAAAAACTAGTGTTGCCCTACTAATTATATAAAAGTTAACTTCCATAGAGCTAATACATCACAAATGGAAATAGGTCTAATTTAACCTTTCACGTCCGAGCGATTTATGTCAAAAAAATGACTTCAAAAACATGGCGCGCAAAATTTCGCTGACCATTGCGAATTTTACAAATAATTTATTATTCTGTAACCAGGACATATTTTAGCATTCTGTAAAAGACAATTTATTGATAGATATATTTTCTTTTTTATCATGCATCAAAACAAATGTAATTTTCGATATATTGTACTTGTTATACAAGGTCAAACTTTGAAAACTGTATATCATTGAGTATAGTGAGCGTAGTCAGTTTTGACCTCAAAATATCTACTATTACAGTATATTTCTTACAAATTATTATCTAAAACGATTGAAAATATACTTATAAAGGCATTTAGTAGTAATTTAACTTTCTATTACAGACAGACACCAAGCGAAGGTAAAGCTAAATAAAAGCTTGCAAAAAGTTGTAAAATACAGCCACTATCAACTTGAAATGAGGGTAAACGGCCTTGATATGTCGCAACAATGTAGTAACTTTAATGTACATTTTTGTATGCATGCAGTAATTAGCCATGTTCATGAAAACAGAGTGCATAAAAGCAGAGTTCATTTAGTATGCATTAAAGCGAAGCTAAACTCATACATAAAGTTTAATTAACATATTTGTTGGTCCTCTAAATATGATAGTTTATAAAGGGAAGAGTAGCGTAATCGTAAAGAACACCTACAGTAGTTTATTTAGATGTAATTTTTTGTATCTACTTAATTGTATCAAATGTGAGAGCGACATTGTTAAAATTGACAAAACCCTCTTTAAATAAATTAAGATTTCAAACAGGGTAAGACCTTTAAAGGTTATATTTGTGTTTTCGTTTGCACCTCTACGAAAGCTATCCACATCGAACTCGCATCTGAATTGTCAACTGAAGCCTTTCTCGCCGCTCTGCGACGATTTATCGCTCGTCGTGGTCGATGCAATCATCTTGTTTCCGACCAGGGCCGAAACTTCATCGGTGCAAGCAATTATCTCGGTTCCCTTATGCAAAATGCCGCTGACTCTCAGCAGATTAAGTTTTCGTTCAGTCCTCCTGGAAGTCCACATTTTAACGGCTTAGCAGAAGCGGGAATCAAGTCAGTTAAGACGCATATTGCTCGTGCTATCGGCACGCAGCGTTTTGACTTTCGAGGAATTTTATACAGTGTTGACACAGCCCAACTAGCACACAAGCTGCTAATACAGGCTTTATACAGCCTAAGTGTAGTATAGCAGCTGTTAAAGTGCTGTAAATTTTTCCTAAAGTTGAACAGTAGAGTACTTTCATACCATTGAACAGCTAGGTGCTACAGGACATGTTTTGTAGCAAAAAAATATCTTATGGTAATACAAAAACAAGTACTGGCTTCACTAAACTACTATTGGACATAAAATAGAGTTAATGGAGACTTTTATACCACTGTAAGATGTAAAAGAATACTTTAGTAGGCAGGGCAGTTTGCAAAGAGTTTTAACTTACCTCTATAGCACTCAAGACCGTATAGAGACATTTTGTAAAGCCTTACGCTCTTTAGCATATTTTATTACTTATGTTGTAACACTATATCTATTGCAAAGTTGTGTAACTTTGAAATAGCGCCTTGAGCGCTATATATGAGAATTATATAGAAACTAAACGGTTAATAGTTGTCTAAGAAATCACATGAAATATTTTATATAGCCGTGAGAGTTACAAAACGGTGCTGTAACATTTTTAGTATTTTAATGGTGTTCACTAGATTTCTCATAGCTTTACATCTTCAGGGAAGGGACATGACTTCATACTAGAGCTAACAGCGCCATATTCGCAACTGATGTGCTAAAAATGTAACCTAAAGCTGTATGATAATATTATATTTTTTTTATTCAGCCTATGACGGAGTGCGATTTCGGTACGGGTAGGGTTCCGTAGTTTCCAATTTAATGCACAACGATATTGCATCTTGTAGTACTACTAAAGCTGATATTTGTGAGGACGACAGTCTTACAGCAAGTGAAGAAGCCATAAATGAAACACATAATTATTTATAATTCTTTTATTACTTTCGGCAATGTCTGTAATATAAACTGTTGAATATTAGAGATTTGTTCTGGCATTTGATTCTCAGGATTAATCTGAACTACGAGGTATATTTCTTGAGATCATGATTCCTGGTTTAGCTCTGCTTCAGAGTAGGTATTTGTCACAGGCAGTAACTGAAAAACATAAAGTATGATATTAGAAACAAAAAATGGAATACCTCGAATAAATACCTAAAGCCTACCCTTGGTCACACTGCTGATAGTTTTACACATTAAAAATATGGGTACCTATGTACTTGAAATTGTCTATACAAAAAACGTATTATCTATCTATCTATCTATATATCAGTTAATCTGTATAGGTAAAGATTATAGTAATTTATAGGTAGGTATTGAATAAAAGGAAAATAAAACTTTAAAGGGGTTTGGGTAAAGTTGGCGTCATTTTCAATTTTCGCGGCCACTCACCAAACTTGGTTATTTTGAAAGAACATATCAAGGGGATCAAACTTTATTATGGAGTACATATAGCTAAACTATATCGGAGCTGAGATATTAGGCATTTTAGTTTTCATATTTTTGACTAACAACTCAATTCGATTTTAACAATAATGCTAATAAAAAGTAAAAAACGGCTTTGTTTATGCTGGTTTTAAACATGCGGCACGATTAGAATGAAACAAGTCTAGTTTCGAACGATATTCAGATGTATTTACACCTGCCGGGTGTCCTGTAACGGCACACTGTTTTGTTTGTTATGAATCTACAATTCTTCAATTCGTTACACTTTTACGTTATAGCCATGATTCATACAGAGATCTGTGCCCAAAATGAGACGTATAGAGACCTTCAAGGGCGGATCCAGCTTTCGCGTCAGGGGAGGTTCACATGGTCGAGTGCGTGTTGTTAGCCCGGCACTGTCCCCAAGGTTTATTTTTAGTATAGAAAGAAATATGTATACATGCAACTGGAATTTATGGGGGCATGCTCCTCCCTAAATCCGAATGCAATAAATCACTAAATTGAATTAAATGAGACCAGTTGAGATTCCGCTCCAACCGCTCTTTCGTGGACCAAATAAATTCACTCCGAATTATACTCGGAGAAGCAACCGAAGGGAAGCGTGAAATCAATTTACGTTTGTCGACTTCGAGAAAGCTTTCAATACATTGCATTGGCCTAATATTTGGCACCAGCTTGACGAAATCGTTGAGTCACGCCCAAGATTAGAGACCTACTAAAAGCCCTATATTTAAATAACTTCTCCAAATTGCTCACAAAGGTGCTGATCTCTCAAGATATTGCAGTTCACGCCAGAGTCAGACTGGGTGCATAATGCTCATAGTGAACGACTGCAAGCGACGAAGTATAGAGTGGGGTTGTCCGATCAACTGGATGACCTAGACTACGTTGATGACCTGTGTCTGCTCAGTCACAAACACGTCGACATGTAAGGTAAACTGGACAACCTACAGCGAGTGGCCGCAAAAGTTGGGCTTAAAATCAACGCAAAGATGCAAGATGTTCTCCTATCTCGGAAGTGTAGTCTCGAAGTCTGGCGGAGCGAAAAATGATGTTGCTGCTAGGATATATAAAGCTCGGGCAGCCTTTGCACAGCTCCGGCCCGTGTGGCGTTCCAAAAAGTAAAGTCCCTCAGAGTGAAACTCAAAATGTTTCGGTCAAACGTCAGTCAGTCAATCAACAATCCTGTTTAATCGATGTAAAACTTGAAAAGTCACTAAAAAGATCACGCCGCCGATCCAGCGTCTTTGTGAACCGCTGCCTGCATCAAATACAATGAACAGCTGTGGGAACAACGCCGGGAAATGCCAACAGACCTCCAAATTAAGGAGCCTCAAGTGGTCATGGATTGGTCAAACACTAAGAAGGGATCCCTCACATATCCCGAAGCAAGCTCTGGAGTGGAACTCCCAGCGCAAGCGCAAAGTTGGCCGTTCCAAGCAGACCTGGCGACGCTTAATTGCAGCGGAGCTCAAGACAATCGGGTTGACCTGGCCCGAAGAGGAGAGGGTAGCCTAAGACCGAGGAAACTGGCAAAATACTGTCGACACCCTCTGTGGCCACAGTAATTGCATTGTCGTTGGCCCCGTTAAGGTCCTCCATAGTGCAGGAAGTGGGGCAGAGTTGGGACATGCCAGAAGGTGGTCCATTGACAGAATCGCACCACAGTTTCACGGGTTATGATTTTTGCGGTTTTCATGTCAGGTCCTAACACCAGCCCGGAGTCTGTTTAAGAACTTCCAAACTGCCCAGGGAGATCGCCACCAGGTGAGAGCTTTTCAGCAGGGAGGATATTGGGGTGGGAAAAAGTATATTTTTTGTTTCCATAGCTCCAGACTAGTGTTCTTTGCCTCCTGGTCTCAGACGTCAAACTGTCTAAGGAAGCTATTTTGGCTCTTTAGACGACATGGAGGGGTCTCTGCCCATACAGGATATGCCGCTGGTCCTCGAACTGTTTTCACTGCGCAAGTCAAAATGGGATTAATGGAATTTAAGTTAACCTCCATGGTTTTTTTTTCAAGCATTTTACTCCTACTTAGCTGTGTTCAGCTCAGTATTGAGGAGTTCGTTTACTGTTTGGTATGGTGGGGACTGTGATTTCCGACGGTGTGGTGGCGGGTTGGCAAACTTAATGTACCAGCAGGTTGGGGTTTCTGTGGATATTTGTAGCTTCAGTGAGCAGTGTTTGTTCTCAATCAGATGTGATTTAGTTGAGTGTCTACAGCCAGTTTTTGCAAGATATTCTTCCTCATTAGGAGCTTTTTACACAGTTTGTTTATGTGTTTCGGGCGTAAGTGTGGCTGCGGCCAAAGGTATTTTGGTGCTGGGTTATAATGCAGTTGAATCATTGTTGAAGTTGTTGAATGGCTGAAGTTTATATCCAGCAAACTCGAATGTGGGTTTGTATTTCGTCATTTGGTTGGAAAGGTGGAAAGGCTTCTGTTTTGGTGGTGTTTAACACTAGTGTCCACTTATTACAGTTTAATGCAGAAGACCAAATATGCAGGCCATCTCAGCGTTATGACCGAGAAATTAACGTGCAAGCCACTGCAGATCAACCTGTAGAAGTTCTTGCTGATCCACCTGTAGAAGTTTCCGCTTATTATGATAATTACGAATACCTTCGTGACCAACCAGATGAGCAGTACGACGTGCTCACGCGAAGAACTTGTGAACTTAGCCGCTAGCCACAGCGCGAATGGTCACGCGGGCTCGACGACTAATGCGCGGGGAGATATCTTACTTGATGTATTGCTAGATCATTGTATATCAATAGCCAAGATGTAGAAAAATGTATCCAATAGGTTTATATTGATATAGTTAAACACAAGGGCTAATGCGAGGGGGGATGGTTGGGGGAGCATCGAACTCCAGGTCATAGCCCTCTTTGGAACATAAGGCTGCAAATGTTCTCGGGTTTATTTTGAGTATCGACCACGCATTCGACCATTTGACCCCCCTGACGCGAATGCTGGATCCGCCCTAGATTAAAGTAAGGTTTTCTTATTTCTTCTCCTATTTATGCATTTTTCTACAGCTGTTAGGTAAGATTAGCACCATAGTGTAACGTTTTATGTGTATTATTCTTGTGAACTTCAGGCAAAAAATAAATATTTTAAAAAATCATACCTCAGCTCCGATATTACTTAGAACAATGATTACCACTACGATATGTTTCTTAATGAGGGTGCTATCAAATAGTAATAAAATTATCCCTGGCCGCGAAAAATAAAAATGACGCCACTGGTCCATACAAAATTACCCAAACCCCTTTAATGACGGATCCCTAAGTAGTATTTTTAATGCATATCTCAAATAGAAGAACCTGTGTTAAGACCACCTGAGGCTCTAAATAGTAACTGTAAAACGCTGATATATATGCAAAACAGTTGGATAGCGCACTAGTACTACAACCGTGAAACCTAAACATCTACAGCAGCAAATACTAGAGCCTTTTTACGGTTCAAGCAGATAAAATAGATATAACCAACACTGGGAGCTGCTCTTATGGAGACGCCATTATACTGTTTTTAAAAAATGGATGTTTTTAAGGTTATTACTACGTTTTGAAGACATAAACTCGTAATTTAAAATGTAAATTAAGTCAAATTTTTTACGTATAAACTTTTTTGTAAACTAAAAAGTACTAAAAACTATTATTTAAGTTGAAACCTAATTCCTCACCATAATCATTTATTTTATTTTTGCATTAAAAACTTAACATTCAGAGGGCGCGTGAAAATTTTGATGATAATTCATATAAACATTCACAATGAACTGGTAATCGCACTGCAATTTCACGTACATATAGAAATAAAACTCCATATTACTTACCGTTTTGAGAAATCCTTCGTATTAGTTATGGATCCTTTCACTACACATAGCAGGCATTCAAGTCATTTAATAAAAATTATAATATATCTTGTACACGTAAAATTGTAAATCAACAATAAACTTACTTTAAAGCGATGGAAGTTAATTTTAAAATACAGGAGCTCCGAAATAAGGTGAAGGTAGCAGAAAAGCGCTGCACGAGAAACTTTGGATGCTTTGAGAGCACATTACGGCCTTTAAGCAGCCTTTGTAGCTCTATTCTAACTTACATAAGCGGCCACTTTAGATCAATTGCAGAGCTTATAGTTGTATAATTTGTGGCCTATTTCGCGCTACAAGAGATCTTTAGCAGCTTATAGATGTACTATATTTCTTACTAAGAAGCCCATGCCGTAACTGAAATCCTCTATCTGGCTACTGTACAGCTTCTTATAGCGCTTGTGTGCTAGTTGGGAGGTAGAGTCGATGTTAAATTCGCGACCGCTGACGCCTCTTAGTTCGGACGCTAATGATCTCGCAGCGTTGACTCCGGGACATTTCTTAACTGTAGAACCTCTTTCGATTATGCCCGAAGAAAACCTCGTAGATTTACACATTAGCGTTCAACAACGGTGGAAACTTATCCAACAAATCCATCAGTCCTTCTGGTACCGATGGCAAAATGAATACTTACACACATTACAGCAGAGGGCAAAGTGGGACAAAACTCATTGTAACATCGCTGTCGGAGCAATGGTGCTCATAGTTAGTGAAACATTAGATCCATTTAAATGGCCATTAGGTCGTATCGTTGACCTGCACCCAGGTGCAGATGGCATCTGTCGTGTCGTAACGGTTAGGACTGCCACTGGGCAGTACAAAAGACCGGTCGTCAAAATTTGTCCTTTGCCGATAGTAGCAAATGACTCTTAATTTAAAATAGTTTTACATTATTGATCACATAGCCCTGGCTACCGCAAGGCTATGTGTGTACATCTTCGTTTAAATAATAAGTTATCGTTTTTATCTTTACTGTTTTCAACAGCATCTTTTCGTAATTTTCGAGTTTGTTATCGTAAATAAGTAAATATCGCGACATTCTTACGCATGTCGTCGCATTTAGGTGGGCGGAATGTTGCATATTACCGTTAGTAGTCTTAAGTCTTATCGATATTGCAACACTAGTTGTCATTTTTTGTAGTATGGCAACTTAGTGTCGTTCCGTTTCCGTTCGTTGTCGTGGTCGGTTCCTTAGAAAAACGTGGAATGTGCTCCTAATAATTTAATAATTTATCGCAAGGCATTGAGTCAAGGCACCATTATTTTACTAATAGTTCTTAAACAAAGATAGCGTATTTGGACGAAACTGTGTGTGCTGAGTGCGGCGTGGTAAAGTCGGTTGGTATAATCTGGGCCCAGCTCTGTACGTAAGGCTGACCTACCGAAAAGCAGCAGAACTTCGCTAAGAAGACCTCCAGGTGAGCCCAAGTCGCTATCATTATAAAATTCCCTTCTTTTCAATTCAATTTTCAGAATTTGCAAATCATGTTTTAACACGCAAAAATCAAATTTTCGCTATCGATACAGTCTGCTTTATAAACATTTTTGGTTACAGTCGACCTACAGTCGACTGCATATCAAGTAACCCGTAGACTTCAAATGTGTTGTTTGTTGACCATCCTAACTAATATTATAAATGCGAAAGCGAGTTTGTTTGTTTATTGTTTGTTTGTTACCTCTGTACGCTTTATCTACTGAACCTAAAAAAAATAACAGAAAAGAAAAAAAATGAAAATAAAAAAAAGATAAAGAGATCGAGAAATTTGGCAAAAAGCAAGGTCCAACAGTACTTATACATGAAGAAATCAGAAAGTTGTAAATATGTTGTTAAAAGTCTAAAAAAAAGTGTTACAAACTTATTTTTGCGCTCGATGCAGTATGAATCCTAGGGATTGAACTGCAGAGTTAAGTTTGTTTTTGAAACTAGTTGGTCTTTGAGATGCTTTGCGTGTACGGAACCCTCGGTGCGCGAGCTTTACTCGCACTTGGCCGGTTTTTTTGATGTTAATTAAACTTTCCTTTGACCGGATGGATGAATCCTGGATGCTAATGGAACACTCTCTTTCTCTCTCTCTCTCTCAGCCGAAAGACGTCCACTGCTGGACAAAGGCCTCCCTCAAGGATTTCCACAACGCAAGGAAATGGAACACTAATGAGGAAGAAATCCCTGGTATCATAAAAGCTGGCCCACATGTTTCAGTTCCAAACACATTTTCCTGTTGAATTTTTATGTGCCGTTAAGAGGTTCTGCGTAAAGTTTCAGCTCGAATTAATTATTAATATTAAGAGGGCTTGTGTGTGCAGTTAGTTTATAAGTGCTCAATGTTGCGAAAAACACTTTATTCATTTAATATACTACTTGCGTGGTGTATTTTAGTATTCCTCTCAGAGTAATCGAATAGCTACTATTTCAATAGGATCTACGTATTTAATTTGTCTATGATATACGTAAACTCCATTTATTCTTACCAGTCCTATCATGTAAGCAATCTTACCATGTCTTTTTATGATTTTACAACAATATAAATTAAAATAGACTTTTTAGGAAATTACTTTCGTGGTTAATAAATGTTTTACTTTAGAATGTTTGAACGAATATTTGATTTATTTTCAAAAAAACCAAAAAAAGTACCGTGAAGATTGTTTACATGATAGGACTGGTAAGAATAAATGGAGTTTAGATGAGATTGATTTGGTGGTCTCACCGAATATAATTTTCATACATAAAAAAATGAAGTTCAAGAAATCGAGTTGTTAGAAAATCGACCTCTGAGAGAAATCCTCAATTTGACATAGGTATGTACCGTAAACTGCTGCAACTTTGCACGGAATTTGACGTTTTTTGCGATTTTCTCGGAACCTACTATTCATAATTTTGACTCTCAATTGTTTTTAAATGGAAGACAGACATAATGGCTTGCTATTGAGACCCCAAATCTTATTAAATTCCACCAATTTTCTGAAATACAAGGGCTCAAAGTTGTAGGCAAAGTTGTATGTAAAATATACAAGTTTGCTTAGAAGGATAATTCAATACTTATTGTACTTATCGTTTCCGTTAATTTTTTTCATGTGCACGAGACAACCTATTTATCCCTTCCAATTTAATCAGTGCAATATACTGTATCATTTTTTTATTACAGCTACTAGGCCAAGTTGTAGCAGGTTCTACAGACTTTTCATACAAAAATGTCGTTGACAATAGGGTTGTCCAAAAGAATACAGATTATTATTAATACTTTTTTATAAAAGAAAAAAACCAGATGGCTACTTTCATTAAAAAATCACAATTTTAATGCTTCTTGGTAATAATGTCTCATAATTTTAATCAACAATTATTAATAATCTTAATTTTTGATTGTAGTATAAAAGAAAAGTATACAAAATATTGAATTTCTTTAACAATTATTTCTACAAAAAAAATTTGATTATTGTTTTACAAATTTACAACGAGCACTTCTAATATAACTAGAGGAAACAATTCTAAAATAAATTTGTAAGCACAATGTAAGCGAGATTCACGCGAGTGAAGCTGCGAGTAAAAGCTAGTTAACCAAATTTGACAACCCTAGACCCAGGCATAGTTATGTCACTCAAGTTTTCAAAACACTACACATGATTGCCTTCTAAGTTTTTTTTTGATAAAAAACAATCTTTTGCGTAAAAAAACAAGTGATACTAGAAGAAGACAATATTATCCTACCTTAGGCAGTTAATCCTGTGCGAAAACACAGCATTTTAATAGTTAAAATTCAAAAGTTTTGGAGCGCAAAAAAAATGCTGCCTCACCCACCGATCTTTGTCACACAACTGACAGAGTATTAATGGAGTTACAATTATAAAAAATGAAAAATATGTTGCCCAAATAATGAATAGTTACTACAGAATGGTAGAAAACGAGAATAAAGCAAGCGAATGAGATATATCGTAATTCAAATGAAATAGGCAAATTTGTGTGTAAGTTGGATAAGTTGCAGCAGTTTACGGTACTGTAGCCGATTGTACTTCAACCTTGGGCATGCCAAATGACCATTGGTGTCTAATCACCCGGCAGTACGATCGGTTTTATAAGAAAATCCACTTTCACCCGGCTCTTCACCCGAGCAAAACCATTTCGCTTTCCCTCGAGAAATACTTATTAAAAGTGAAAACTGTATCTAATTTGTAACAATTATCGCATCACACGGATCACAATCTTTTGCATATACTATGTATGTAAAAATGGTTTTAACAATATGCTAAATCACACAATCACTTAGTTCCCGCGCAGATTGTCAATCGAGGGAAAGGGCTTTAAACTGGGGATTCTTCCACTCATAGGCGATGGGCTAGCAACCTGTCACTATGTCTGAATCTCCATTCCATCAAAAAGCCCACTACTCAGCTAAACGTGGCCTTCGAGTTTCACAACTCTTGGCTCTGTCTACCCCGTAAGGGATAAAGACGTGATTCTATGTATGTATGTATGTACTTAGTTCCCGTTCCCTTGGTAATTTCAGGATTTCCTAGATTTGTACCTGCTCGTGTACAAAAATTCATTCAAACTGTTCAGTAGTACTTAGTTAGAAAAGAAAGTACTCCTATACTTATAAAATAATAAGTTTATCATGGTAGACAAATTTTCATCATATTTAATCATTATTATTTTCCATAGTTAATCCGATAAGTTCGAACGGGATCATTCCAGGGCTTAATTTCCATGGGAATTTCTATACAAAAATATAATTAAATATAGTCATGAATATTTAAATTACAGCTAAATTAATAAAAAATAGCACACAGCACTAAAGAATAGCTGATCATCAAGTTACGGTAAGAAATAGACAGAGCTATTTTTAAGTCAACAAACAGTTATTCTAAAGAATTCATAAGAATATGGAATATTGGTTTGTAATTCCATTTTGAGTCTAAAAGAAGCGAGCTACAAGCGGCTTATTACATATGCATTAATAACGATATCATCTGCATACAGCATGTACGTAGTTCGTATTCGGGACACTTTCATTGAACAAAGATTACTGAAAGTATAGAAGTAACACTGGATTGTGGTGTACACGGGTAGAGTAGATAAATGGTATAAGTACTTTCTTACTAACTATACCAATATAAAAGGTATTGGTAGAGACTTTACCAATACCTGTGAACATGAATAGGTATAGTTAGAAAGAAAGTTAGTACTCTACCGTACTACTTAGGCTTTAGGAACTTTTTGTGTTGGCTCAAAAATAAATGCGATTGATATCAGTGATATAAATCATCCAAAACAGTAGGTATTTGTTTGTTAAATGTCTATTTTAGTAATGAAAACTTAATTTAAATAACTATCTACATCTAAAAATTACTCGATACAAATAGCACAATGCTATTGATCCCTATTTTCTCTACATATTTAAATGTTAAAAAAAATATTCGCATTTTTAGGGTTCCGAAGTAAACAAGGAACCCTTATAGTTTCGTCATGTCTGTCCGTCCGTCCGTCCGTCCGTCCTTCCGTCCGTCTGTCTGCGGCTAATCTCAGAGACTACTAGTACTAGAAAGCTGTAATTTGTTAGATATATACATATTATTACGCGGAGCGAACTGTAGAATAAAATTAGGAAAAATATTTTTTTTTAGGGGGCCTCCCCTACACCTAAAGTGGGGATGTTTTTTTTTCTCTCGATTATACCATCGTGTGGGGTATCATTTGATAGGTCTTTTAAAAATATTATGAGTGTCTGAAGAACATTTTTTGATTTAGGGATCCGTGTGCGAAATATTTAACTTTAAAGTGATATTTTTTGTTAGAGACATGTGTCCCCCCCCTCGAACAGGAAAATGGTGGAGGGTGGTTACATGAAACAAATTATAATAACTAGCAAATATAATGAATTTAAAAGGAAAATTATCACGGCTATGTAGACTTTACGCGTTAATTAGTAATAGACGATAAACTTACAAAATTGATTATAGTATGAAAAATATTCATAAGAAAAATTTTCATTTTATATGATGGTATTTACTAAGGTTATTTTCATTAGTTATATAAAAGTGGAAGTAAATATAAGTTCATGTGTCCGCATTTCTACAGGATGTACCTTCGGAATCCTACATTGCGCGTGGCCCAACACGCACTTGACCAATTATTTCCTACTCGTTAAAACACAAATTTTGGGGAGACCAATATGACAAATTCTTTTCATCTCTCTTTCTTTAGTCGTATTTCCTCATGACTGAGGGTCGTGGTCATAATATGGAATGAAACACACACAACGACTCCCATGGCAATTTTAAGTGGTTTGCCACTGCCTTCTCCATTTCACACACTAGCTGATAATCATCCACCAGAGCGCAGGTTTCCTCACGATGTTTGCCTTCACCGGAAACGTAATGTACGGCCATTATACCCATGAAAAAACTGCGTTAATTTCTGTACTGTATTTAGTTTATGCAGCAGCTGAATTATGTATGCCGAGAAGGTCGCCAGATAGCGCCCGCTACATAGCGCCTGCTACATATTCACCGCACTTACACGAAAAGCCCATCTGTCAGCTTGTAAAGTGTTACCGCTCTCCGATGTCTTACGTCTTACACACTTTACCGACTTTTACGAGGCGGTGTGCTGTTCTTGCAGAACACAGCGATAAGTCTCCAACAGGGTAAAACATGAACTAAATAAACTACTCCCATGCTGGTCTGGGAGCGAAGAAAAAACATAGAATGTGCCAGCTTGCCCTGCAGGTTTACGTCATACTACAACCCAATGGTTAGAATGTGCCGCCGGTACAATGAAATCCTTGTATCTAACAGAGATATTGATATTTATCACTTTTCACTATATAAGTTCAGGCGGCAAATACTTTTGTGACAAATGAAATTAACTGCTTTTTTTTTGCTCTGAAATTTATAACCAACAATATATTGTTATTATTATTTTCTACTTCACTTCTCTTTTTTCTATTTTATTTTTGTAAGCGTTTAGCCTATCATTTAAAACCTTGAAATATGTATCTCTAGTGTTTGTCAAATTATTGTTTTTTCATTCAAAGTGTTTAGGCGTACATATTTTTGGATAACGATTTAGTTATAAGTGCTTCAATGATTGTATTCTGTTTTGTATGCTATTAAATAAATAAATAAAAAGCTGCTTCTCTTCCCGCGCAGATTGTAAAAGTCAATCGAGGGAAAATAATCTCTCTGTCACTATATCTCCATTCCATCAGAAAGCCCACTATTCAACGTGGCCTTCGAGTCTCACGGCTCTTGGCTCTGTCTACTCCTTAAGGGATAAAGACGTGATTCTATGAATGAATGAAATAAACTATCGAATAGTTTTGGCGTCGTCATCGTAAAGCATCACATCACCACGGCATTCCATACTTCGCTCTTGTAAACTTTAACACTGGAATACGTAGTACTATATACTTTAGAACTAACGTTCATCGTACTCGCATACTTCGACATTGGATACTTTAGAACTAACGTGCATTTCATACTTAGTTATCCAGTAGCGGAATCCCTTTATAAAAGTTAATTAACTTGTTTAAGACGATATAGTGCTATTTTTAAGCCTATTTAAATTTAAAAATATCGTTTCATTTCAAGGCAAATGAACAAATCTATACATATAATAAAACAGTAAAAATATTTTGTCTGTACATTTAGTATTTTTGACTGAAATGGATAGAGGGACACTTAAAAAGAATAATAGAAAGCAAAAAAATTTTTTTGGAATTTCTTGTCTGTCTGTCTGTCTGTCTGTCTGTATGTATGTACGCGTTTCACGCAAAAACTACTGGACGGATTTGAATGAAACTTTTTTTGTTGTATAGCTATTAAGCCTGGGCAACATATAGGCTATAATTTATTTTGAAAACTGGAACACCTGATGAAGAACCATAACGGAACAGCTAAACTATAAGTAATATGGAAATGGCGCCTTAGCAAAAATCGTTCAACCTGATGAGCATTTTCTGCTGACGTATAAAAATTGAAGATCTGGAACATCTGATGAAAAGCTCCAAGAGAGATTTTTCATCTAAGCGAAACTCACGCGGGCGAAGCCGCGGGCGACAGCTAGTCAACCTATATAATATAACTACGAGCATAGTATTTTATAGTCAAAGTCAAAATATTTTATTGAAACTTGGCCTTCAAAGAAGGCACTTTCAAGTCGAAAAAGATATGGACGGACGCTGCTTATTGAAATATCCAGAGAGCCGAAACTACTTAACGTTAGAACTTTATTTCAGAGAGAGAGATCTATATTAAGCGTGTGAAAGAAAGAAAAGGAGAAAGGAATTTAAGAAATTCTACCCACATGGGGTCCAAATAAGTGACAACCGACATCCAAGCAGGCGAAGCTACGGGCAAAAGCTGGGCCATGTCGTAGCACACATTCGAAAAAATTGTACTTTTTCATGAAGAAATTTTCCTAATTAGAGTTTAATTACGAAGTAGAAAAATAATACAGGATTAGATTATGATGTTTATTAAGGTTTCAATCGTGTACTTTTTAATAAAAATACATATTTTCGGCTTAATTAATTCATAAAGGCACCGAAAATTTAGAAAAAAAATTAGCTTTCAAGTCATGGAACAATTTTCAGCGTTAACATATATATATTTTTATATCATTAGTTAATATATATATTATATTAAAGTTTTAAACGAGCACTTTTGTTTTTAGACTAATATTTTTAAAGATATTTGAGAAATAGTTAATAAATCTAAATCGGTACAAAATCTGTTCGATCCTGCCAACGAAAGTAGAACATAGTGTTGTGCAAAAAACTATCTTATTGCAATGAGCACATGGCGCGGTTAAGCGCATATGAATTTTGTTTTTTTGCAGCTCAGGTTGGACCTCGTCTTAACATATAAATTTTTGAATAACAACGCTCAATGAGGCCTAAAAGTCACTTTATTCCCAAACTTGAACGCTTACTGCAACACAGTATTTTAACTGTTCCCAGAATAGGGAAGTGGTAACCAAAACGAAGAAATGGGAGAAAGTGGCTTAGGTAAGTAAATAAGTTAGCCGAGGAAAACAACAATTTCCTTTACGTCTTAGGAGGAAAATACATTTGGCGTGTGAAAATAAATGTTGGCATAAAAGGCGGGAAAGCGAGTTATAAAACTGACATATTCAATTTTGCAAAACGTCTGCTTACTGGTCTGGAAGCGAAGCAAAAACATAAAAAACTAGAGGGGCTATAAGACCATCATTATTGGTGGGGCCACGAGTCAAAAATCCAAATGTGCCAGCTGCTTCTCTATCTCTAGATTGTAAAAGTCAATCAAGGGAAAGCGCTCATGGATCAGCAAACTGTCACTATATCTGAATCTAAATTCCGCCAATAACTCTACTATCCACAACGAACTATCCAGCGAAGCGTAGCGAGTCTCACAACTCTTGTCTCTGTCTACCCCGTAAGAGATAAAGACGTGATGTACTGTATTGATATCTGTAAACCTATTCTTCTTAGCTTGTCGACTCGGCGGGTCACATTTGTGATGACCAATATGACGCCACAGATACAGCATTATCTGTTGCGTCATATAGGTCTTTAAGCGTACAGGTAGTAGGGCACGCTGGGCAAGACAATACATGTGCCATAGTTTGGGGAGAGGCACCACACAAACAGGCTGTTTCCGAGCTATATCCCCACCTGGACATATTTTCTTTGCTTCGGCCGACTTGTGTCCGGAGTCTGTTTATAGACTTTCATGTCGGCCAAGGTAGACCAGAGGGGGAGGTGCTCTAATAGCGGGTTGGGTGACGCTGCGGGATATCTCTCCAACCACAAGTCAATCCGAGACTGCGAGGCTTCATTAATCAGAGGCAGCACCTCCTTAATAAAGCTGTGGCTGTGTAAACCTATTGAACTGTTTAAAAAAATACCGAGGTCTATACCTGCCGATGACCATAGCAGAATCGTATCGTATTTGTATTGAGCATTGTGTAGATTGGATTGTTAGCCTTGCGTCATCATGGCGACATCGCACTCCTGCGCAGATAAGGCATTGCTCGTGATTTGAATTTGGTATTGTATATTTTAAATATTTATTGTCTTTGACGAACAATCACATCGTCGAAATTGCTTTTATTTGTTATTGCTAATCTATGAAAATCATCTGTTGTTTTTAATAGCCGATTATAAGATGGTGGACTTCAGTTTTACAGGAGCATATTGAAAGTTTGTTGCCGGGGCGTAGTTAGCTCATCCTAACTATCGTAACTAATACTAACTAATATTACAAAGGCGAAAGTGAGTTTGTATAGTTATTTGTTTGTTTGTTACCTTTTCACGCTTCATCTACTGAACCAATCTTCCTGAAATTTCTCATAAACATGAAGGTAGCCTATGTCACTCTCAGTACTTCTCGTACTGAGAGAAAAAGCACTGTTCCCATGGGAAATTCACAAGGCCGAAGCCGCGGGCAAAAGCTAGTAATTCTTAACCGCTCCGACGTCCCAGCCCCTATAGTTGCCGTTTCTTTTTTCACGTCTAACGTCCCCGGCCTCTTTGGTTGCCAGTACCGAGCGCGCTCATTCAATAATTTTTTGCGCCGTATATATGACCCATAGAGTAAAAATACAATGTTTGACCGAAACTAGATATTCATTCAGCCAAAGCTGTAAAATGAATACTAGGTTATACAAATTACATCTCTAATATTAATAATTTCTAATACCTACCTATCTAGATAACACGTAAATGCTATTAGGCCCAAAACTTCAAACAAAGGCCCACAGACCGCAGCAACTTGTAACAATTTACAACAATTTCAGCAACAACACCTTGACCTCAATAATGATCTGAATTTTGCTGAAATATGCTGATGAATGGACCGAGTTATACAAAGGATTATAGTGCCATTGAAATATACGGCAAGAGTTGACTAATATAGAAAAAAATTGAGAAAAGAATGTAAATTCGGTGCATAGTTACAGGGCATGCCTAGTCCTAGTTTGGGTCTTGTGTTGACAGTTTACCAAATGATCCTCTCGTCATCCTACTTCTATCAATATTATAAATGCGAAAATTTATATTTATGTAGGTATAAGTTAGTATTAATATACTAATTATTACTTGACAATTACTTAACAGTAATTGTACTCATTTCGCTCTAGTCTTTTTATGCCCCTCGCTCATTTGCACTCACCCCAAAATGTTATCTTTTCTCTCTGCATCACCCCTATAAGTTAACTCGTGGAAAAAGACTCCGGCTTTAACGCCCGGTTTCTGAAAAGCATGTCAAGTATTGAATTTCGTACCAGAGTGTCATAATTAACAATCTGCTAAACAACTTTGGGTTTCTGAAAAGCTATCGACTGTTTGACTTTTTTCATTCACTCATTCATGTTTTATATTTCTGTCCAACGCGTAGTGCGACAAGGATCTTTTTGCACGTGGTAGAAAACGGAACTAATGTCTTAGCTATAAAATTTCACATTTAAAAAGTAGGTGCCGCCCTCACTCACGTGCAAAAAGATTGTGGTCGCAGTGTAGTTTTGTCTCTTCCTTTGACAATAAATGTCAAATTCGACGGACGTACCTATCTCTTATGGATCTGACATTTGGAACAACAAATCGATGACAAACTGTCACTAGGCTTGTTCAGAAATCCAAACTGCTTATAAATTTACAGATTAACAACTTGCAACGTAATTTTTTCATTGATTTGCGTTTCGGAAACCGGGTGTTAGTCTGCCTTTTACATGGTTTTTGTAAAAAAGTTAAATAAACCAATGTCATCTCCATAGCTCAAGAACTCTTGTATAGTGCTAGGATTGTGATTAATAGCACATGAGGTTTCTGACAAAAGCTGGAGCTTATCTCAAGCTAATTAATTTAGGAGCAGCTCAAATGGTGATTAACGTAAAGGTTTGGCCTTTATCTTCTACGATATTAAATCAATATCTAAAAAACTGTATATATACAGACCAGTTACAGTTTTGTTATATATACAGGATGTTTGGCATTTCGATATAAAGCCTTAAAGCGAAGCTAGTATAGACCATTTAGAGTAATTTAAGGCAAAATTGTTTTAAGTGAAGTGTTACCGATTTTTTTTTACGAATTTTTTTTATTTCTTTACGATAAACCCAAAATTTTACACTTTTGGGTTTTTCGTAAAAAAATTAAAAAGTGGCGAAATTAATACAAAACATAACTAATTCTTTTTATTTCTATTTTATTAAAGCAATAAAGCAATGTATGAACATTTTAAAAAAACATGTTTTGTGCATCTGTTTCATTTGAATTTAGTTTTAAATTAATTTAAAGTTACCAAAAAAAAAAATTAGCGAATTCATTCTTACAGAGATTATAAAAAAATAACGGAAGTTTTTTTTTTAAACCTTATAAAATACATCCTTGGTTATTGGGCTTTCTTAAAAGGTACTTACGTGGATAAGTTTTGAATGTAGGACCAAAGTAAAGGAGAAAATTTAATTTTTAGCTGAAAAAATAAACTACACATTTTTTGGTAAAAAAATTACTTTTCACATAGGGAACGAGTGTTAAATCTAAGCATTACTCTACACGTGCACTAGAAAGCATTGATGTGTATAAAAAGTGTTACTTAAAAGTCAATTTTTAGGTAAATTACTCCAGACTTTTAGGGCACTTCTACGTACAATATGGCAACATCTTCAAATCAAGAATCCACATACCTACCTTTTTCTACGAACTTAACATTTCCAGGCTTTGACTTTTCACAACTGACATTTCCCGACTTTGACGTTCCACGACTTTGCATTTTCACGACTTTTGATTATTGACTTATCTTGTTTCATAACTTATTTCGTAAGTTTGCTATCAAGTAATCAAAAGTCGTGAAAATGCAAAGTCGTGGATTGTTAAAGTCGAGAAAACAATTTTGTTTAAATTACTCTAAATGGTCTATATTAGCTTCGCTTTAAGGCTTTGTATCGAACTACCAAACACCCTGTATAGTCAGCTGAATCCTATCTCAAGGGGTCCCGTTAGATTTCAATGAGTAGAGGCTAATCAATGCATAATCTGTATTGATAGAACATCCTGTATTATCCCTCTGAATCCCAGTTACTGAACAGGACGGTATGATTAATATACTGGAATATATTAGAAGCTCCAAACGAGCGTTCCAAACGCGACGGAGAAATAGAGAATTATCATGAAGTATAGAAATCTGTATATAATAATTATTACCGACCATTCGACAATACCTATACGTTGTTATAAATATCGAATCACAGGAAACTTTCCTGTTTGAAATGAAATATATTTATTCACAGGAAAGTCACCCGTTTGTACCATGTTTCCTGAGAAAATATAGTACTAACGGATTTTTTAAAATAGGTTATAGCAAAATTCATCCCTCAACTTCCAAACTATTATAAAAGGTTCCTTACTTGATCTTGTACTTAGTAGATATTGACGGGTAAGTACTGAAAAAATTACCTCCTAGTAAAACTTGACTAGCTCAGCTCACTCACGCGGGCGAAGCCGCGGGCAGCAGCTAGTTTGTCTATGAATGAAAATCATCTATGAAAATCATCTGTTGTTTTCCAATAGCCCATTATAAGATGGTGGACTTCAGTTTTACAGGAGCATATTGAAAGTTTATTGCCGGGGCGTAGTTAGCTCATCCTAACTATCGTAACTAATTCTAACTAATATTACAAAGGCGAAAGTGAGTTTGTTTGTATATTTATTTGTTTGTTTGTTACCTTTTCACGCTTTATCTACTGAACCAATCTTCCTGAAATTTCTCATACACATGAAGGTAGCCTATGTCACTTTCAGTACTTCTCGTACTGAGAGAAAAAGCACCCCGGGAAAAAGCACTGTTCCCATGGGAAATTCACACGGCCGAAGCCGCGGGCAAAAGCTAGTAATTCTTAACCGCCCCGACGTCCCGGCCCCTATAGTTGCCGTTTCTTTTTTCACGTCTAACGTCCCCGGCCTCTTTGGTTGCCAGTACCGAGCGCGCTCATTCAATAATTTTTTGCGCCGTATATATGACCCATAGAGTAAAAATACAATGTTTGAACGAAACTAGATATTCATTCAGCCAAAGCTGTAAAATGAATACTAGGTTATACAAATTACATCTCTAATATTAATAATTGTGGACATATTTTCTTTGCTTCGGCCGACTTGTGTCCGGAGTCTGTTTATAGACTTCCATGTCGGCCAAGGTAGACCAGATCCAGGTGCTCTGATAGCGGGTTGGGTAACGCTGCGGGATATCTCTTCCACCACAAGTCAATCCGATACTGCGAGGCTTCACCAATCAGAGGCAGCACCTCCTTAATAAAGCTGTGGCTGTGTAAACCTATTGAACTGTTTAAAAATATACCGATGTCTATATCTGCCGATGACCATAGCAGAATCGTCGCATTTGTATTGAGCATTGTGTAGATTGGATTGTTAGCCTTGCGTCATCATGGCGACATCGACTCCTGCGCAGATAAGGCATTGCTCGTGATTTGAATGTGGTATTGGGTATTTTAAATATTTATTGTCTTCGACGAACAATAACATCGTCGAAATTGCTTTTATTTGTTTTTGCTAATCTATGAAAATCATCTGTGGTTTTTAATAACCGATTATAAGATGGTGGACTTCAGTTTTACAGGAGCATATTGAAAGTTTGTTGCCGGGGCGTAGATAGCTCATCCTAACTATCGTAACTAATCCTAACTAATATTACAAAGGCGAAAGTGAGTTTGTTTGTATATTTATTTGTTTGTTTGTTACCTTTTCACGCTTCATCTACTGAACCAATCTTCCTGAAATTTCTCATACACATGAAGGTAGCCTATGTCACTCTCAGTACTTCTCGTACTGAGAGAAAAAGCACCCCGGGAAAAAGCACTGTTCCCATGGGAAATTCACACGGCCGAAGCCGCGGGCAAAAGCTAGTAATTCTTAACCGCTGCGACGTCCCGGCCCCTATAGTTGCCGTTTCTTTTTTCACGTCTAACGTCCCCGGCCTCTTTGGTTGCCAGTACCGAGCGCGCTCATTCAATAATTTTTTGCGCCGTATATATGACCCATAGAGTAAAAATACAATGTTTGACCGAAACTAGATATTCATTCAGCCAAAGCTGTAAAATGAATACTAGGTTATACAAATTACATCTCTAATATTAATAATTTCTAATACCTACCTATCTAGA
Source organism: Ephestia elutella (assembly GCA_018467065.1). NCBI lineage: Eukaryota > Metazoa > Arthropoda > Insecta > Lepidoptera > Pyralidae > Ephestia > Ephestia elutella. Next base: position 19,657,000 of record CM031578.1, read on the forward strand.
TAACACGTAAATGCTATTAGGCCCAAAACTTCAAACAAAGGCCCACACACCGCAGCAACTTGTAACAATTTACAACAATTTCAGAAACAACACCTTGACCTCAATAATGATCTGAATTTTGCTGAAATATGCTGATGAATGGACCGAGTTATACAAAGGATTATAGTGCCATTTACGGCAAGAGTTGACTAATATACCTACATTGACGGCAATAACTGAAAATCAGTCAATTAACTAAAAACTACTAACTAATTACGAAAAAAATTAGGGAATCCATTCTTACAGATATTATAAAAAAATAACGGAAGTTTTTTTTAAACCTTTTACAAAACATCCTTGGTTATTGGGCTTTCTTAAAAGGTATTACTTACGTGGAAAAGTTTTGAATGTAGGACCAAAGTAAAGGAGAAAATTTAATTTTTTAGCTGAAAAAATAAACTACACATTTTTTGGTAAAAAAATTACTTTTCACATAGGGAACGAGTGTTAAATCTAAGCATTACTCTACACGTGCAATAGAAAGCATTGATGTGTATAAAAAGTGTTACTTAAAAGTCAATTTTTAGGTAAATTACTCCAGACTTTTAGGGCACTTCTACGTACAATATGGCAACATCTTCAAATCAAGAATCCACATACCTACCTTTTTCTACGAACTTAACATTTCCAGGCTTTGACTTTTCACAACTGACATTTCCCGACTTTGACGTTCCACGACTTTGCATTTTCACGACTTTTGATTACTGACTAGTTTGCTATCAAGTAATCAAAAGTCGTGAAAATGCAAAGTCGTGGATTGTTAAAGTCGAGAAAAAATTTTGTTTAAATTACTCTAAATGGTCTATATTAGCTTCGCTTTAAGGCTTTGTATCGAACTACCAAACACCCTGTATAGTCAGCTGAATCCTATCTCAAGGGGTCCCGTTAGATTTCAATGAGTAGAGGCTAATCAATGCATAATCTGTATTGATAGGACATCCTGTATTATCCCTCTGAATCCCAGTTACTGAACAGGACGGTATGATTAATATACTGGAATATATTAGAAGGTCCAAACGAGCGTTCCAAACGCGACGGAGAAATAGAGAATTATCATGAAGTATAGAAATCTGTATATAATAATTATTATATACAGATTTCTTCGACCATTCGACAATACCTATACGTTGTTATAAATATCGAATCACAGGAAACTTTCCTGTTTGAAATGAAATCACAGGAAAGTCACCCGTTTGTACATTGTTCAGGAAACATGTTTCCTGAGAAAATATAGTACGAACGGATTTTTTAAAAATAGGTTATAGCAAAATTCATCCCTCAACTTCCAAACTATTATAAAAGGTTCCTTACTTGATCTTGTACTTAGTAGATATTGACGGGTAAGTACTGAAAAAAATTACCTCCTAGTAAAACTTGACTAGCTCAGCTCCAAGAAAAAAATCCTTATTTCCCAAGGCAATGCAATTTTCCGTGAGGAGTTTTCTATAAATGCCAAATTATAAAAGAGTCCTATAACCCTGTTGAACCGTATACACCATCGACTGGCATCATCAATGATGCAGAGGAGACTAATTAGAACTCTTGAAATTTTCATGAAGCGACGTCAAATATGACACCGATTCATGAAATAAGTCGTCGCGTCGTCGTTTAAAAAAACGAGCGTTTAAAACGCTACGATGAAATCGCTAGTATGCATTGGTCAGCTCCTAATGCGTATAGATTAGTTCAGTTACCAATTGATTAGTTCAGTATTAGTTAGGTAATTGAGATATGTTTGATTAGATTTATATCATAACTAGCTGCTCCATGGGAATTATAGGATTAAAGTTCCGTGTGTTGTCCGTGTCTTAGAATTTCTAATTATTTTCTATTCTGAACAAATATCACTCTTTAAATTATTTAATTTTCTGTCCGAACGAATATCAAAACTTGAATTTGGTACAGTCAGCTCAGTCATTTAAAAATTGTTTATTAAGATCTAACAGATATTTTTGCAAATAAAAATGTCGTAATTGTATACAAAGCATTTTTACTGACTGTACCTTTGAACTTCTTTTGGTATTGGTTTAAACAGTTGGTATCCGTTTGGAATAGAAAAAAATTAAAAATTCAAAGTAATGCCAGTGGTATTCGTTCATGGTATTGTATCGGAATAAATCAAAAAATCTACTGGGCGCGGGAAGCTGAAATTTGGAGTAAAGACGGTTTAGTCCCTTTCGCGCTTGGCATGTAGATTTCTAAAGGAGTATAGGGTAGCACTAAGAGATAATTTCCCGAAATTCCCCGGGGAACAAAGTCAACTCAAGGCAGAAAAAAACAAATAGTAATAACAGCCAATCTACTATCCATTTACTTATAGTAGAAAGAGCTCAAAGAGCAGTATTAAAAGTCTGTACATTTAAATCTCGTAGATATCCTACATCTGACCTATATAATTTTTGTCAGGTGCTAAGTGTTCGACAACTTTTTATACTGGCGACAATACTACAGCAGCATTCAAGACTATCCTTCCATCCCGAACTTCTTTTTAGAAATAATAGACTCGATCTCCCTGCCCCATTATTAAACACAGCATTCACAAAGAGATTCTTTTAATTTCTCGGGCCCTATCTGTACAAACAAGCTCATGCTACGGCAAATATATTTGCTCTAAATAAATATAATTGCAAAAAGATTGTAAGTGAGTGGCTACAACAGTTGACTTATGAAGAGACTGAAAATTTGTTAATTCCCTTACGTTGATAAGTTTAGTACCTATGTTAGTTATTTAATTTAAATAATTATTTTATTATTGTTATATTTCACTTTAAGTTCATTTTTAATCATTGTGTGTGTGTGACCTGGTGATCCGTAATACAGGTTCCTCGGATACCTAGCATGGACACCAGTTCTCCACAATCTTATTCTATTTTGCTCTTTTTATACAAATGCTTGTGTGTATTAGTTGTATTATCTAATGTAATCTATATGGTTGGGGAAAGAATCAAATAAACGATTATTATTATTATTATTTACCAAGGGTGAGCCGTATGCCTCTTTGCCTACTTACCTATTGAGTCATGCCCATGATTCTCTATTCACATCAACAGAGCTTTGACATTATTTACGTGCTTTCAACCGGGAAGCTTTTAGCTTGCGAAGCGCATAAGCGTTGCAACAATTCAATCGGCCTACATTACGCAAATGTCTCGTTTGCAATACGGTCAAGTTTCATTGTTGAAACTAAAATGCAATTCTTGATAGCACGGTTAACAAAAAGAAGGGGTGATATTAAGAGGGATAACAATAAGAGTTTTAGAGAATTAGGAAGACTTTACTTGATTGATCTTGCAACTCACACTATAACATAGAAGGTGTATCTTCATTTTTATATAGCAATAAATGAGACTGGCAATACCATAAAAATTGCGCGTAAAACATGTATAACTACTATACAGGATGTTTGGGTAAACATTCTTATCCTTTCTGGGGGTGAAAGTACTCATGAATATGAGCAACTTTTTGTATGGGACCGACTCAGAAATCTGAAAAAAAAAAATCTGCTGTTCCATACATTTTACAATCCCTACTCGCCCAAAATGGTTTGGGTAAACATTCTTATCCTTTCTGGGGGTGAAAGTACTCATGAATATGAGCAACTTTTTGTATGGGACCGACTCTGAAATCAGAAAAAAAAAATCAGTTGTTCCATACATTTTGGGCGAGTAGGGATTGTAAATGCGCCAACCCGCCTGCCAAGCGTGGCGATTACGGCAAAACCCCCCACGGATAAAATCCTTGGGGGAGGCCTTTGTCCAGCAGTGGACGTCTTTAGGCTGAGAGAGAGAGGGATTGTAAAATGTATGGAACAGCTGTTTTTTTGTTCTTTCACCCCCAGAAAGGATAAGAGTGTTTACCCAAACACCCTGTACATATAGTTTTATATGTTTACACGCAATTTTTCAAGATATCCAACAGTGGATGAAAATAGTAATAATATATTTTTTAATACACAAAATATACAGATCGAGTTAGCCCCAAAGTAAGTTCGAGACTTGTGTTATGGGATACTTACTCAACGATACTATATTTTATATCAAATACGAGTACATAGGTACCTATATAGATAATCATCCGAAAATGAAAAGAAAGAAAAGTATTGATAATGATGACTATTTCAAAACATTAAATTAATTTTAAATCTTAACTATCTGACTAATAGAGAACTAAGTGAAACTCATTCATTACAGGGAGGCAATTCTGGGGTCTGCGATATAATATCAATTTCGACATTTATCGAAAAAACATGGCGGATATCGATAAATATCGAAATTACGTATTCTCGTGATTTCAAATGTGACATTTATCCAGCGTCAGCCCTCGATACGCATCGAGTGGTCGAGCGTGGCCGAAAACCATATCGTGTGTGATATTTGTTGCTTCAAAGCTATTGAATAACATAATATTCGTACTTTACAAGACGCTTTGTATTTTTGTTCAGCTATGGTTTAGTAAAATATGAATGCTGACAATTTTGTATTCAATTTTATTGGAAATCGTTGTTTATTTACATAAAATTATTTTATTGAAGCCTAATATAGAGGTATGGATAGATACATACTTTGCTTTTTTCTGCCTCGAGTACCATACCTTATTTGTTTCTCGATTCAATTTCGTAAAGAAACATACATAAGAATATAATTGATACTCCGATAACAAGTATCACATAACCTCACACACACAATAAACAAACAATGACAAGTATCCTCGCGTTCCGTTCTCTCCATCAACTCTAAAATATTTCATTTTCTTTGCATTTTATAAATTTGCATTGGAGCTTATTAAGTTACATAAAATAAAGTATTATAACTATTTTTACATAAATTCACTATTAAAACATTGGTTTTATATAAAATATTTAATGAAACAAGTAAAACATAAATTTCTCGATTGTAGTTAAGTATAATCGAGAAAAAGGAACGTGTTTTCAATTAGAGAAGCCCTAGTTTTCGATATAATATCGAGTTTTATGTCGAATAGGTTCGAGAATACCATTTTGGAGGATTTTGTGATAATTTTGTTCGATAAAAGAAGTTTGATATATTATCAAATTCGATAAAATATCGCAAACGCGAGAATTGGCCTCCAGGTCGACTTAAGTAACTTGGTATCTAAGGATAAGCCCTGACAAATACCAGCTCTTTCCTGGTGGATTTGTTTGAAAACGAGCTAGATAGTTGGAGCCATTTGTAAACCAAAATCTAGACTAGAATCAGAACCGTAGCTTTTCCTTTTAGTTTACTGAACAATCAGAACTGTAACTTTTCCTTTTAGCTTAGTCTTGGTTTAGGGTTCCATAGTCAAGTTTTTTTTTTGGAAAATTTTAAAATGTTGACTTTGTTATCGATCGTTGTGCACCGGGGCGGGCGCTTCATAGAAACGGCGCGTCAAATATGCCTACTACTACTACAAATGAAACTGTATATCCGTGAACACGTCAGTAACACGTCAATGTGTGCGTTTTCATAGTCGAACGTCCCACAGTTACACAAGAACGGGGGAGAAGTGCGGAAGGAGCGGGAAGGTGCCATATTGCGGGAGGGGCAGGGAGTTTCCTTTCTGTACGTAGTACTAATATTAATTCTGTGCCGGAGCACAGATTACTAAATACTCTTTTAATTTAACTACTCATATGACCGGAGCTTCGCTCTCGTGAGGATTTCTGGTTAGAAAGAAAGTACCTTATGTAATATTCCCGGTATTTTTCTACCCGTATACCAAATTCTATAAAAATCCGTTCAGTAGATTTTGAAAGATTTAGAAACAAACATACAAACTCACATCCGCTTTCGCATTTATAATATTAATAAGAAAGAAGTAGGCCTTTATCACAGACTACAGTCATCAACATTACTTGATTACTACATAAGAAGTCCACGGCTGAACATAGGCTTTTTCCAAAAGTTGCTTACATCCAGTGTCTTCCTGCGATTTTAAGTGATATCGTCAGATCACCCAGTTGGTGATGTCTTGATGGCAAATTAACTATAACCTCCAGTGTCTTCCTACGATTTTAAATGATATCGTCAGATCACCCAGTTGGTGATGTCTTGATGGCAAATTAACTATAACCCTTACCTACCCTTGGCAAATATAAGTATAGGTTTTTATCGTGATGGCAAATTTACTTTCAATGTATTAAGACTTCAAATTGATGGCAAATCTTCGTGATGGCAAACTTACAGTAGACAGTCTTACGCAATAACTATATTATTTTTCTAACAATAATAAAAGGACATAATATACTTTTGTTTATCATGGCATCCACGTACCGGATGGATTTACCAAAACGGTAAAAATATTGCAAGTCAACATCAATATTTATCACGACGAGGATTGGTCCAACCTCCAAACTAATCCATAATGTGGGTTCCCCAAGGAGTAGCAGTCAACTGTTGGTCCCGAGAAAAATTGGATAGATAAGAAGTGCTTTGTACAAATATTTGATGTGATTGCTTGGCAATTTATAGACTGGCTAAGTTGTTTGTTTTGTACCTATATAATACTGCTGTGTTATCGTCTTACCTTGCATGAATTTAGTTTTTCACCTATTTAACCACCTTATGGGTGGAAATTTCAAAATTCCTTTCTTAGTGCCCACTTACGCTATACTACTATTTATAAAAATAATATGAATTTAATTTATTTATTTTAGTGTTTATTTATTTATTTTTGTTTTTTTATCCTTGGGGGAGGCCTTTGTCCAGCAGTGGACGTCTTTCGGCTGAGAGAGAGTGTTTATTTAGACTTTTGTGTTTATGATATGGGTTTTGTTGTATTTTATTTTACAATTATGCCTCCAATAAATGTTTTTTTTTTATTATAATATAACTAACTTCTATAGAAAATTTCAAATTTCTACGTTTAGCGGTTTCTGTTTCTGCGTTGATATACCAATCAGTCAGCAAGCAATTATATATAGGTACCTATACAGACAAATAACAAAATAGTAGAAACTAGGCCAAAAAAATGGGTCCTGTTCATTAAAACTTTTGGCTGGTGGCTCCGCTCCTATACAGGACTTTCTGAATAAAAGTACCCTATTAGTTTTAGAATTTCTAGTAACACCCGTGTACCAAAGCTAATCAAAAACCGTCCCTAAACTACTTATTGCGTGTGAAGGTAGTTAGATAGAGGGAGAATAGCATTTTCATCCATCCAGACTCATAAAGTCACCAAGATGGCTCAACTAAAAGTAAGATTCCCAATATAACAAAAGGATTGAACGTTCAGTGAACATTGTTCACTTACTGAACTAACATATTTGATAACGTTGATTACAGCTAGCCCAAACTAATTAGGTACCTTTGTCAATTGAGAGTGTATGCCAGGGAAAACAGAAAATCTTTTCAAATAGGTACCTATGTTACTCGATTCGATACTATTAATTGTATGAGGCAGTGGTAGTCGACGGGTTATAGTAGTTAGGAAAGTTTCCCAATTCACTATCACAGTTCGTTTTATTAAAATCCCGCACGATAAACTATACAAACACATACAAAGGTTCACAACTTAGACATAGAAAAAAATGATTTAAAAAAAAATATTCTAACTTTATGGTTCAAATACTTGCAAGAACAAAACAAAAGATTGCAAAAGTCGCTAGAGTTTACGCGCAATTTTTCTAGTAGTTTTTCTTATAGTATTTGGTACATCTGTAAAATGCGCACTATGCGCAGTGTGGATAAAAAACAACTTCAATTTTCATTTTCCAACTTTGGACGAACTAGGACTGAAACTAAAATAGAAGCGCATAGTGTGTGAGTTTTGACTGTTTACTCTGTTTTAACAGTGTACTCTGTGCTCACCTCTCTGAGTCCATGGCGCAGCCAGCTTGCAAAATAACTGTAACAAAACAAACTTGTTATTTCAACTGCCATTTAATTGAAACTGTCATTGAATGCGTTCCGTATACATTATCAACAACTTTACAATTTTGTTCGTAATATAAATAAAAAATATTTATAATTGCAATTAGGTACATAGTATTGTAATAGGTATATCTACGTCGGAAAATATATAAAGTCAATGTCAATTTTTTTTATTGAAACTTGACCTTCAAAGAAGGCTCTTTTTCACGTCGAAAATTAATTATTTAATCATAATATATTTATTATGTCTCAAAGCTATAAACTACTAGCATTTCGGAACGACCACTGCTGAGAAGAAATGCCGAAAGAAACTCATGAAACAGTCTTGGTACTTATATACGTACTTGGTACTTATAAACGTACTTGGTACCTACTTATGAACAGTTTTGGTACGTATAGGTACTTTATTTTTAGAAATATATTGTTTCTAATCATCGAGATGTACAGTTGTATTTCGATGTTTTTGATCATCTGTTATCTACTGTTTATGAGGAAAATACATTTCAGTACTCTTACACAAACTTTACCTTTAAAAGCTCTTGTCGCATAGAATGAAACACACGCAACAACTTTTTGACACTGCTAATGGAGTGGTTTTGTCATTTATCTTAATCCATTACACAGACAAGCTGAGAATATCAACTAGAGGAAAATGAGGACTTTTCCTCATTTTCCTGTAGTGCAGTCCAGTAGTGCAGTCATACATCATAGACCTTATTGCTTTGCCTTAAAGATCATATTGCCTTGTAGATTTTGACTGCACTTTGCAGCTGACTGTACTACGTTAAACCTAACTTTTCCTCGTTTTCCTCACAAAATACAACACGGGTAGAATTATACCATAAAACATTGAGTTAGAAGCAGTTTGTAGTTCCGATAACGACACATTGGATACTACGGAGCTATGCAATTTTCTGAACAATGTAGTCTACTAATAACATAGCCTATGAGGAACCGATTTAGTGCTCAATTGAAACTGTTTGAAAGTCGTTGGTCTAAGCCACTGAAGGTAGCAAAATATAGCGAACTAATAACATTAGGCAGCATTTCTATTTCGTTGGTAATTAAAGTTTATTTTTCGTAAACTCCATAGTGACAATGTTAAAATCTACCAAATTATTTATCTACAAAAAAATATCATAAAAATGTTGGGCATTTCCTAGTTGAACAGCAAAGATAAATCAAAGTAGTTTGACAGGCCAAGCAGACTTTAAAAAAAAAAAACTTAATATTTTTTACCTGCGCTTACTGAAACAAAATGGGAATTTTTAATGCCAGAAATCGGATACTTACTCAGAATCGCTCTGAGTAAGTACTTATCCGATTTCTGGCATTAAAATTCCCCGCATTCTTATCGATTAGGCCACAAACCACGGAAAACTCGAAAATAAAACCAAGTGGCATGAAAGAAACGAGTTAGAAATAGAGGAACAAGTTAGCAATAAGAGCATTCGTATGTACCACAAGTAGGGACGCAGCTAGGGTTGACAGAAGTTAGTGCCTGAAATATAAAACAATCAATGTTTTTAATTAGAATTATTTATTTCAAATCATTTATGATAGTAATTATAAGCGTTGATACTTATAAATTATTATGCACTATGTTTATATAATTAGTTATCGACATGAAAAAGTGCTTTTTTTGTAAGCCAAGTTATAAATTTAATAGATAATTTTTGATTTTTATTTTCAGAAATTTGACCTGCACCTGTACTTTTAATCGACAAAATAAACAAAAATTATGAAAAATAATTGCATCAGGCAACGTGTAACCACTTGAAGTTTTGTTATAAGTGTTAAGGAGGATTAGAAACATTAAGTTCTTATTTTAATCTCCAAAAAGTAGAGTCGTATTTAAAGGGTTCATGTAAGATGTATAGGTTCTTATTTACATGTAAGATGTTCATGTAAGATGTTAGGTTTATTTACATGAATAGTTTTAGTTTTTTATTCCACCACAATCATTTTTTGTAAAATAGGTATTAAATAATTACATATTTGATTTTTTGATTTCACTATCTATAATTTAAAAAAATCCTAAGAAATAAAAATATTTATTCGCATACTAACGAAAACCAAGCTTGTGGCAACCCTAGGCGCAGCGCGGATGCGTCGTGTTGTAACAAATGGGATCTGTTTTATTTGTTCTAAGTAGTTTTGCATTTAGAAAAGGGTATAAAATAGAAAATGGAAATATCGAATCCGAACATGGAAAGATTCTTTGGATACATACATGGTTCTATTTTTGATACCGAAAAAAAAAACAAGATTATTTTAAAACTTAACTTACAAGATTTAAAAACAAACCTAGGTACCTAGAAGTATAAATTAGTCATAGGTCTTCGCGAAAGGTTTTTTGAATCTTTGATATATGTTCGTAGGCAAGGTATATTGTAAAAAAATCAAAATTTACTATCGAATTCTAACTTCGCAACTAATAAGATTTGTCTTCATATGTCTCATACGTTTTCCCCTGCGTTACACAATGACTCCCAATAGAGTTAGACATAAAAACTAGCGTAATGTAATGGACGTATATAGTTCAGTAGTCAATCAATTTCACAATAATGTCTGCCGTGGGAACGAAATTCCACTGCGATCGGTTTTTGCACAGTGGGAAATTGTTGATAGTTTAATTACAGGTTTTATGCTTTGACAGATCAAGGTAATGTCCCATATTATGGATGTGTATCTATATGTATTTGTCATAAAATATAGTATCGTTGAGTTAGTATCCCATAACACAAGTCCCGAACTTACTTTGGGGCTAACTCAATTTGTGTGATTTGTCCGTATATATTTATTTATAATTATTATTGATTATTATTAATATTATGTGTTTACTAGCTACGCCCCAGGGCTGCGCTCCCGTGGGAGTTTTGAGATAAAAGGCACCCTATGTTCTTCTCAATACTCCCAACTATGTGTATGCGAAATCTCAGAAAGATTGACACATACTATTTTTTCCATAGTATTTTTTTGATAAGTTGCAAAATTTGAAATTTGTTTTAATGATTTATCAATAGATAATCTATGGAAAGAAAGAAAATATATCACAAACTCTGTTTTTGAGCGTTTGTGAGCAAATATTTTTTATTTCTTTTCCGATTCAATAGGTACGATAAGCATAATGCAATACATCTAGAAATCTATCTATGATGAGAGGAAATACCTCTAGTCAAAGATTTCAATCAATTGATTGAAATCTTTGCCTCTAGTACCATGTGGTTTATTGCATTTTATCTTAGCTTATTATATTCTCAAAATTCTGCTATGTTAATTAAGTGTACAATTTTATTAAAATGGTAATTACCAAGATACTTACGTGTGAACAGTTCCCTTCCCACAGTATAAAAACTTTAGGACATTCCTAACAGCTTTAATGTCCTAAAACAGTATTAAATACTGTTAAAGGAAAATATCGCGAGGAAACCTGCGCTCTAGGAGACGGCAATGGCAAACCACTCCATTAACATTGCGAATAAAGTTGTTGTGTGTGTTTCATTCCACGTAATGACCTCGTAATCATTACGCGGAATGAGGGTCGTCCCTCAGCTTTATACGACTTAAAAGATAAAGTTTAAATAAATCCTACTGCTACATCTATTTGCATAATATTCTCACGGTTCCATTAGAATAATCATTTTTCAGAAGCGACGGTTGGTCTTTATTGAACTTTTGCAGACGCCTTCAATTCTGAATTGAATTAATTTTATCAAAGACTAAATTGCATTGCAACTCTTCAAATTCTTTAAAATTGTAATTATTTTACATACGAATCTAACATTAAAAAAAATCAGCTTATAGTTAATACTATATTGTGATAATGAGTTATGGTTTCACTGCCAACTGTACATTGTAAAAAAAAAACTTGAGTGGCAAATTTACAACAACAATTTTATGATTTTTATCGAAGTACCGAATTTACTTTAAATGTATAGAATATTAATTAGGTACCGAATTAACGCTAGGGACGAATTTACAATAACCCCTTCAATGTGAAGTCGCCAAATGGAATTAAAAAAAAAAGGAGGAGGTCTATACCAAAATGGTTGAGGAAGGCTTGAGATGATGATGATGATGCTCTTTTTGCACTCTTGCATTCTTGATGCAATTGAAAGGTGACTTATCACCTTTCAATTAAAAACATGCGTAAGAAAAACTATTATAGAACTTATTCTATAATAGTTTTTCTTACGCATGTTTTTTTACCAACGGGAATTAGTGATAGTCATAGTGTCAGTTTACACTTTAAACTATCATGTGGCTCAGCTCAACGGGAATGGAACCCACTCGTTGCGGCCAATCGATCGAGGTCCAATGTGTAGCTCGGACTATACCGGACTATAGGAGGTATAAACAGAGTCGGCATAAAGCTCGTTAATGAGATAAGCCGAGTTAGACAGGCTGCCGGAAACGACCGACCACGATTGTTCTGCTAGCGATGACGCGCTGTGTTGTGGGGTACAAGCGATAAACTTATTGATAATGGTACTTCAGAGTGCTACGCGGCTTGTGTCAGGTCAGGCGGCGACTAAATAATGCGTCTATTTCTGTGGTTTAGTGAAATCAAAAAATTTTGAAAAATACATTTTTCCGACATTTTTTTCTTTGTCTATGGCTCAAAATCTCAAATCATTAAATCTGTTCTTGTAGCACAGTGGTAGAGCATTTGACTGCGAATCGAGAGGTCCTAGGTTCAAACTCGAGTGTCCCAATTATGCATCCTTTTTCTATTGTATCTTTTCAAAATGATTCTTATCAAGCAATCGAGTTAAAACCCAAATATTGCGTGATAAAATTCTATAATTTGAAATCCACTTACTATTTCACTATTATACAGGATGTTTTTTAAATCATTGGCATCCTTTCTACTGGTGAAAGTACTCATGAACATGAGCAACTTTTTGTATGGGACCGACTCAATCCGATGGAAAAAATAATCAGCTGTTCCATACATTTCGGGTGAGTAGGTATTGGAAAATAGTATGGAACAGCAGATTTTATTTTCCATCGGATTGAGTCGGTCCCATACAAAAGTTGCTCATGTTCATGAGTACTTTCACCAGTAGAAAGGATGCCAATGATTTAAAAACACCCTGTATACACGTAGAAGTAAAAAAAAATTGTTTAAATTTTAACCCTTTTTTTTCCCCTTTTCGTCTTTAACTTGTACCTAAAAGAGCGTAGTGGCGAACCACACAAACAGTAACAGTAAATAAAGGCCACAGGTCAATATTGGATACCTGACATTTGTATCAGTGTGATAGAACTGATAGCAATATACACCTTATGGCCAATATACACCTTAAGGACGACTTTAAATATCCGCTCATGCAATAACCGTGTCTGAATCGTTTTTCAATATAAAAGGCATAACGCCTTTTACAAACTACATGTTGTAAACAAGCTAATTATTAAAAAATAAAAAACATGACTGACAACTCACATAGTCTATGTCACTCGGAGAAATGCAAGGAATCTAAAAATACCTCTCACATCAAAATCTGTTAAGCCGTCCAGGACTTATATTATTGTGAAATAAAAAAACTTACATACATACATACATGAACCCTGAAAACATCCTTTTTTGGTCAGTCGTGTAAAAAAATCACTATATTGAGACCATGGAAGTAGTAAGTACTGTTGTACAAAGGTACTTATTACTTCCATGATTGAGACATAATCATGACTTTTCGATTGCAGAATCGACACCAAAATAATAAAAGAGTTCATAGGATAGAATTGGAGAATATTTTAGAAATAAGACGCCCAAAGAATTTCCAATTTTTGTCAGTAACCTACTTAGTTATCTGTCGAATTGAAATGGGAAGACAACAGATTATTTTTGTCCTCTGAAATTTTTACATTTAGACAGGAAATGGTAAAAAATAATAAAAGTTCGCCGCCACGGGAAGCCTGGCAGATGTAAAACAAATGAGCATCGAGGCACGACGCATCTTGCCATTTTCTTCTGTGACTGTATTGAAGAGTTTCGAAGTTGTACCCCATCCTAGAGAGCAGTTTCCTTAATCTAAATGCTAGTAGTTTTTACCTTTGAGACATAATATACATGATTAAATAATTAGTTTTGACGTGAAAAAGAGCCTTTTTTGAAGGCCAAGTTTCAATAAGGAATTTTTGATTTTGAATCTCTAAGGACGGTATCGTTTGTGTGATTTTTAGTGTCTACAGTTAAAGTAGGTTATAGGTTTCTCTTCACAAACATATAAATTGACAGTGTACATTTCCAATGGTTCGTTAGTTTTCCAATAAATTCTTAATTGACAACAAACCGAGTCGAATCGAAAAGCGTGGGTTCTCAAAATCACTATTAATTGTTACGATTTCTCAACCCTTCGTTAAAGTCAAGCGTGGGTTTCTTTCATCCAAACTTGGTCCAATTAGTTTTTGAATTTCATTTGAATTTTGGTTTTTAAGAGACCATGATATTTACTAGAAATACATTTTTGAAATTGAATTCTACGCCGAATTTTCTAATTGAAAGTACGTATCAAAATACATTATTTACGAGTTATTTCCCATAAATTTAATAATGGAAGTGTGTATAGACGTATGGGTGTTTGATACTCAATTACGCAATTTCCACAGAAGCGGAATCCAGGGGGGACTAAGTGAAAATCAAAAATCATTCGTTTACCATGTGCATAAATTGTTAAAAATTCATATGAATTCCAGTGTTTTTAGGGTTCCGTAGTCCGACAAGGAACCGATCGATCGTTCAGTCCGTCTGTCCGTCCGTCCTAGTCTGTCACAGCAGAATATCTTCTACGTTTATGGACTGATTTGCATGTAACTTGGTTCGAGGATATTTCACATATAGGTCTCATTTTTTAAAATACAAAAAATTAAAATTACCCCTTTTTAAGGGTACCTCCCCATACATGTAAAGTGGGGGGTGAATAATTTTTTTGAGTGCACCCCCTTGTGTAGGGTATCGTTAAAAAGGACTATGAAAATAAGGTAGGATTTCCATACAATACTTTTTTATCAGCTTTACCATTTGCGAGATATAGCCCGCCAAAGTCGTTCACACGGTGTCCCCCTGTAATTTCTAAAGTCTTGTACCTATAAACTTCAAATCACTTACGTAAAGAAACAGGCGCGAAAACTCTTATTTAAAATTGTTTTGGGTATCCTGTGATGAATACTTTTGAAATTATAAATAAAATAAAAATATATACTTTTTTCCAAAAGAACAGGTTTAGGTAGCCGACCCCGTGAGATACGGGAAAAGGCTAGGGAGATGATGATAATGCAAAACAGCGCGGTGCCAAAAATGACTACGGAATCCTACTTTATGCGTGATGCGACATGCACTTGGCCGGTTTTTTCTCAGCAGTGGTCGTTCCGAAATGCTAGTAGTTTGTAGCTGAAATTTATAATTGAGATAGTTTTTAAAATTTGTGAAAAATGCCTGTCAAGGTCTTTTTTCATTTTCAGAATAAATGTTTGATTTTGAATTTAAACAATACGAACAAGAAAGCAATCTAGTCTAGAATTAGACTCAACCTAGCTCGCAGCTATTGCAGGACTAAACAGATTTATACCCTAGACTTTCACAGACGCCCTGGATCCTATCTAATAGGAATCGTGACCCACCGTGGGCTCAAATGCCCTTACTGTACTGAAACCGGCCGTAGTTTAAAGACCTAGGAACTGACACGATCTACGAGTACATTATAATAAAGTTAGATAGTGCAGTTTTATTTTGTTACTGGTGTTCGTCCTCGGCTTCGCCCGCGGTAATTTCGTTTACCAATTTCACCTACTTAGGAATGTAATTTCCAAAATTCTTCACTTAGGTATAAGTCAAAGCTGACTGACTGACATAGTGATCTATCAACGCACAGACCAAACCACTGGACAAATCGGCCTAAAATTGGGCATGCAGGTAGATGTTATGACGTAGGCATCCATTAAGAAAAGATTAACGCGTGCGAAGCTGCGGGCGCCAGCTAGTTAAGTATATTCGGCATGCTGTTTTATATTGTAACTATAACCGTTCATCCTCGGATTCGCCCACTTAAATTTCGTTTACTAATTTCACCTACTTCCACCGAGGTGGAACTTTCAAGATTCTAAACTTAGGTATATGATTATATTTATTTTTGGATTTTTGAGCATCTCAGATGCAATATTAGTACTAAAGTACTCTCATATAGAAATTAGATATGGTGAAAAAATTCCATGCGAATGATTTTTTTTCTGGTTGCGGGTTCAAGTCCTGCTCGCATGGAATTTTTTCACCATATCTAATTTATATATGAACTCTCATATATAAATTAGATATGGTGAAAAAATTCCAAAAAAAAAACGTTACGTAAAGTACTCACTTTAGGTATATGATACTATAGAAATAACTTTACTTCAGAATTAAAACTTTCAGCGATTTCGTCTATGCAATCAGTAAGTATTTAATTCAGTACTTTTGCGTGCAAGTGGAAAGCGGAATAGCGAGGAGCAATCTTCATACAAAAAATTAAATATATAAAAGTTTCAAGCGGGAGTAGCCGAAGGTAACTACGAGTATATAGGTGTAGTAGCAAATATTTGCCCGAACATACCAAATAACGATACCAGACACACAACGGTGGCATTTGTGAGGCTTCTTTGTCAAAACACTAAACAAAATCAATACTTATAATAATGTTTGTCTAACGTTCGTTACCCGTGAAGGGTCTTTTTTGGGTGAAAGTAAAACTAAAGACTTTTAAATAATCTTTAATGTTAGAACATTAATTTGTGAAGTTCTAATTTTAGTTCATAAGATAGGCACAAAAACATACTTAGGTACCTAACGTTTCATACTGTTTATTGGTTTATGTATTATAAGAGTTTCAGGAATTATGTTAAAAGAAGAAACTGCAACAGTATTTTTTTTCATTGGCGATTGATCGAAAAATCGTCATCATCGTGAATATTCGCTAAAATCTTGAAATCTGTGACCTAGGTGGGTGGGTACCCAGGTCACAGATTCTAAGATTTTAGAAATTCATAGAAGGATGCATTGCTTTCTAAATCTATTTTAACAACAATACTTATCTATTGTAATATGCTAACATTAAATTTTGACCACATCTTATCAGTCAATTCTATCAAAAATGCATTATATTCAAATAGAGGCGTCTGATGATATGTTGCTGTTATATAAGCCGAAGACAAAAGGGCGATTTTTTAATCCATGGGAATGTTACGTTATCATCATTATATCAAACTAGTTTTCGCCCGTGGCTTCGCCCGCGTGAATTTTCCTCAGGACCCGTGTTTTTTTCCCGGGATGAATGGTACCCTATGTCTTTCTCAGTACTTCTATGTGTATACGAAATTTCAGGAAGTAGATAAAGTTAGTTAGTTTAAGTTCAGTAGATAAAGCGTGAAGAGGTAACAAATGAACAAATAAATAAACAAACAAACTCACTTTCGTATTTATAATATTAGTTAGGATTAGGATAGGATTTCCATTTGCTAATACAAAATCTCCAATAGGTATACATTTGAATGTATATTTTATTTGAAAGATGCTTCTTGAATATAACGACTTCTTGACTATACTTCCCCAAAACCTACCTTACCTTAATACCTTGTATATTAATAAATAAAAACATAAAATATAAACAAGTATTGACTATCTAAGCGACTTCACAAAAACAAAACTCTTGCAGTTAGAAACATGGCTTTATTGAGAACATCTTTAAATACAAATAAAACGATTTGCTTGTTACTACCTAATTTACCTCCCAATCCCAGCATACCGGGATCCTAAGGCATAATAATTTCAAATAATTTGAAACATGTACAATTAAATAGTGAAGTTAGGGATTGCAAGCCTACTGGAGCTATTAATTCAATCACAATTTATATTGTGATTTAAATAGATAGAGAATGAATGAAATCAATTTTGATATGTGAGGTATGATTGGAACTCTGTTTTATGCAACAAACACTTACTGTCGTGGGATCATCTACATTATGAAATAATATAAGAATAGAATAATTCACACACACGATCCGAAGAGAAAAATATGGCCGATATCTGTTGATCCGAAATGTGATAACAAAAATAGGTATGTACTAACAAATATATTAAGTTAGGTTGTTTAGTTAGCTATTTTGCGGTCTGATTGTCGTATTAATTAATGCTAAGAAAGCACAAAAAGTGGAATAATAAGGCTGAAAGTTTTATAATTTTTTAGAAAACGAATAGTAATATTTTTTACATTTCCGACTTTGACATCTCCAGAATTGGACCTTGACATTCTCCGACTTTAACATTAAATGGACATTCGATTTTTTTTTGACTGTGTATAATAAGCTATCCAGAATTACGCTAAGCTAGTGATTCAATATTGCACGATCAAATAAACTTTTTGTGAGATAAATCAAGCACCGTGCTCTCGGACTAGAATTTTATACGCGTTGTGAAAGGATAAGCAATTTTCACCCGGGAATTGTTCAAACAATGATACGCTTCAGCATTCATGGCTTTTGAATGTTTAAAAGTAATGTGCAATTGGGGAATTACCATGCTGAGCTGACTCAGCAAATAGCTTTTGGCGCTCTAGTATATTTCCGTGTTGCGATGTTTATTTTAAAACATTTTTTGTAATATTATTTACGTCATAGCTAGATCTACTTGTATTTATTCTAGTATAGTTAAGGGGTTCTTTGATCTCTTTAAAATAATTTCTAAATAAGTAATTATACTCTAAATTGTATTTCTAAATAAGTACTTTCTTTTTTTAGTTTTAAGTTACTTTATCCTAACTAATATTATAAATGCAAACGTGAGTTTGTTTGTTTATTTGTTTGTTTGTTATCTACTGAACCAATCTTCCTGAAATTTCGCATATACATATCTGGAAGTACGGAGAAGGACATAGGGTACCTTTCATCCCGGGAAAAAGCACAGTTCCCGTGGGAAATTCACGCGGGCGCAGCCGCGGGCAAAAGCTAGCAAAGCTAGCTTAGCTAGGGGGCAAATGTAATTTTTTTTTGTGCGAATAAATTATTGTTGTTGTTGTAATTATAAACTGATTTGACTTTAATTTTCATGACACCGACGACATACAGGCAAGTCTATTAGGTACTGAAAAGTTCAATTTGTAGAATATGTAACAATTTCTTGAAACTTTAAGAAAAATTCTCACTAGTTCGTTGCATATAATTGTATCTTCAGATTTCAGTGTAGAGAGTGATTGTCATAACTATGGATTTATAGTTAAGGTTATAAATAAGTATAATCCTACCATAGGATTTAAAACGATTCCGTGTTTTACCTTTAGTTACGGAACCCCACAAAATCGTAGAGCCTCCAAACAAGACATGTTTGTTCATACTCACACAAAAATCACACTGTTAGTTGATCGGTCCCTTGCCAAGCCCTGCCCATTAAAAGGGCGATAATGAAGTGTAAACAGTATGAAACATGCGCTGGATTCGAATCAAAAGCACCGAAGCAGGTTGCATCGACATCTGGGGACTTGTGAACAAACATGTTGAGACATTCAGGTATAGTCGTCAACAAAAGAGCTAGGTATAAAAACTATATTAGATACGAAATTATCAAAATTAATCAAAATCAAAAATTCTTTATTGAAACCTGGCCTTCAAAGAAGGCTCTTTTTCACGTCAAAAACTACTTATTTAATCATAATTTTATGAATAATATTTGAAAGCCTTCAACAAAATAAAGCCTAAAATGAAAAAAACAATATTAAAGCACTCATAATAAACAAAATTAACTCAAGACGTCCTATAAGCAAGTTAATTTTCTTTTAAATGATTAAAAGCATTTTACAAGACGCCTTTTTAAATAAATTCAAGTTCGGCTATACAGCAAATGTCAATTGGCTGGAGTATCTCTCAGGATTAATTTGTAAACTTTTGTCTGTCGAAGTCAATTAGTACTTAGAATTGTATAGAATAGTAAAACTCAAATCTCATTCAATTTCTTGAAGCATGCATGAAACAAGTTCCTAGAAATCCTAGACTTTTAGCTTTTCACATTTGTTTATTAAAGTTAAATAAATAAATGCGGCGTTTTCGAGGAGTTTTTTATTTGTAAGCTGTATTAGTTATAAGTAATATATTATTTTAAGATTTACATCAATAAATCAGATTTATTCACAGACTTTGTCATTTTCCGACTTTGACATTAACGATGTATCTATTAAAAAATATATATTTGTAAGGACTGTATGTAGCAAGCGAAAATATTCACGGCGGGAAACAGGCGTAGGAAAAATGTTAGTTGATGATAACTTTGATAAATATTGAAAAATGTGTACACATTTTTCATCCTTATTCTAATTTATTTTAGTACACTAAATAATAATAATAATAATAATAAAATCGTTTATTTGGTACGTATAACTAAATGGTACGTATAATATGATTTTGCATTCGTCCTTCTCCTTGCGTCGTTTTTCTCACTACTGAGGTTCGTGATCTCTATGCAACACTTTGCTTCATGGGATAAGTCCGCCGTTGCCATTTCTGTCTTTATGCTAATTGTAATTTATTTATGTTATTTGTGCAATAAAGTATACAAACAAACTTTGTTGCCCATTCGCATACGTAAGAACTACAATAATTTTGTATGGATGAAATACCTAAAATGTACCTACTACAAAAGTACCTATCCCTATATGCCTTATATCTAATTACTACAATTAAATAAAAAGTGACGAGTAGTTTATTACACTCAAAAAATAAGTATATTCATTTTCCTATGTAATTATGAGCTATTATTTAAATCAATGATAAGTCAGATCAATGCCTTTTAAACAGCTTTTTCATGCACTTTTGACCGCGACTGTACAAAAAACTATAATCGCGCTGAAGACAGGTGGCCGTGAATGAACCACAGATTGCTTTTGCACGCGCACACATGGGAAAATGCCCGGCTTAAACTGGAATTTTCCGGTTTTAGCCCAATGGATTTTAATAGGGCTAAATGGATTTCTTGAAAAAGTCCACAGCCGACATGAACGTCTCAGCGGGAGTTCAGAGAACTCATATCACGATTATGTAACACGCTATGATAAATTCAATCACTATTACAATAAGAGTGATTTTTAAGTGACCTTAGAGGATCCTTTTAAAGACTTCCGGTCATAAAGAGCAAATTATAATAATTTGAATTGGTTAAGAAAATGATGTTGCTAAGCCACGCGGTAGGTATAATGCTTAGATGTACTACGTAAAAATAGATATTCTTGTGTTATATATTTATGTATTTTACACGAATATACGTTTTTTTTTGTTATGCCGAAAGTAAAAACCACTACACCAACCTTTGGCAAGGAGATAGTTGAAGACGTCAACGTCAAAATAAAAAAAAAAAAAAAAAATCATTTAGAAAAAAATCTACCAGCAAGTGGGCAGCCACTTGAGGATAGTCAAATTTCATAACGATCGGGGGTGAAAGTTTGTACGAAAAACACATGTGTAAAATAATTTTTAACGCAGACAGAGCCACGGGTAGCAACTGGTTGTTAAATAATAAACCAAATTTTGTAATGTACCTGCAAATGGGTGCTCCAGTCAATTTCCATAATATTTATTAAACAATGTTCTTTATAATGGGATTTCAAGCTCCGCCGGGTAAAGGGTTAATTAATATTAACGTGTGTTAAAGATTAATTTTGGAAGCCTATTTAAAATAAAAAAAGCATCAAACGCACAATTAATCAATTTTATAAATACGAAACTTGTAGTGAATATACTTATATATTTTTTTAATAAATGAGCTTTTTACTATTTTAATTTTTTGAACCTGTTTCGCCACTTGCTGAGAAAATCAATTAATGTTTATCTATCACATAGTTTTAAGCAGCAAGGCTTCGATGGCTCGGCCACGTGGAGAGGATGGGAGAGGATCGCGCAGCTAAAAGAGCGTATAAGGGACGACCAAGCGGGAAACGACCTGTCGGCCGGCCCAGATACCGCTGGAGGGATGAGGTCCTAAAAGATCTGGTGGCCCTCCAAAGAGCCGACTGGCAGGAAGTAGCGCAGAACAGTGGAGGAGTGGAGTGGAAGCTTCTAGTATCGGAGGCCAAGATCCTCTTTGGGTCGTCGAGCCATCGAAGTAAGTAAGTAAGTTTTATATGCTGAATTATTATTCAGCGAGCTATTTTATTAGGCACATTCCAAATACAATTTTATTATTTATTTATTTAATACAATATAAAAATACATCAATTTTGCTTTATGTACGATGCCACATAATCTCTTCCGAGATTTTCCGGGCCTCGGAAGTTGTCATCAAAACACATCAAAATAAATAAACTTAATATAAATTAAATACAAATTAATCGTAGGGCCGCAATCGGAACGCGCTAAATAGTGAACCGCCATCGCCACCAATTAAGAAATATACAAATATCCACAAACGCGCGCGCCACATCGAGGCAGTGTACCAAAGATACTAACTATAGTAATTTCCTCGTATCTGAAAGGTATTATTGAATATTAATTAATTGAATGGAAAAAGTACATACCTATATCTCTGCTCAGAGCAATGTTTTACTCGCTGTATCACCTTTATCTTTCCCAAGTCGCCTTATGCCTAAACGTCGGGTCGATACTCCTATAAAAGAACTGAAGTCAAGTTTTTAAATAATTTTACTGAACTAGCTAAAGCCAGTCCAATTAAACCGCTGCTCCTGTTGCTGTCAGTTTGACAGCCGTTTAGCCGAGCTGTGCCTTTAGGCAGCCTGGAACGTCTGACTGTGAGCTGATAATGAGGGTATAACATTTTGTCTAAGTCGTGGTTTGATGGTTCTCTCCCTGTATGATAGCTAATTACCTACATTTTATTTGTTTTGTTACATAGGTCAATTCATACATTCTTTTTCCTTTTCACCTTTAATTTTTTTCCGTACTAGGTACTGTAAAGTGTTATATTATAACTTTCTGACAGACAAGTTTGTTTTAAATTCACTTATGCGAGAACATTTAAATGGTCAACTGTTTCCCAGTTTTTGTAAAATTAGACACATAAGACTGTTTGTTTTCCGAATAAAATAAAATAGGTGAATTTGATTTCTAGGTTTGTTACCTAGTAATCAATGTCATCAATAACCTCCCTCCCCTACATACATGTTTACCTAGTAATCTTGTCTCCATCCTTTTGTCGTATTCCTATAAGCTCAAAGTCATGGTAATTTACCTGTCTACGTATTCCCTAAGCTCTTAATCTTTATCCATGACGGTAATAATATCTTAAGTGGTTAATAAACCTCTTCAGAGTAACCTTAATTATTTTCCAAATATTTGACAGTATAACTATGTATATGTGTATCCCTAGACACACACACAATATAACAAGTCCAATATCCCCAGCCATGCAATATTAAACAAGGTAAACAGTTATTTTTCGTTGCCAGCATGAAGTTGTGTCATCCCAGCCGTCCTTTATTTCTGAAGCAGGCTAGGAATGTTGTCATTCTTCGTAAGGCAATTTTGACTCTTTTGAGGTTATATTGGCAATTTGAATAGAAAATGTTAGAGCGAATTGCAAAGAGTGTTGTTTCATGAATAAATCCGCATAAACCGAATTTTTATTAAAATGCAACCTAAAATAAGTACCTAACGAATGTACAATTGTACAATCAGATGCTGAGTAACCTGAATAAAAGTAAATTGTTTTTATTTAAATATGCTTAAAAATAGCACTTTTAAATCGTCATATTCTTAATTGTTTTTTAGTTAGTGGACGTCACCGTCTCCAAAGCGCAAGTGGAGAAGAGGCGACGAGGCAACAAACTCCTCTGCTGCATTTTCTCCAAAGACGTCACTTTACAACATATGTCTTACAATTAAATTACTGAGATCAGGATTCGGATAGGGGGGCAGGTTTCCCTGCATGTGACTATACATATATGTACAATCTCACAAATCTACCAGAAATTAAAACTATCAAATTCAATAAATACGAACTGCGTCCCAGAAATTTTCGGATAAAAAGAACCCTTTGTGCTATTCCCAGTATTTTCTACCCGTGTACTAAATATCATTAGATTCTATCCAGTAGATTTTGATAGTAGGATTTTGTCGGCGATTGTAGCTACGAGCTAGTAACCGCAAACGCACAATTTTGTACAATAATAACCCCTATCTCCAATCAAATCCGAAAGAAGCAGACCACAGATGAATAATCTGCAATTTGGTTTCATTACAGCGATCAACCTTTAGCTTGGAGTTCAGTTTAGAAATTCTTGAGGTAATCTACGAATATAGTGGTACAAACTCATAAACGTAGATATGTATTAAGTATTCCAAATTCTGTGAACATACCACATAGAAGTACCAAAAAAATGCAATCTGTGAATTTAACTCTTATATTATGGTTATATCATGGCTTTGCTTGACTATTAAACTCTCGAAAGAATAACAAACTCTTTGCGTAAAAAAAATGAGCGTTTGGAAAAAAAAAACTTGCTAATTCTCATGTTTTATTTTCCTTCCTTGTAGGCAGTAGCGGCTTTAGGGGGGGGCGCGTTTGGGCGACGGCCCAGGGCGCCGGACGTCAAGGGGCGCCGCAGGCGCCCCTTGTTGTCGGTGAGGGGCGAAAAAGGTCGCCTCAAAGGGTCGTCATAAAGGGCCACCGCAGGCGCCTCTTTATTTATTACACGCTAGCTTTTGCCCGCGGCTCGCTCGCGTGCTTTTTCCCGGGATGATACGTACCCTATGGGAGTTCTCAGTACTTTCATGTGTATGCGAGAGATGGATGATTCGTTCAGTAGATAAAGCGTGAAGAGGCAACAAACAAACCAACAAATTCACTTTTGCATTTATAATATCAGGATTATTTTGAGTTGGCACATATTGGTCGTAAGAGAAATCCAAAAGCGCTTACGCTTAGGCCCTTTGTGCCAACTCCGCCATTTTCAAAAATAATTTAAAAAACATCCTCGACTATCGATTTTTATGTTTATTGAACCTGCTCTCAAAATTTCGCGGGAATCAGTTGTGAAATGCGACCACTAGAGGAGAACACACAATACACAGACATTCCAAAGCATTCTAGGCAAAGCTCAATCACTTTATATATCCTCGACATTACGCCTGTGAAAATGTAAAATTTCCACACGCGTATCGAAGTTCTGACACTTTGACTCTTTTCAAAAAGGTTAGGCTACAGGTCGATATTTTTAAGGATTTACAGCTTAGCTGTAAACCCTATGTAAAAATATCGAAGAAAATCAAAAGTTCGGAAAAAATTGTTTTCTTTTTTCACTATTTCGCACTTTTTTCGTTTTTGACTTTCTCGAATAATTTTTTTTGCACCTTATAGCTCTCGTTAGTCCAGTGCTAAATAATAAAAACTTGTGTTACAGGTACTTCATTCCTATAAATCTTAAATAAAATATATAAAAAAAAACTTAAAACTCTCAATGTGCTCGATAGTCGTCTGGGGCACGAAATTTTATAATATATTTTTTACGCTTTGCCTTTTTTCGTATGGGTTTGAATAGTATTTAGGGGGCGCCACAGAAATCTCGCCCAGGGCGCTGGTAGTGCTAAAGCCGGCTCTGCTTGTAGGTACTCTATGATGTATTGATCCACACTATTACGTATGCAACCATTGTCTTAATCCACCCACAACGCCCAGTTCGAAGAGCACCTGTTTTCAGAAGTACCTAGAATTATGATTGATTTTGATAAATTGTGTTACGTTAAATAAAGTTTTATTCAGCTTTGAATACTTGTGTTATTTGGCGTCAAAACGAAAGCTAGATATATACGATTATATAATCGGAAGATCACATAGCACAGAAGAGAGATGGTCCTGTTTTGAGAGAGGCCTATATCCAACGGAAGGATATAAAAAGCTGCCGCTGATGATGAATTAATAACATTACAAAGTTCTTTGACAACGACCTTTTGAACGAATAAAAACTTATGGTCAACGCTCAAAGTGTTTAAAAATCCTTAGTAACTTACCAAGTACCTAGTTGTTGTTACGTAGAAGCAAAGCTTGTTATCGGTCGGTACCGGTAAAGTACCCGGTACATTCCGGGAGTTAATATAGAAAATTTGTTTAAGCCCTGCTTAGAAGAACACTATTTAAGTTACTACATAAATCGCGACTTTTTAAAACAGAATGGTGCTCTTAATGTAGGAGCTCTTGAAATAGGTGCTGTTCATGTTGCATGACATAACGTCGCAACGTGTTTTTACCAGAGTGCGCGACTATACTGAAACGTGAATGGAACCTGCATTCAGCTTTTCAATGCCGATGAAATGTGGTATCAACGTGATGGATTAAAAGTGGCGTGGCTTATAAGCCACAACGATAAAGTAGTTATACCCAAATATACTTATTTACAGCTTTTTAACGTGTTTACGATCCATTCTATCCATAACCATACTTTCATATTATTTTTTTCTGTTTGGGAAAGTTTGTCTGTCCGTCGGTCTGTCTTTACGCTTTCACGGTGAAACCGCCGCTACTGTGGACCGATTTTAATGAAGATATTGATTTGAAAGGGGTCAACCCCGGGTCTTCAACTATATACATATCAAATTTCATTTTGATGCTTAAATATAGGCTACTTTTTTTTCAAAACACAAGAAATGGGGGTTCAAGGTTTGCATGAAAAACACACAAGATATACTTTTTGCCGCGGGCGAAGCCGCGGGGTAACAGCTTGTACGAGTATGTGGTGCGATAGGTGCCCACGTCAGTTACTTGGGAATCCCTACCGCGATATTAAAGGAAACTAGATAATATAATTAGAGGACTGTATGAATTTAATAATAGGTATTGTGATAGCCCGGCAAATCGACGCGGCTTCGTTCGCTATCGGTGCAGAAGTGTCGACCCGTCATTCCGTCGACGACAGGTGACCGGTGGGGGCGCGCGGGGGGTATGCGCCCGCGGCCCGTAGTCTGTGGTTGATGGAGTTGCCATCAACAGTATGCTATAAAATTTTGGCTTCAAAACAAAAGCATAAAATCTTTATCATCGAGTGTTGCCATAATTTCAGACTTTAATTCATTTATTATAGTGTTGATTGCGATCTTCCGAGACTATTTTATTACCGAGACCATAACGAAATGCTCTCAAATCAACAAAGTCCATTCCCCAATACTTTCCTTTAGCAATGTAAAGGTAAATTGGATTTATTCATTCAATAAGAAAGCAATAAAACGCCCGGTTGGCCTCTTTGAAGAGCGTCTTTGTCACAACTTGTAAAAAAAACCTTTGGCCAAAGATGCTCGGAAGGTAATAAAAAGGTACCTAATTAAGGCGCTTCCCTTTATTGTATTTTTACTTTGGAAATGTGACACGGAATGGAAGGTACTTTTCGCAGCAACTTTTTTCATCTCTGTGTTGTGTGGGAAGAAAAGATGTTTGCATTTTTTCTCAAAAGTAATTCTTCATGTAATAAAAGTTATTAGATATAATGCAGAATTTCCAATTCCTCTTTCTTTCTTTCATAGATTTTCTTATCGTACAATAATCAAATAATAATATCCTAAATATCATCTATCCTATCATCTGGGTTTCCATCAGGTATTAAATTTACTAGTTAATAGCTCTCATAATAATAGCAATTTAAATGGGAGCGATACTTTAATAAAGCCTACAGTGTAATTACTTAATTCGCTCCTATAACTTTAATTTAAAATAGGTTGATTTTGAAATGATTGTGTATTGTATGAATGTTAATTTGAACAGCTACCTACTTAATTGTGGGATTTAAATGTAAGATTGTATGGAGAGTGATAAATAAATTTGTATCTTATCTTATGAAATTAGTATTATACAGGTACCGAAAATTATTATTGCAATCAAAACCGGTTAAAACCCGGTAAAAAAGTCCTGGGAACATTATAGTGAGAAGTTATTGACATAGAAAAAAAAACTTTATGACATACTAGCCGCGCCCCGGGGCTTCGCTCCCGTGGGAATTTCAGGATAAAAAGTACCCTATGTCCTATTTCCGGTATTTTTCTACCCGTATACCAAATTTCATCGAAATCCGTCCAGTAGATTTTGGGTGATTGAGTAACAAACATCCTCACAAACTCACAAACTCACATCCAAACTTCCACATTTATAATACTAGCCACGCCCCGGGGCTTCGCTCCCGTGGGAATTTCAGGATAAAAAGTACCCTATGTGCTATTTCCGGTATTTTTCTACCCGTATACCAAATTTCATCGAAATCCGTCCAGTAGATTTTGGGTGATTGAGTAACAAACATCCTCACAAACTCACAGACTCACAAACTCACATCCAAACTTTCACATTTATAATATTAGTACGATCTTAGTATGTTCGTCTATTGGTGTCTACGTGACTGCGTGGAAAAGACGCAGTCCACTTAGAGCAGTGTTGCCATGTACAGAATTCAAATTACGGTAGCATGATTTGAAAATTACGGTGTCCGTCATACAAAACGTCAAAATTTTAAAAAAAATACGGTGTTTATATGAAAGTTTTAATGCTGCAATTACGGTGATTGTATGAAAATTGTCGAAAATATCAAAATTTATTACGGTAAACGGCACTAAAATACGGTGCATCTACCGTAATTACGGTGCACATGGCAACACTGACTTAGAGCACTAATACGAATAGCACAAACGCGAACAGCAGAAGGACTAGTCTACGAACAGCACATTTCAATATTTTTGCATGTGCTGTTCGTGGATTCAAATAGGGGACCGGACAACTTTTTTTTTTGATGCTACTTTGAAATATCTCACAATAATAGAATCATCCGTAAAAAAATCACATCAATAACCAAAGTATTTCCCAAGATATAGCAAAAAACAATTCACATTTTCAAGCGATGTTTGGACGATACCAAAACGCTCCTAACTAAACGTGCATTCATATGACGTCACGCGTAGAAAATGGACTTTCCCAAAAAGTTTGAACTCTAATAAATTAGCTCAGGAGAATAAACTCGTGCTGAAAAGTCGCAAAATGTGTTTAATTATATGTATTCTATCATAAAATTACACATTTTTAACAATTCTCATACCTTGTCCGGTCCCCTATTACGTCCACCTAACTAGCCTTATACATTTCATGAATCGCAATAATAAAGTAGAAAGCTACTTTATTATTGCGACATAATTTTCTAAATTATCAAGGCGGATATTTTTAAACCAATTAGAACTTTGAGAAGCATCAAAGGCTTTGAGCTTTCGCTACACAAAGTTAAAAGTTTCGATGTTCCATATTTAATTGGCATCTGTCTGAGATAAGAGGGTGAAAAGAGGGCAAAATTAATTATGTTTCTTGAAAAAAAATCCTATGTAAAAGAATATTTCAATGTTTCGATTTCGATATTTATTTTTTTAAACATTAAGAAAAATTGTCAAGTCTGTTATGAAATTTTGAATGCTTATAGAATATTTCAATGTTTAGATTTTTTTTTAAACATGTTACTTAGTAAGAAAAATTGACAAAGTCTGTTATGAAATTTTGAATGCATATTAATTAGGTATATCACGCGATTGGTGCGCTTATTAATTTTCCATTTGAAAAATATTACTTATCTATTTTCATTTTGGAAATTCCACCTCAAAAGCGGTGAAATGGGTGAAAGACTAAATCACACAGGCGAAACCGAAGGCACAAGCTAGTTTTTAATAATAAGTTCAAACTTACTCCTTTTGCTGATAATATAGGTACTCATATCTGTTTTGATTAGGTAATCCCGTACAGACGGGTTTCTTACTGGCAATCATTGCGGTCTGAACCTGGTGCCTACTATTGTATTCTGTGTCTGTACTTATTCGATTTCATTTACGTTGTGCGTGTAGAAAAGGGATACAATCAAATAAATTGATTCTCTGTGGTTCCCATTACTGGAGAGGATTGCCTAATCTAATCAGGAAAGTTCGTGCTAGATAAGCGAGGATGTTTTTCTTTTTTTGTGTAACTAATTGGTAACGTTGTCCGTTGCTATTAGCTACGCACCGGCTTTGTTTTTTTGGCCGATTAAGGTAAATTAGAAGGCGGGTAATTCTGTTAAAGAATGTAATTAAACTAATATTGCATTATCATTTAAATTACAATGGCACAGAATTGACTGTCAACCTGCTGGACTTGGGTCTTCTGGATACTGGCGACTTTGCTTTGAAAATAGATGTATCTACACATGTATTTATACAATTTTTTTTGTTTGGGGTAGAAAGCCCTTTCTACCCCAAACAAGCCAAAAAAAAATTTGTTGCCCAATTGCCCAATTGAACGAATTTATCGTCCAAGATTTGATGACAACCACCGGGAGAGATATCTAAATAATTGTTTGTTACAAGTATTCATTTATTTAAAAATCATTCATTGCAAAATAAATCAAATCCTACATTACATACCTAGTTCAAGCTCCAGCTCCCACAAAATTTTATGGTTTCTATATACTACGTCCTGTACCAGGGCGGGCGCTTCATAGAAACGGGGCGTCAAATATACCTACTACTACTACAAAAATGAAACTGTATATCCGTGAACACGTCAGTAACACGTCAATGTGTGCGTTTTCATGGTCATAACGTCCCAATACACACAAGAACGGGGGAGAAGTGCGGGGGGTGCCATATTGCGGAAGAGGCAGGGATTTTCCTTTCTGTACGTAGTACTTATATTTCAATTCTGTGCCTGTATTTCAATTTTGGGGAGAAAAATAAAGATGTTTTTAACTAGGCTAACTCTGAATGTGATTGTAGCATAAATTTTTATATTTATTGACTAACTAACTAGGCTCACATCGTAAACGCATCATCTGAGATTGCATCCGTCTTATTGGTCTATAAGGAAATGCATGCCATTTGGAGGAAATCACGTTATAACTAGTGTTATTTTATTAATTAACTGCAATGAACTAATTGACATTTAGATTTGTATCACTAGCTCGTCCGGTAATAGCCTTATTTACTAGGTACGCCCGCGTGAATTTCCCACGGGAACAGTGCTTTTTCCCGGGATGAAAGGTACCCTATGTCCTTCTCCGTACTTCTAACTATGTGTATGCAAATTTTCAGGAAGATTAGTTTAGTAGATTAAGCGTGAAGAGGTAACAAACAAACAAACAAATATACAAACTCACTGTCACTTTTATAATATTAGTTAGGATTAGTTAGGATTTATCCTACTACCTAATAATATAAATGCACAAGTTTGAATGAGAGTAAACAATCGCGCAAAATCTACCAGTTGGATTGTGATGAATATTTGTACACGGGTAGAAATAACTGGGAATAGCATATAGGATACGTTTTTACCGAAATTCTGTTTATTCGAAAGTAAGTCTGAAGTTGCCTGAGGAGCGTGGAGAAAGTAATACTTTTCAGCCCTAGGGAGAATCGTTTTCTACTGACAGCTGTCAAACTATTTAAAAAAAAAAACTATGTAGTTCTATTTTCACGTTATTCCATTGAACCATATTCTTAATTACTATTAACTTCCTATACAGCCATTCAACATATTATGTAAAATTGAAATAACATGAAGTTAAAGAATATATTTTTTTATAATTTTTTATAATATAGATTTTTTTATTATTTTTTCAATGATGGAACTAAATGAAAAGAATCTAATAGCTAAATAGTTGGTCGGCCACAGAAAAAAAAATATGCTGGAAGCTAAAGCCGTAATCCGATCATTTTTTTTAAGTTTAGAGTTTTGTTTATGCTTCCGTATAATTCACTCATCATTTCTTTAGCTAATTCATGTTTTTATTTTTACTTTCCTTGTATTCGTAATGAAAAGCACAGTGTTTACCTCGGGTGAAAGATTTTTTTAAGTTACTTTTACCCACTCGTTAACAATGTACTATTACTTATTCGCCACGGTGGTGTTGCCGGCGCTTTGCCGACCCTGTGTAAAGTTTCGCCCTTTTGAATATCTCTATGTCAATAGTCATCATCATTCCATTACCTTCATGTACCTACTTTGGAATACCTAATTAGCATTTTTATAAAATTCTTACTAAAAAATTATAGGTAGCACTATTTGTATAAAAACAGGTAACAACCTATACAACTCAATTGGAACGGGAAGCGTACACTTACTATCACTAGTGCAATAAAATTTATGTAAGTTTTATTGAGTCAATTGACACCAAAACACAATCGTAATTGATAGTAGTAGAATGGAAATAGCTGTAAATATGTGCACTTTAACCTCTTTGCGCTGCTATTATACAGCTGTTGTATAACCATTATGCCGTATAACGGTGTAAGGTCGGAATAATAAAAATAAATTGATGTTCAAATGATCGGCATTGCGCAATTGCAAATAGACTTCTTGAGATGATTTTTTTGAAAACTAGCCAAAAATTTTGCAGAACAGTTTATAAAACAGAGCAGCTGAAACTTAACTAAGATTTCGTTAAAGAAAAACTAAAATAAAAAAATGTTTTGCTCTCCTATAAATACTGACTGAAATTGATGAAACAAATTGATGAAAATATTATAAAGGTACCTACTTAAGTATTTAAAAAAAAAAAACTAAAATTAAGTAATAAAAAAATAATAATTAAGTAAGTATTTTAAGTATGAATGCAAAGAAAAAAAATGTTTTTTTCACGCTTTTAAACTAAATTGTAAAAAAAAAACATATGTTAAAGAATATCACGATGTCACCAAAGTAAACTTTTTTTAAATTATGTACTACTTAAAACTTTTTATAATTCTCTTTTACAACATACTGTAAACTACTATTTTTTAAAATAAAGTACTTACATCCTAAAATTATAAAATAAATAGCAATCTAACCATAGAGCTAATTTTTTTTTTAAATTTTACTAAGTTTTTTTTCTATGTCTATGAATCACACAGAGAGAATACAGGGTATAAAATTGAATTGTTTTCTTCTCATTCATTCTAGTACTATTACTTATTCTGCGCTTAGGGCTTCACGTTCATATACGACCACTCATAGACAGTACAGTCACCTGCAAGTCAAGTTATCCCACACGGGTTCTCTATGCGGCGGGTAATAGCGGCGCGGTCATCCCACGCGGGACCTCTATATGTCGTGATAGAAGTACCTACTGAAAAGGACATAGGGTACGTTTCATCCCGGGAAAAAGCTCTGTTCCCGTGGGAAATTCACGCGGGCGAAGACGCGGGCAAAAGCTAGTTACTTATATTCTAAGAATTACATTTCTAGTAAGGCCAATAACGCATTCACTATTATATTTTTATAACATTTAAAATAGTTAACTTGATGTGGTCCAAGTAAACTACACCGTTATTAGTAAGTAACTAATACGGCCCAGCTCAAATTAAACTTGGTCCAAGTTAACGATTAACAAATTTCAAATCGATGACTCGTCCCAGGAGGCCAATTCTCGCGTTTGCGATGTTATATCGAATTTGATAATATATCAAACTTCTTTTATCGAACAAAATTATCACAAAAACCTCCAAAATGGTATTCTCGAACCTATTCGACATAAAACTCGATATTATATCGAAAACTAGGGCTTCTCTAATTGAAAACACGTTCCTTTTTCTCGATTATACATAACTACAATCGAGAAATGTATGTTTTACTTGTTTCATTAAATATTTTATGTAAAACCATTGTTTTAATAGTGAATTTATGTAAAAATAGTTATAATACTTTATTTTATGTAACTTAATAAGCTCCAATGCAAATTTATAAAATGCAAAGAAAATTAAATATTTTAGAGTTGATGGAGAGAACGGAACGCGAGGATACTTGTCATTGTTTGTTTATTGTGTGTGTGAGGTTATGTGATATTTGTTATCGGAGTATCAATTATATTCTTATGTATGATATTGTTTCTTTACGAAATTGAATTGAGAAACAAATAAGGTATGGTACTCGAGGCAGAAAAAAGCAAAGTATGTATCTATCCAAACCTCTATATTAGGCTTCAATAAAATAATTTTATGTAAATAAACAACGATTTCCAATAAAATTGAATACAAAATCGTCAGCATTCATATTTTACTAAACCATAGCTGAATAAAAATACAAAGCGTCTTGTAAAGTACGAATATTATGTTATTCAATAGCTTTGAAGCAACAAATATCACACACGATATGGTTTTCGGCTACGCTCGACCACTCGATGCGTATCGAGGGCTGACGCTGGATAAATGTCACATTTGAAATCACGAGAATACGCAATTTCGATATTTATCGATATCCGCCATGTTTTTTCGATAAATGTCGAAATTGATATTATATCGCAGACCACAGAATTGCCTTCCCAGGTCCGAGATTTTAGTGGGACGAGCAAATGACTGACTCGTCGTCGTGTCGAGTACTATAAAGGCGCGTTTGCAAATTATTGGGTCACATTAAAGTGTTGTTGACTGTACCATTAGTGTGTGTATGAGAAACAAAGGGGAATGAAATTTAACAGTCTCGAAACAGGGACGCCTTGTGTATTACTCGGCGTATGATATTATGTAATTGGATTACTTTTCCGAGTGCTATGCGTCGTAACATTCTGGGAACACAATGGAGATTAAATATCACAAATAGGTACATATTTTGTAAGTACATATTAAATATTCATTAAAAAGGGGAAACTGTATTGTTTTCTCACTATATATGCTGCTATAATGTGGGAATTTCGGGATGCAAGCAATACAGAGATACCATTTTCCCAAAAATTCCCACAGAAGTGAAGCCCCGGTGCGCAGCTAATTCATTTATAAAAACATAAATTAAACGGCATGTTGCATTGCAGGCTATATCATGAGAAGTTCCCCAAAAATCAGAAATAATATCAAAAACCGATATATTTATTTTTCGTGATCTTGTTATGGTACAAAAATACATTTAATATCGATTAATATCGTATAATGGCGATACTGACATGGCGCCTGTACGTATGTTCAGAAATTATGATACAGAAAATCAGATACAATGCTCGATATTTCCATTATATTTTAGAAAATTAATTAAAGTAAATGTTCCTAACACAATGTTACATGCTATATCATAAAAACATATGTGTATTTCACATAAAAAGATGAATAATAAATAAAATAAACAATTCTTTCCCGCGGGCACGTATGTAATAAATTACATTTTTGAACGTACCGGAAATCGGACCTGTCAAATGAAGCGCGTCAACGTCAAATCATAATGGGTGTCGGCTATTTTGACGGCTAACCTTCGTTACGATTTTGTTGACTAAATGTACCATAGAAAGGCTACGAATTTATCGGATTTACTTATAAGGCATTGCTGACCCAATAATGAAAAGTTCAGATAGGTGCTCATGATATAGCCGGCTCCCCATACATTTGTGCAACAACCCCTTTGATTATCAAAAGAATTTGATCGATACATTGGTATATCGATATTGATAAACAACTTTTGAACTTTAAATAGCGATTAATTAATTAATTAATCTTGGAGCTTGTTACTCTTGTTAGCGAAATCAAATTAATTTTACACCTTCCAACATCGTTACGAAACCTCTGAGAACAAAATTGTGATAGTCTTTAAGAAATATTTCGAGAGATTTCGAATTGATACAATGTGACTTAAATAATTTTATTTAACTTTTAATAATAAAATTTAAAAATAAACTAGATTTTTCAAAAAAAATTGTAGATAAAGTCCTCGAGATATTATGTACTAAGGCAATTTGCCCATAGTTTTGGCGCGTCGATAGGTAAAAACAAAAATACAATAAGAAGCTACATAACTTTCTCAAACATAAAGTTATGACAAATGACATCCATTTCTTTCAACCTAAATGAGCCTCATGGATGAGGCGCGATAGGGAAACGGTAAAAAGGTGTTCTACATGTACTAAAAATAAAATAAAATATGCATAAAAAGAAAGATAATACTGACTGTATGCGTGAAAGACACAGAAAATTTCCCGTTGAACCTTTCCTAGGCGCCCACCTGGAACAAATAAAAAAATATTGTTTAATAAAATATATTCCATTCAAGACACATAAATTTTACTGTGCCCAATACAGAAATACCTCTTATATACTAATAATAAAATAAAACTTTATTGTAGTGTAATCGTGTACAATGAGTGGGTGAAACTCCCACTTTGGTGGTATTGGCTTTTATTCACGGTGCCGTTTATTCCTATTATATGTTCCATAATATGTTCCTTTTCCCGTTTGGATATTGCAATTTTTTACAAGGTCCTTACTCGTTTCCGCTGTCAATTTAAGAGCCTGTGAATTTTGTCTATGTACAGGCTCCCATCAGGCGCATGGATGCGGGCAGTGCAGGACCGGTCGTTGTGGAAATCCTTGGGGGAGGCCTTTGTCCAGCAGTGGACGTCTTTCGGCTGAGAGAAGAAGAAGAAGAAAGGCTCCCATCACGACGTATTCCTTCATTGGAGGCTAGTAGTGTTTTTTTTTTATTTTTTTTTATAACATAGGGCGGCAAACGAGCAAGCGGGTCACCTGATGATGGTAAGTAACCACCGCTGCCCATGGACAACCACAACACCAGGGGTATCGCAAAAGTGTTGCCGGCCTTTTAAAAAGACGTAGGCTCGTTTTTTGAAGGTTCCAATGGAAATGTAACACACTCTCAGATCAGGCCGCACCTGGGAATCGAACCTGCACCTTTTAGATGCAAGTTGAGCGCCTAGGCAACTAAGCCATCAATAAACGATATTTCTCAAGAAAACAAATCACTATCCAGATCTGAAAAGTCTAAAAGATTTAGTAGATAGACTTCAGATAAACTTATCAGACAGTTAGATCCGGACCGGGGAATAAATAACTCAAAATGTCGCCGTCGATTCCCGTCATCCCCCATCGTATGTTCCCACCTGGGGACATTGAAAAAATCCATGACTATAGGGGGACTTTTATGCTCTAGATGTCATTCCCTGGAAATTAAAGATACACAACGATTTTTTGGCAATGGTATTCCACCAACAAGAACAATGTTCTTGAATTAATATGAACGAATGAATAGAATGGTTTTGAAAAAAAGCAAATGTACCTATAAAATTATATTTTACATTTTATCTCATCTATCAAATAGAGTGCATGCAGGTTGCCTTACCGAAAGCAAATATCAAAATTACTATTCATGAGATGGCAAATAGTAGTTCTCCAACGGGGACGTTGCTACTTTTTTTCCTAATGTCCCCAATGGGAGACAGGAGGCGGGGTTCAACGGGAATAGACGAACTTTGCCGAGACGAAATGTTATATTATTTAGATCTACTTCTGCGGAGTTGAGAGGTAATAAAAGTTGTACAAATATCTAATGCTGACAGATATATGTTGGATTTATGTTTATTGTTCGCTGTAAATCCCATGAGAGGATGATTCTAGATAATAATATTATGTACAACTAGCTTTTGCCCGCGGCTTCGCCCGCGTGATTTTCTCACGGGAACAGTGCTTTTCCCGGGATGAAAGGTAACTTATGTTCTTCTTGGTAGATGTATGTGAAATTTCAGAAAGATTTTTAAAAATCATTTATTCAACATAATAAATAAAATAATAAAATAAATAAATCAAAATACACATACCTACAGTAATTAGTACCTACCTAATTAATTTGATTAATAGATAAAGCGTGAAGAGGTAACAAACAAACTCACTTTCGCATTTATCGCGTTATTTTCGCATCCTGCGGTACCTACCTAAATTAGTACAGTTTTTGTTCTTATTAGGGGTTCTGTCTTGGCCTATTATGTCTCTCTCTCTCTCAGCCGAAAGACGTCCACTGCTGGACAAAGGCCTCCCCCTAGGATTTCCACAACGACCGGTCCATCTATTATGTCTACTTACCAGTTATTGTACAGTACCCGCAGATTGTACAGTATCCACGACCCAGACGATTGTGTTTTGATACAAACTTTCATTACAGCCTATTTACAACTATCTCCATTACAAATTTCATCTAAGTTAATCCAGCTGGAAGTATGGATATGAATATGAATGTAGTTATAGACTGACGTCACGATATTAAACTGCATCCAAGACTCAAGTATTCAAAGTTGCTCGATTCCGTTACGCTCGTGTGAACCAAGCGGGTTTCATTATGAGCTAGGAAAGTTCTTTAGTGTGTATATAGCGTAGAAATATTAGGTACCTACCTTAAAGTTATACCTTAAAGGCATAATATCTCCTCAACCTACAGAACAACCCACACTTTTTAGATCTTTAATTTAAAATTAATCCTCTACTCCATCCTCTCGCCCCAAGGATGAAAGAATTTTGACGATATTATATACATGACGATAGTATACACATGATATCATCAGCAAGATACAGAATCACGTTTTTATCCCTTACGGGGTAGGCAGAGCCAAGGGTCATTAGCAATTCTAACAAATTTTAAAAAATAATCATATTTTATTAGATGAGGAATACATTACCAAAATGAAATTCTTCTATTGAAACTAGTGTTTTTGAAAAAGTATGTTTCGGCAACCGTTTGCGTATAAAGAAAAAAAACCTTCCGTCGCAACTAATTGCCAAGAAAGAATAAACATTCGTTTTTCACAACTGGTTGTGAAACTCAGTTGCCATGGCGGCCGAAAGGAGTTTAAGAATCTATGCCGGAGGATACTAGGTATGCATTTTTTAGCATCACGGATATTTAAAAAAACTATACCTCCAGAAAAAATGCCAAAAATGTTAATTAAAACAACGAAACCGATGAATACAAAAATTAAAATAAATCTATTTGAATTAATTCTAGCGCAATCTGCAAAATCATAAAGGCCAATTAATTTCGCATCGTTTACGCCAAAATTAATAGCGAACGTTCACAAAGAGAAGTCAATAAGGTTACAATTAGTGTGGCAACACGATCAATTAATTAAGCAATGCGATAGGTCGGCGCGACGAACCGTGAAGTCTGGATGGCCAGACTTCGCTACTGAAGTTACTGATCTATAGGTCTACCAGAGTCTAATGGCAAAATAACATATGAAAAAATTGCGATTTTCATATGTTATTTTGCCATCAGATCCTGGTAGACCTTTATTGATGCGAATCATCCAGTGAAGAACAGCCCTTACAGTTAAATATGTCGAATTCAGGGTTAGTTATCGAAATCTCGTTGCACTGACGGGCACGGTTACACTGGTCCTTACATCCTTACAATGGGGTTGTAAAATGAGGTGTTATTTTGTTCACGATTGTATGTACTCTGTCCAGTTGCTAATCCGTCCACCTGAGAATCCGTCCAGTTGCGAATCTGTCTACTTGCTACAGAAGCATTTGTTGCTTGGATGTCTAAGGCGATGGATAGACAGAAAAAACGTAAGATGCAGACGTGGCTCGTACATATGTATACGTCTCTTCCGCGTCCCTTAAATATAAAATGTATGTCAAAAACCTAGTATAGTTGACATCCGTCTAAGCAAATAACGGTATAGTATGACCTCCTCGAGGACATGACCACAAAAAGTCAAGTCACAAGTCTACTAGCGTTGCAGCAATAGTACCGACTATTGATAGTATTGTCAAATACTATATAAACTCTAGCGAGTTAATACGCGCAGCTCCGGCTAGAAATTGGCAACTTATGCGACACTAGCGACCGACCGACCTCTTCCTGGACGAAGCGGTTGTTTGATGAAACTGTTAAATTTCGCGAATTTATTTTGTTGTAACACAGTGTATTTCACAAATTTAAATGGAATTACACATATATAACATAGTTGTATTTTTTAAATATTAAAGGACCAACATATAACATGTTAAAGTGCAAATAAACTGTGTTAGGTCACCTCCTGCCACCAGATGGCTAGTTGCCAAACCAATGTATGGGAAATGTCAAGAGCTGTGCGTATTAACTCGCTAGAGTTTATATAGTATTTGGTATTGTCAATAGTATTGTGACCTTGAAAAATAGTCATGCTATCGATATGCCTATCGATAGTATAGATAGCCAATAGTTTGCAATACGATTGATGATACCCAAAACTATATCGATAGTATTGAAAAGCTATAGGTACTATGGATAGTATTGACACTTATATTTCAACAAACAATCGATACTATTGCACTATCGATAGCTTGTAAAAATTCAATACCTAGTTATACCTAGTATAGTAGTTCAGTAGTATCGATAGTTTAGGGTATCATCAATATTATTGCAAACTATTGGCTATCTATACTATCGATAGTATTGCCACGTGTCAATACTATCGATAGGCCTATTTGACTATTTTTCAAGGTCAACTAGACTTTAGCGTTGCAGGACTATCGATAGTTTGACTATCGATAGTCCTGCAACGCTAAAGTCTACACTGATGGCAGTATAGTAGAAGGACGAGTTAAAAGCCTCGCGATGCAAAACATATAGAAAAGACAGGGTGTAGACACGATGCTTACTCGTATACGCCCTGTCTGCGCGTCTTTTTCAGTCTGTCCAGCGCCTAATGCTATGCTTACAACCTGCGCGTCTTTTCAGTCTGTCCAGCGCCTAATGCTATGCTTACAACCTGCGCGTCTTTTCAGTCTGTCCAGCGCCTAATGCTATGCTTACAACCTGCGCGTCTTTTCAGTCTATCCAGCGCCTAATGCTATGCTTACAACCTAACCAAACCACGCAAAATCTCAACGTACAGTCAGTTTCAGAAAAATCTGAAACTGACTGTACGTTGACGACCTCGCGGCCTAACGGTCATCACGCCAGACTGGCACACTGGAGGTCCCGTGTTCGATCCTCGGTCGGGTCAAGATAGAAAATGATCTTTTTCAGATTGACCTGGGTCTTGGATGTTTATCTATATACCTACGTATTTGTTATAAAATATATATCGTTAAGTTAGTATCCCATAACACAAGTCTCGAACTTACTTTGGGTCTAACTCAATCTGTGTAATTTGTCCGTATATATTTATTTATTTATCTGATCTCCCTATCACACCGAGTCCTATCTCAGGGGGTCAGGTTTCTCTTCAGCTGACTGTACATTGCATTGCTTAGTTTTAAACTATTTGTGAGCAATTTTTGGATACAAGACAAAACTGAGTAATGGATAAACGATTCGCCGTTAAATTTGGCAAGCATGTAAATGTATGAACAAGCTAATTTATCAAAAAATAAAAAACACGACTGACAACTCACATACCCATGTCACTCGGGGGAAAACAAGGAATCTAAAAATACCTCTCTCATCAATCTCTTCAGCCGTTCAGGACTTATGGTGGAATAAAGAAAACTTACATACACAAATACATACATGAACCCTGAAAACATAACACTCCTATTTTGGTCAGTCGTGTAATGAACCGTGAAAACATAACACTCCTTTTTTGGTCAGTCATGTAAAAATGTGATAACTGGGTTTTAACCCGGGTGGTTATGGTTACCCATCTAAAACGCCAGCGTCTTAGAAGATAAAGGAAAGATGTTGCACATCAATAATACTCGTATTTCCAACTCGTCTCATCAAAATGGCATTACTGAAGTTACAACACATATTATTAGAATAAATGATAGATCTTTGATTTTTGAGTGTCGACACTGCGTGACACAATAATGTTACAACTTGGTTACAACAATTTTAGCAACCAGGTTTAAGGGGGTTAGGCGATCAGCGAAAATTCATATGAAGCGTCTGAGGCTTGTCTTGGTCTGAGGGGGGACGTCCTGGTTGCGCGCCATTCACATTTTTATCAAAAAGTTAATAGAAATGTTTAGTTTTTCAAAAATTTAAATCAGTCACGAAATCGAAAAGGTAAAATACCTTTGTGTTGGTGATTTTAAAACATTTTTTATTATAAAACACGGATGTTATCTGTATTCATATTAAATTTTAGAGGGAACTTCAGGATTTTTTTCTATCGAGCAAAATTTTTCCCATCGTGTTTTGGAAACAGTCCTCCCTTTAAACATACGTTTTACAATACATATCAGAAAAGGGG
>CM031578.1:19698878-19961809 GCA_018467065.1 Ephestia elutella
ATATTTATTTATATTTATTTACTAGCTTTTGACCGCGGCTTCGCCCGCGTGAATTTCCCACGGGAACTGTGCTTTTTCCCGGGATGAAAGGTACTGTTAGCGCTGAGGCCTGGGAATT
Organism: Ephestia elutella; assembly: GCA_018467065.1. Lineage (NCBI taxonomy): Eukaryota > Metazoa > Arthropoda > Insecta > Lepidoptera > Pyralidae > Ephestia > Ephestia elutella. The sequence goes on from CM031578.1 coordinate 19,698,997, forward strand.
CGATGTATTTTGTGGACTGTAAAATGCGCTGATTTCAGAGAAGATCTTTATTTAACTGTATTTACAAGTTTTTCGTGTGAGAGGAATTATGGCTCCTAGGCGAGACGGACAAGACGAGTCAAGATGGCTGAATGTCAGTTTCCTTCCACCGCTGCCGCCGGCGCCGCCACGTCTGCCCGCATCCGGTCCGGCGGTGTTGCCAGGCTTCGGCGGCAACATGCTGCCCGGGGTTGAAAGTCCTTTCAACATAGTGGACATATGCAGTTGTAAGTCCGACTGATGACTCCCTTCTTGGTCTTTATGTCGGCGACCCGGCTGATCCCATCAGAGCCAGGGTATGTCTTCAGTACGCGACCCAATAACCAGACCAATGGCGGCTGCTGCTTGTCGCGTACCAGCACTAGGGATCCGGGTTCCAAACTGGAGGTGGATGTGGACCACTTCTTCTTCTGCTGGAGAAGAGAGACGTATTCGTTAGCGTATCGCTGCCAGAAATGTTGCCTCATCTTCTCTATCCTCTCATGACGCTGGAGTCTGGTGATGTTTGCGTCGGTCAACGGTGGATATGGTACACCAGAGAGAGAACGCCCAATAAGGAAATGGGAAGGTGTCAGGCAAGATAAATCGGCAGGATCTTGGGATAATGGAGTGAGGGGTCTCGAATTGAGTATGCCCTCAATCTGAATCAAGCATGTAGACATTTCCTCATAGGTAAGGTGAGCTAAAGAAAGTACACGCCTTAAGTGATGCTTAACTGCCTTAACTGAGGCCTCCCAGAGGCCCCCAAAGTTTGGGCTGTATGGAGGTATTTGCCTAAAATCTATCCCCTTGGAAACTATGTTACTTTGTATGTCATTAACATAATTTTGATAAAATTTAGAAATATCATTACTAGCACCTATAAATGTAGTAGCATTATCTGAATAAATGCACTGTGGCCTACCACGACGTGCAATAAACCTGTTGAGTGCAGCCAAGAAAGCCTCTTTGGTGAGATCGGTTACTAGTTCTAGGTGAACAGCCTTGACTGCAAAACAAACGAAAACGCAAATGTATGATTTTGTGAGCCTAGCACCCCTGCCCTTACGGTCGGCGATCAGCATTGGCCCTGCATAGTCTATTCCTGTATTGAGGAAAGGAAACTCTAGATGCGATCTATCATGTGGTAAGTTGCCCATTATAGGCTGTATTGGTTGGGCTTTAAAGCGCCTGCAACGAACACAGGAATGTACAACTCGCCTCGCGAGGTTCCTCCCCCCCAAAGGCCAATATTTTTGCCTTAAGTGAGATAAAAGTAATTGAGGCCCTGCATGGAATAGATTTAAGTGTTCTTTATGAAATAAAATGTGTGTTAAGTGATGTTTGCAACATAAAACAATAGGATGTTTCACATCATATGTGTAGTGTGAATCATTTAGGCGACCACCTACTCTAATAATATCATTGTCGTCAATAAATGGCGATAAAGAAATGAGACGATTGTTTTTATGTAAAATCTGTTTAGATTTTTAGTGATTCATATTCAAGAGGGAACATTTCCTTCTGAGCTGTGTAAATAATTAAATTTTCAGATGATTTCAATTCACCAAGTGACAAATTATCTAAAAATTTATTGTTAGGATTTTTTAAGTTATGTAAATATCTGTAAATATATGCAACTACTCTAATTAGTTTTAATGGATTTGAATATTTATTGATTAATTGTGAAATAATATTATTTTTTGTCTGAATGTTTGTTTTATTTTGTGTATTTGTATGTAAAGAAATTTCTGGAAGAGATTCTGACTTTGTATGCGGAACCTTAGGATATTGTATGACTCGTTGGTGTAAAAACTTAGGACCGCAAAACCAGATGCAATTGTCGTTAACACTGTCCGCCCTAACTCCTCGTGAGACTAAGTCGGCAGGGTTGTCTGCTGAAGGTACGTAGCTCCAACTGTCAGAAGGCGTGGTATCCTGAATTTCACCTACTCTGTTACGAACAAAGGTTTTTAAATTACTTGGTGAAGTTTTCAACCATGCCAGAACGATTGTCGAGTCGCACCAAAAATGAATATTGACAAAGGTCATGGTAAGCGAGCTTGTCACTTTAGAACAGAGTCTTGTACCCAATAATGCTCCACATAACTCTAAACGTGGTATTGTAATTGGCTTAAGAGGCGCCACTTTATTTTTAGAGATAAGAAGACGAACGCATACATTACCGTCTATGTCGACTGACCGCACATACACACAGGCGCCATATGCGCGTTCTGACGCATCTGTGAAAGTGTGTAGTTCATGCACAATACCGTTATCGCAAGATACCCAGCGAGGAAAACGAAGTACATTGAGCGACTGAAGCGAATGAATGAAATTAACAAATTTTGTTTTAATCTCCAATGAAACTTCGCTGTCCCAGCCGCACTTATCTACCCACAACTTTTGCATGATAATTTTCGCTTCGACTGTACATAAACCTAGCATCCCGAGCGGGTCGAATACCTGACTAATGATAGATAAAATGTTGCGTTTCGTAATCTTTTTTATGTTTACATTTAAATTAATAGAAAACAGAAGATGATCGTGTGTTGAGTCCCAATATAAACCGAGCGTTTTATTAGGAAGACTTTGATTCAAATCGAGTGTTTTGTTCGTGATATTTATATTTTGTGTGTGTGAATATTGTAAAATTGAATTTAGAATTTCTGGATTATTTGACTGAAACTTACGTAAATGGAATTGTGCTGACTGCAACGTATCGATGACATTTTTCGTCGTACTTATTACGTAATCAATTGAGTCGCCACCGCTAAGATAGTCATCGACATACATGTCTCTGCCGATGGCTTGCTTCACCTCAGGAGTTGAGCATTGTTCTGAAAGTGTGGATAGGCATTTCGTCGCAAGATATGGCGCGGACGACATACCATAGGAAACTGTGTTAAGTGTGTATGTTTGTAAAGGCTTTGTGTGATCAAATCTGTAAATGATTTGTTGAAGAGAACGTTGAGACGCATCTACGAGAATGGCTCGATACATTTTCTCAATATCTCCTGATATGACAAACTGATGTTGTCTGAATCTTAATAAAATAGACAAAAGGTCATCTTGGACTACTGGACCTACCATCTGTATATTATTAAGTGATTTACCTGACGTAGTAACAGCTGATCCGTCGAAAACACATCTTAACTTAGTAGTTATACTGGAATCACGTATTACGCCATGATGTGGTAAGAAATAATTAATATTACTATGATTATTTTCTTTATTTTCAGTCATATGACCTAAGGTAATGTATTCTAACATAAAATCATCATATTTCTTTTTCAGGTTAGAATCCCGCTGCAGCCTGCGCTCCAGGGAAAGAAAACGCCGTTTCGCTAGTAAGTATGAGTCACCAAGCACCTCAGGTGATTCTTTGAGAGGAATTTTAACTATAAATTGCCCATTTTCAGCTCGGCGAGTATGCTGAGCGAAATGTCGTTCGCATGCCCGTTCTTCAGCTGACATGCAGTAAGAAGAGGAAACCGAATCGAGTTCCCAAAACCTAGTAAGTTGAGATTCTATGTTTTGAGTTAAATAACAACTTGAATTTTGTACCTGTGATTGATTTTGTAGTATGGATCCGGAAACTATCCATCCTAACTTAGTTTCATGTAATTTAGGACCTTTATTACCTAGATTAATTGAGTTAGAACCTAAAATATCCCAAAATATCTGTGCGCCCACGAGTATATCAATTTCAGAAGGAATATTGAACGTGGGATCTGCTAGCTGTATGTGTGAAGGTATTGGAGGTAAATATTCTAAGTCTAAAAACATGGAAGGTAAAGAGTTTGTGATTTCATGTAAAACGTAACAATCTAAATTTACCTTGAAGTCCCCTGAACACGACTCAAGGGTTAGGTAACAAGACTCTGGACAAAATGAACTTTGGTTATTGATACCTTTGACATTGGAGCCCGTGCTACGCCTTACCAAACCCAGTTGCTCACAGAGCCGGCTAGTGATGAAGTTGGAAGTGCTGCCGTTGTCTAAAATGACGCGAGCCGTGCGAAGTCTCCCTTGGACATCCGTCACTTTCACCAAGGCTGTGGAAAGCATGACATAGGGTGTTTGAGATGAATGAATATTACTTGACAAAGCGACGACATCATGTGCGATGTCAATCTCTTTATGTAAAAGAGTGTTGTGTTTTTGTGTGCAATATTTGCAATGTGAAAGAGTGCATTGCTTTTCTCTGTGACCAGGACGTAAACAATTTTTACACACTGTATAGTTTTCGATTTTTTGTAATCTTGTTTCTACATCTAAATTACGAAAATCTTGACAATTGTACAAATAATGATTACGATTACACATTGGACAGGTTAACGAGGATGTTTTGTTGTTATTTGTACCTTTTGTATTATTTGTGGAAAATGTATTTGTTTTTGTTTTGTTTGAATCTGATTGCTGAACATTTTGTTTTATGTGTGTACTAACAATCTGTTTATTTGAATTTTCTTGATTAATTGTGTCTAATAAATCTGCACGATTAGTCAGAAAATCAGTGAATTGTTTTAAAGTAGGACAACCTGTAATATTATTGCGATGTTCCTCCCATTTACGCAAAGAAACACTATCTAGCTTTTTACACATAATATAAATTATTAATGTATCCCAATGATCAGTTGGTTGACCAAGGGTATTTAAGGCACAAATATTTTTATGAGTGACATCAATAATATTTCTCAAAGAATGACTAGACTCATTTTGAGCTTGTTGTAAGTTAAACAAGGCACTGACATGATGGTTTACAAGCAATCGCTCGTTGTCAAATCGATTCGATAGCAATTGCCATGCTATTTTATAATTGTCAGCTGTGAATTCTAGGCTTTGAATAATAAGTGATGCGCTGCCCTTTAACGCAGCTCGTAAATAGTGAAACTTATTTATATCACTTAAACTTGTGTTAGAATGAATGAGTGAAATATACATATCTCTGAATGCGAGCCAATGCTGAAAGTCACCGTTGAAGTTAGGTAAATTGATCTTAGGTAGCCTCACAAAATCATGTCCCGGTCCGGGTCTGCTGGAATGGCTTGAAACTCCCCCTGGCGAGGGCGAACGCTGACGACGACGCATGGATTCAAGTAATGTGCGTGCCCGGGCCACCAGTGAGAAATACCTGGACTCAAACAGGTCCCGTTCCGTGTACAAGTCTGGAGATTCTTCCGACAGTGTCTCAACCTCCGTCTGTAATGTGTCGAAGACATCTAGTAAGGGATCAATTTTATTTAAGCGACATTCCAGCTCTGCAAATTGCAGATCACTTAATGGAGATTCTATAGGCTTTAAATAATTCTCGAATTGAGTTAACTTGGCTTTCAAACTACTGCGCAATTTCACTAGATCTCTGAGGCGATCTTTAGCACTAACACTGCTAACACTCACTGTTTTATTTTCATCACACATTTTTAATGTTTGGAAAATGATTACAGTGCAATTTAAAGCGATACTTACAATGAAATAGTATATTATTTATGTGAATATAGGTTAAGTTGGCGTGGCACAGTGCAAATGCAAATGAATGCGTAAACAACTGATGCACAATAAAGGGATTAGCAACTGCGATCTCAACAGTTATATAACCGGTTTGCTATCGCAGCGAGTGAGACGCATGAATTGATGATTCAAGCTGAGTGTTGAATTATCTTATTGTATCTATATGGGGAATAATAAATATGCAAATTTTGTGAATGCTTTGCTACGAGTTATGAACTTAGGCGTTACGTAACTGGCAAAGTTAAGCAAGCATATAGGCGTACACTTCTAATTAGATGAAATTTAAGTTACCAAACCTATGAAGAGATCTTATGGCAGATCCAGGTGATGGCACACTAAATTCGAGGGGAAATGCACTGGAATAGAAAGGAATTGGAACGAACTCACTCAGTGTCCTTTGTTTGAAGGTGACCTCACGCGACACGTCGAACTTGCAGATTCTTCTCTTATTAATCCGGCTCGAAGGACCAAATTGTTAGCGCTGAGGCCTGGGAATTCGATGTATTTTGTGGACTGTAAAATGCGCTGATTTCAGAGAAGATCTTTATTTAACTGTATTTACAAGTTTTTCGTGTGAGAGGAATTATGGCTCCTAGGCGAGACGGACAAGACGAGTCAAGATGGCTGAATGTCAGTTTCCTTCCACCGCTGCCGCCGGCGCCGCCACGTCTGCCCGCATCCGGTCCGGCGGTGTTGCCAGGCTTCGGCGGCAACAGGTACCCTATGTCCTTCTCTGTACTTCCAGCTATGTGTATGCGAAATTTCAGAAAGATTGGTTCAGTACATAAAACGTGAAGAGGTAACAAACAAACAAACCAACAAACTCACTTTCGCATTTATAATATTAGTTAGGATTTATCTCACCGAATCCTATCACAGGGGGTCAGGTTTCTATGCAGCTGACTGTACATTGCATTGCTTAGTTTTAAACTTTTTGTGAGCAATTTTTGGATACAAGACAAAACTGAGTAATGGATAAACGATTCGCCGTAAAATTTGGCAAGCATGTAAATGTATGACAAGCTAATTTATCAAAAAACAAAAAAACACGACTGACAACTTACATACCCATGTACATACCTTTTTCATACCCACTCGGGGGAAAACAAGGAATCTAAAAATACCGCTCTCATCAATCTCTTCAGCCGTTCAGGACTTATGGTAGAATAAAGAAATTTACATACATACATAAACCATGAAAACATAACACTCCTTGTTAGGTCAGTCGTGTAAAAATGTTATAACTGGGTTTTGACCCAATTTCGGGTTTTAACCCGAGTGGTTATGGTTACCCATCTAAAACGCCAGCGTCTTAGAAGATAAAGGAAAGATGTTGCACAACAACAATACTCGTATTTCCAGCTCGTCTCATCAAAATGGCATTACTGAGGTTACAACACATATTATTAGAATAAATGATAGATATTTTGAGTGTCGGTGTCGACACTACGTGACACAATAATGTTACAACTTGGTTACAAAAATTTTAGCAACCAGGTTTAAAATTTCGAGTCGCCAAAAATCGAAATAAAATAATAAATTTTAATCCCTATAATACAAGACTAACTATAACAAAACAACAACGCAACCTGTCACTTTACCTGAATCTCCATTCCATCAGAGAGCCCACTATTCAGCTAAGCGTGGCCTTCGAGTCTCACGACCCTTGGCTCTGTCTACCCCGTAAGGGATAAAGACGTGATTCTATGTATGTATGTAACTATAACAAATTAACTATAAAAATTAATACAATTGTAAACTCATCGTTGTTTGAAAACTACGTTAATTAAACAAAGTTAATGTAAGTACTAAAGTTATAAGTTACATATTAAAATTCGATCCATATTCTTACTAGCTTTTCCAAATCAATGTTTTTTACATATTGAAATTTGATTTCTAGTAATATAGTAATGAATAGCTTGCAAATAACTATGTCACGGTATATACCTAGTCATATCCCTAGGAATATATCTATATTACGGCTGTATCTATTATACTGCGACACTTACATTGACAAACATCAAAATTGATTGATTGTTTTTCAAACATTCGCACAGCATAACTTTTAAAAAAATTGTCCAGCTCTCTTTTGGATTTTCAGAAAAAGGAACTGGCGAGTGATATTTCAAAAAGACACCTCATATTCGGCATGTCTGTTTTTGAGGGCAAGTATGTAGTGGATCAAAGACCCAGTGAAAAAATTTAGTTGATATTTGCATGCCATGAACTCTTTAAGTGAGAAATGTGATGTAAAATATAATATACTTAGACATGCAACATGCAACATAACGTGATTAAGGGATGATTCTCATTAGAGCGGGCCGTGCCCGGAGCGGGGCGGGGACAGGCCGGGGCCTGTCCGTGCTGCACTGTTCGTTCATATTACACCGAATGTATGGGGCGGGACGCGAGCGTGCAACAACCGTGGTGCAAACGAGCGTCGAGCGGGCCCGGACGGGACACTGTTAATGCACTGTGTAATATAAATTGATTCATACAAAATGTATGTAACAGATTAAATCCGTGCCCCGTCCGGGCCACGTCCACGGCCCGCCCCGGGCACAGCTCGCTCTAATGAGAATCATCCCTAATATGGATGCTATTACCATGGAAGTAATAAATACTTACGTATTACTTATTACTTCCATGGCTATTACTTCCATGTATCATGGACGAGACCGTAGTGTTGCTTGCTAGCATTAATTTTTAATTTATTATTGATCGTCCCTCTTGTCCGACGGATGAAAAAGACAGTAGGTAATGGTACAATCAGGTCAGATGACAGCTCCAGGATAAATAACTGTATGCTACTCTATCATGTTTACTGCACCCTACACTTTTCACTAAGATCCTTTTATTATTCATAAGGTGTAATAATCATAATATGGTTTGTCATAAAGCCTTTCTCATAATTTTTTATCATAATATTTTATTCAAATAATATTTATTGTAGGTACTAATATTTGTATAGTCATAATCATAGATTGTCATACAGATTTTTTTATTAAAATGGTTTATCATAATGAATTTGTCATAATTGTTATGGTCAAACATAGTTTAATTTTTATTTTGTTCATCTTTAATTTCGAACAATATTATTACAAATATTTTTATGAGAATCATTAGAGACCCCTTTTCACCTATATCTCTTTCCACCCAAAGGTTGACTGGAAGAAATTGCATTTGCGATAAGCCCGCCTTTGCTCTCATTTATGTATTTTTTTTTTACTACTTTGTACGTTCTTTTCTATCTCTCTCTCTCTCTTTAGTCGCGTATTCCTCATGACTGAGGGTCGTGGTCATTATATGGAATGAAACACACACAACGACTATCTTGGCAATGTTAATGGAGTGGTTTGCCATTGCCCTCTCCATTTCACACACTAGTTGATAATCATCAACCAGAGTGCAGGTTTCCTCACGATCTTTTCCTTCACCGGATTCTTCTTTTCTATAAATGGTGCAATAAAGTGTTGTATATCTTCTATGTACGTAGCAGTGGCGTGGGGTGAAAATATTCAAAGGTGAAGCCACAGTGCATGTCGAGTATGATAAAAGTGGCTTTAAAAAACACTCACACGCGCTTTATAAATATATAGAAAAAAACCGGCCAAGTGCGAGTCAAACTTGCACACCGAGAGTTCCGTACACGCAAAGCATCTCACATTATAGCTCTAACTAAACAACAAGTCCAACTAGTTTCAAAAACACACCTTACTTTGCAGTTACATCCTAAGATTCATACTGAATCCAGCGCAAAAATAAGTTTGTAACACTTTTTTTAGACTTCCAACAACATATTTACAATTTTTAGATTTATTCCTGTAACGGGAAGTAAGACAAATGCCGCCTTTCTCATCATATAGCCTACGTGACGACAAGAAACAAAAATAAACAAACAAACATTAACCATGAAACAAACTACAAACACTATACAATATAACTAAATAATATACCACAATCAAGTTAATCGCATATTACAACAATAGATAATTAGCATAGGTACGCCCCGTGTGAGTGCAAACCAAAGCGCAAATGCGCACAATGCAAAGCGAACCGAACAGCGAATTAGAATAGACTTATTAAAAAATAATAAACCCGGCATAACAATCTATAGTTGTACATGTCTATTCTTTTTCCTTCATCTGAGGAATTAGCATGACATTGGACATTCGCGGATTATCGCTGTGATTGGACGAAAATTTTTCAAGCGAACAGGAACAACCAATAAGGATTCGTTGTAGGCTATTTTAAATCGGCTTGTATCGCTGTCTATATCGACGAGTGGTTGCATATGTAGTTGTAATGTCATTGTGTGTGTGTCACCATACATTTTCAATTTACAAATTCCCAATATTATTAGCGAGTTAGTTACTACCGCGTCTCGCGTCCTGCAAAAATAAAATCGTGCGTGTGGCGTTTGCGCGGTTTCGAATACATTGCGTACGTTGTATCCAGCTATTGAAGAATATTTTTTACAAAGCGCGCAATGTAATGATGTGCGCACAATGTAATTATATCTCGCGCTCATATTAAATTATCTAAGGTAATGCCGTCGCTCGTCGGCTTATGGTAAGAGAGTGTCATATGGGTATAGAGTATAGATTTTTGTGCAAGTGTAGGCCGCGAGATTAAGCTATTATTGTTAATAATAAAAAATGTATATATTAGAATCTGCCAAGGGAAGCCGGTAGGAATCGTGTTCTAAGGACGCTTCGCCACTGGTACGTAGGTACCTTACCTAACAAAACCTAAAACCATAATATTTCCCGTGTTATATCACTAATTTCCACGTCGGAACGTTTCGTAATACGCAAAATGCATAGTGAGAACCGATGGACCAAAGTTAGCAGCAATTATTGAGACCCAGTTGTGAAACGGAACGTACAGAGAGTTAAAACAAATAAGCCGGTAATTTTCTTGTTACCGCATCAAATGCCAGCAAATGCCAATTTTGAAGATGCGCTGTGCCATTATGCGTTTGTTTGGCTCATAAGTGTCAAATCGTTTAAATATTGCTTGCATAGGCATTTTAGATTCAGTTGCGAATAAACACCATTGAGATCGGACGCTTGTTACTTATTTCCAAGATCACACAACCAAACTTGAACCTTATCACCTGCACATATGGTCCACATCGAGCCGCATGCCGTCAGGTAGCAACCGGGCGACCCGAGCCGCGAGAACAAAAGACACAAGGACATCGCCGATAGATAACTGGATTTGTGCATCTTTGAGTGAATATTAACTTGTTACGATAATATTGCTTACAAGACTGTTTGAGTTTGTGATCAAAAACATTTGTGTTTACGTTATTGACTGGATTTTAAGTGTACAAAGTGACGAACTATGACTAGTAAGGAAGAAATATGTAGTGTTTTAGAAGATACGGCCGAATTACTTAAGAAAACTCAGGTTAATTTGAAGAAATGTTCCAAACAAAGACTGACAAAGGGTTACATACAAACGCGTATACAGTGTGTTGAAGAATATTGGAGTACATTCAAGAAGGGTCACATAGATTTAGTAAAAAAAATACCTCGCGAGCAACGTGGCGTACTTCCGTATTTTGTAAATGAAGAATACTTTGCGACTGAAGATTTATACCTGGGTATGCTCGCCGATCTTAAGGATATGCTATCTAAGATTGAAGGAGGAATATGTACGGACAAACAAACACAAGTAAAATTACCTCGCATCGAGTTACCTTCTTTCTCAGGTAGTTACGAAGAATGGCCGACCTATAAAGATTTGTACATATCACTCGTACACAATAATGCGTCACTTACCAGCGTTCAGAAGCTACATTATTTGAAAACCAGCATCACGGGTGAAGCAGCGGCATTACTTAGGCATATACAAATTACAGAAACAAATTATTCGCAGGCATGGGAAACATTACAAAAACGGTATGGCAATAAACGTGTAATAGTAAATTCTTTACTCAAGCGGCTGTTTATACAAAAGAAGTGTTCTACACAAACAGCTACACAACTTAAGAGCCTATTAGACACTACGAACGAAATTTTGAATAGCTTGAAAAATCTTGAAATTACGACCGACTCTTGGGATCCTTTAATAGTCTTTCTCACTGTGCAGAAACTGGACCCAGAGTCCCACAAGGAATGGGAAGAATTTTCACTCTCTGAAAATAAAGAAGAGCTATCGAAGTGGAAGGATTTACAGAAATTTTTGGAGTCAAAATTTCGTACGTTGGAGCTAGTCACACCGCCTACTACGAAGAATACTAGAGAAAGAGTTTTCCATGTATCTACAGAGTCGCCTACACCTACATCAGAAAGATTATGCATTATGTGTACAGAAAATCACGCTTTATGCCGATGCGATAAGTTTGTGAAGATGCAACCTTCTGAACGAAGTCAATACGTACAAAGTAACAAGCTTTGTTTTAACTGTCTGACTCCAGGGCATGCAGTAAGAATGTGTCGTAACAGAATGTCTTGTAGGATATGTCGTCGTCGTCATCACACATTATTACATGAACCGAGCAGAGACGTCCAGTCAGACAGTGCACACCACAGTCATGTAGAGGAAGAGCCAAGTCATGCAACAGAGAATGAACCCGAGGTCGCAATATCGACGCATTTTGCATCAGAGAAGTCCACAGCCTTGCTTGCTACAGCAACGGTCATAGCTACAGATGATACAGGACATTATACAATATTGCGCGCCTTAGTTGATAATGGCTCTCAAGGCAATTTCATTACTGAACGAGCAGCGCAACTCCTACAACTTAAGAGAATTCCCATAAAAGGAACCATCACTGGTGTTGGCAATACGAAGACTACAGTTGAGCAGATGGTACGAATTAGCATACAATCAAGATACGAGAAGGAATTTAACCTCACCGTGGACGCCTACGTCATGCCTACAAGGTTAACTTCACAGCTACCATCCAATACAATTACAATCAATACACACGCCTGGCCACACTTACGAGGACTCACCCTGGCCGATCCGAGTTTCCACACACCAGGGCGAGTAGACATGGTGCTTGGCGTAGAAGTTTGTGCCCAAATCATGAAGTCAGAGATTCTGAAAGGTCCACCTCCATGTGCCCAGAATACCAGCTTGGGTTGGATCCTTTTCGGAAAAATACAAGCACACTCTTCAGAGACAGAAATGGTTGTAATGCATCACCAGTGCAACTTAGATGACATGTTAAAGATACTATGGGAAGTCGACACAGATAGTAAACGAATACTTACCAGAGAAGAAGAAGAATGCGAGAGAATATACAACAACACACATACACGAGATGAGTCTGGGCGTTACATAGTTAAACTTCCATTCAAAGTAGAGAATCCACGATCCCCTGAAGAAAACACAAAAGAAGGAGCTATGAAAAGATTATTTCAACTAGAGAGAAGATTCAAGAAGAATGAACATTTCAGAGAAGAGTACACAAAGGCTATAAGTGCATATAGCAAACTGCATTACATGGAAGAAGTTTTAGAAACTGAGATTGACAAACCTGCAGTGAACTTACCCCACCACGCGGTATTTAAAGAATCCAGTGAGAGTACCAAAATAAGACCAGTCTTTGATGCCTCGCACAAGGGCACCAACAACATTTCACTTAACGATGAGTTATTAGTAGGACCTCAACTTCAAGATGATGTTAGATCTTTAATCTTGAGATGGCGTATGAAGAAGATAGCATTTACCTCAGACGTTCAAAAGATGTATCTTCAGGTTCTGGTCGCAAAGGAAGATACAGATTTTCAAAGAATACTCTGGCGTAACAACAGCAATAAATATAATTTAAACCTACCTGAAGTAGTCACAAAGAGGAAGATATTGTTTGAAGTCCAACGCTTATACGACCCCCTTGGCTGGCTTTCCGCTGCACTGGTACCTGTAAAACTAATGATTCAAAAATTATGGCTACAGAGAATTGGCTGGTATGAAGAGATAGATCCTGCAACTAAAGAAGAGTGGTTAAACTTACGAGAGAGTCTCAAAGATGTTAAATTCTTAAAGATAAAAAGATGGATAGAAGTCACTAATAAGAATGAAAAAGAACTTACCGTACATGGTTATTGTGATGCTTCCGAGAAGGCATATGAAGCCGTAGCTTACCTGAGAGTTCAAGATATCACGTCGAGAGGAGTCCTGGCAACTAAACATCTGAAACAAAGAGAAATAAACATGGACACATTAGTAGATAAAAACATAGAATTAGAAAGAAAGAAAACTGTTCATACTTACCTGAATATCGACGAAGAATATAAAGAAATTTCAATTAGCAAAGAGTTTGAAAATTTTAGACATTTAAATGAAGTAATATGGACGATTACTTACGCAAAGAGGTTTCTAACACAGAAGAGTATAGAAAGTAGAAGCATAGACTCACAAATTACTACAGAAGAGATAGAAATTTCATTAAAGATTTGCATAAAGTCAGTACAAGAACAAACATTTATAGAAGAAATCACTAATTTAAAGGAAATAAAAAGACCAAAAAATAGAAGTTTACTGAAAGCGTTAAATCCATATCTAGATTCAGAAAATATACTCAGGGTGGGCGGAAGAATAAAGTATTGTACATTAAATAATAAAAAAAAATACCCTATAATTTTATAGATGACATAAAGTATCTTACCGCATTACTTATTGCAGAAGCTCACAGAAGAACATTCCACGTACAGATGATGATGATGAATTACCTGAGATCTAGATATTGTAGTCTGAAACTAAAGAACTTAATAAAAAAAATACTTCCATCTTAGTGATCACATATTAGACTTACCATGGTTTATAGCATCAAAGGCGGCAACAATATTGTAAAGAGATAAAGTTCCAAACTTTGCCCAATACCTGTAAACTTAGAGTTAGAATTACCTAGTCTGAATAGTGCATGTTTGTATAGTACATTTTTAAATTTCAATTCCCTAATCGGCTTGCTATGTTAAGTATACTTGTTGACAATTAACTTTAATGTGATAATCATAGCTTGCCTTGATTTCCTCCTTTAATATTGTTTGTATGGCACTCAGTTATTTTAAAGTAAATAAGTCTGTTGTAGTCAGCACTATTCATTGCATGTTAATTACTTTCATTTTTAAAAGGTCTTAAGCCCTTTTGGTGGGCGGTATGTTTGGCTCATAAGTGTCAAATCGTTTAAATATTGCTTGCATAGGCATTTTAGATTCAGTTGCGAATAAACACCATTGAGATCGGACGCTTGTTACTTATTTCCAAGATCACACAACCAAACTTGAACCTTATCACCTGCACAGCGTTGATATTACAAATGTCTTTATAAATTCGTTTGTTTTGCTTGACTAAAGACGTAGAGTCAATTGCATATCAAGTTACTTAATTTGGGTCTCTATGCTTCAGAATTAGCGGCGAATTTGCAATAAATTTGGATAAGCTGATGTGCTGTTGTCTGATAATATACAACATTTCACAGTGGATTAGGCAAAGACGGATAAAAAATTAAATAAGATATTTTATTTAGCTCAAATAAATTATTAAGTGGCTCAGGAAGTTGTAGTAAATTTTAGAGTAAAAATAAACCATATTATTCTGTACCTTCCATACGGTACACATTACTACTATGTAATGTAAGTATTCTATGGGCTTAGGCCTAAAATAATCAATCATAATAATACAACAGAATCAAAACTTTCCAAAAATAAATTCGATCATATCGAAACATAAATGATTTATTATCTTTATTTCAATCGACGATAAATCGGTGTTGATAAAATAATATTAGCATTACAACATAGAGTAACAAATCTGTAGAGCACGTAACACTACGAGTTACACTTAGAATTGCTTGTGGATTTGCTTAAGATTTAATATAGCTGAAAAGTTTGCATTTTTATTTCTTTAAATGCACATTCTCCGGAACTACCGGTACGATTTGAAAAATTATTTCAATGTGTAAATAGTGAAGAAGGCTAGAGGCTATCGAAATCCCGAAATTTCCAACGGGGGCGAAGCAGTCTAGCCTTCGAGCAACAAGGACTTCCCCGCACGGCGTTGCTCTATGAGTCTAGCACAGCTGTAAAAATTCAAAAATTTCAGATTTTCCATAATTTCTTGCAATCACACTTTTCTGCAATTTTTCGTCAAGAGAGATTTCTTTTATTGTTGGATAGCCGTCATCATACACTACTATACGACTACCACTATAAAGGCTACTATAAAGTATACTAGCTAGTATATAAGTATACTACTATAAAGGCTCTATCTTTTTACACGACTGACCAAAAAAGGAGTGTTATGTTTTCAGGGTTCATGTATGTATGCAAGTTTCTTTATTCCACCATAAGTCCTGAACGGCTTAACAGATTTTGCTGTGAGAGGTATTGTTAGATTTCTTGCGTTCCTCCGAGTGACAAAGTCTATGTGAGTTGTCAGTCGTGTTTTTTATTTTTTAATAATCAGCTTGTTTATATTCCTACCGCTCTGCTCATGTTTCACATAATTGTAGTTACTCAAGCTCTATTAATATATCAATGAGCCAGACTGTCATAATTATTAAAATTGGCATCTGTCAAAACATTTTCGATAGTTGTCAATCTTTGACAGCCGCCATTTGTAACGTTACGACTCAACTTTGGACAGAGAGTAATTAATCATTTATTGACAACCGTTTTCTAAAAATATATATTACGGGACTCTTAACTTTTTCTTTTTATTATGTGAGATGAAAATGTTCACGAGTCTGTATTCATTTCCAACATATAGTTTTTCTATTGGTAACTTTTCCTCGTATATCTTTTTTTCCCTCTAGTGAAATTCAATCCTAATCCTAACTAATATTATAAATGCGAAAGTGAGTTTGTTTGTTACCTCTTCACGCTTTATCTACTGAACCAATCTTCCTGAAATTTCGCATACACATAGTTAGAAGTACCTACTGAGAAGGACATAGGGTACCTTTCATCCCGTGAAAAGCTTAAGCACTGTTGCTATTTCCCAGGATAAAAGGTACCCTATGTCCTTCTCAGTACTTTTAACTATGTGTTTGCGAAATTTGCCCACGGCGAACCGTGGGACCTTCACGCGGGCGAAGCCGTGGGCAAAAGCTAGTATTCAATAAATGTAATTATCACTAATGACCACAAATAGATAGTAGGCTGTATCGAACAACAATCATGTTAAGTGCGCATTGCCAAAGTTCCTCGATTGCTTTTTAATAGCTCCAATTTGTAGTAATTTACGCAACGGGAGTAAACGGGCAGCAATATTGGTAGGTCACTGAAACCACAGATTAATAAAGCTATACCCTTTTAAGGGCCCGTACTAGGCTAGATTGCTTCACATGATCGTCTGTAATATCTACATTAATGTAAAACTGAATGTAAAATTAAGATATAGCAAACTTCAGGATTAGCCCGAGGGATTATGTTACTCAAAAACACGATTGCATAAAATTTTCTCGATAGAAAAAAATTGCGAAGTTGCCTCCAAATCATCTATAATTAACACTTTAAACTGCTATTATTCAAGCAATACATTAAAATAAAGATTGCAAATTTTTGTATAAATTACTCTATAGATAAGGCAGGGCTTATGTTACTTACTTTTTAAAATATCTTTTTATAAAGCTTTTAAAAAAATAATACGTATAATTGCCCGCATGCTTTAACCATCCGACTCTGAGCTGCCGCGCCGCCCGCGACCCCGCGAGCATTTATTTAGAACGCGGATTGGATGCGTGCGGGCGAACTTGGTAGCGGGTAGCGGGGGCAAATCTTAGTTTTCGTTGGCCTAGTGCGGGCTCTTAAGTACTTTATGCTGAAACGTTGTATACTGGCAAATGTCACTCCGAGGTAAGTACTGTTTCTCTAATTGACGACCTCCGTGGCGCAGTGGTAAAGACCTTACCTCTGAACCAGGGAGTCCCGGGTTCGATCCCCGGTCAGGTCAAGATGGAAAATGATCTTTTTCAAATTGACCGGGGTCCTGGATGTTTATCTATATATGTATTTGTTATAAGATATAGTATCGTTGAGTTAGTATCCCATATTACAAGTCTCGAACTTACTTTGGGGCTAGCTCAATATGTGTGAATTGTCCAAAAAAAAAATTCTATGGTTCGCGTAGGTAGTGTATTTTTTCTTTGGTATAGGCACAATGGCAACTGGACCCCACAAGGGGTTCGAGTTATAGTTTTGTCACTCACTAGTTGGCACTATTGGTGAGTGATGTCTGGATCTTACTCCTAGGTGCAGTGACCTCTGTCAGAATATTGACTTGAGTTGGTATAAGTCATAAGTCATCGCAACCACAATCGTAACGGGGTATGAACGATCGTGTAAGGCGATACGTTTGAATTTCATGTGCCATGCAATGACCGTCAGTGGCAGCGCAGCTCCAATGAAATATGAACGCTTGCGCCTCGCGATAAATTTCAATTACCTGTGACTTTTATTCGAGAGTCAACCTTCTGCACTATATAATTAAGTTATTCTGTGATAATGAACGCCCGGTCGCAAGGAGAAATTGAATACTGTTGGTCTTCTTGCAAAGCACTATCATAAATAACGCCTTATGATGTTCCCTGGGTGTAACTTAGACTGCGCGATCCGAAGGTTTATATGAGAAAATCTTCACTTGACTTATTTCCCTCTGATTATAATTAGGCTGATAACGTTCAAATATTTCATCAGATGTCAGCACCTACTAGCAAGGACAGACATCTGTCAGATGGTACAACGCTGTCAATATCAATTGTACCATTAACATGAACATACTAAAGTACATTTATTCATAATAGTCCTATTATGTAAACAATCTTACCATGTCTTTTTATGATTTTACAACAATATAAATTAAAATAATTTTTTTAGGAAATTACTTTCGTGGTTAATAAATGTTTTACTTTTTGAATGTTTAGGTTTGAACTAATATTTGATTTATTTTCAACAAAATTCAATAAAAAGTACTGTAAAGATTGTTTCCATAAATAGGACAATTGTGGATAAATGGACCATAGTATTATAAGTTTATGGACAACTAGCTGCGCCCCGGGGCTTCGCTCCCGTGGGAATTTCGGGATAAAACGTATCCTATGTGCTATTCCTGGTATTTTTCTACCTGTATACCAAATTTCATCGAAATCCGTCCAGTAGATTTTGCGTGATTGAGTAACAAACATCCTCACAAATTCACAAAGTCACAAACTCACATCTTTCGCATTTATAATATTACTAGCTTTCGCCCGCGTGAATTTCCCACGGGAACAGTGCTTTTTCCCGGGATTAAAGGTACCCTATGTCCTTCTCCGTACTTCCAGCTATGTGTATGCGAAATTTCAGGAAGATTGGTTCAGTAGATAAAGCGTGAAGAGGTACCAAACAAACCAACAAACAAGCTTACTTTCGCATTTATAATATTAGTTATTAGTTAGGATTATTAGGATACTCGCCAGTAGCGCCAACTGATAACCCTGTGGTAGATAACGACTGAAAAGTTCTCGAGTGGCGACCACGAACCGGAAAACGTAGTGTTGGCAGGCCTCCCACTCGGTGGACCGACGGCCTGGTGAAGGTCGCGGGATGCACATGGATGCGGGTAGCGCAGGACCAGTCGTTGTGGAAATACTTGGGGGAGGCCTTTGTCCAGCAGTGGACGTCTTTCGGCTGAGAGAAGAAGAAGATAACGACTGGTAGAAAACCCAAGTAACATTTTAGGTTTTAGAAAGATTTTAAAAAGGTTCTAGAACCTTTGTATGGAAATCTACTCGTAAGTCTTAATAGACTCAATAACATTATGTTAACCATATATTAACCTCCTGTGTGCAAAAAGGGCCCACGTTTTAGAACCTTTTCGAGAGCTACAACAAAACCTATAGTTCTTATCAGAATACCTTAATTTAACGTTAATATAACCTTGTATAGACAGCTTTAAAAGTTATAAATTAATCTTGGATGTAACATATGACAACTTAAAACCTTTTTGATGGTCTTGAATAAATGCCTTTTCAAGAATCCCGGGTTTTAAAATGTTTCTGTTTAAGATATTTTTACACAAAACACCAATCGTGGCTTTAAATACTTTATTTATAAATGGCGATTTCCTAGCTGTCATGTAACAAGTTTTAAAATGGCGAGATATGAGTGATGTATTCATAACGAAATAATTTGGAGCTTATTGAAGTCAGGCAATATTATAAAAATACTGCGACTAGCACTTTATTGTGAAATGTTAGGATAATTGGCTGGTTATACGAGACGGGCCTTTCGAAAGTTAAAAATTTTGAAGATATTTTAATGCAATATGAGTATAAAATGAAGTGGTTGGTGGCAAATCACATTGGAAATAAAACTTCTATTCAAAGAAAAAGCATTATATATTAAATCGTACAGCATACGTTTCTTAATATTGCCTTTTGGATAAAATATTGCTATTTGCTTAAATTTTTTTAATTATTTCAGTAAAAAAATATGGCTGTCATTAACAAATTACTAGAGAGCATTTTAATTAACCTTTTTAGGATTGTATCAACTACAAGCTTTTTAATGTTTGCCGAATTAGGAGCTAAGGGTTATATCGCAGAGCTAGTTAAAACGACTAAGCTATTTTCGCAGCTCTAAGGTTATCGCCAGGAGTAGTTCAAAACTTACGAGTCGCGAAAACAACCGCTGAGCACATTTAGTTCCTTTTAAGATTTGGTTGTAGAAGCCGAATGTGCCGGTTCATCTTGCAATAGCGTTGCCGGATTATCGATAGTTTGACTATCGATTGTTTGTTTGTTGAAATATAAGTGTCATTAGTATCGATAGTATTGATACTATCGATAGTATTTATTAGAATACATCAATAGTATCGAAAAGCAATAAACGATAGTTTGGGTTATCATCAATAGTATTGCAAACTATTGGATATCGATACTATAAATGTTATCGATACTATCGATGTTATGGATACTATCGATAGGCCTATCGATAGTGTGACTATTTTTCAAGGTCACAATACTATTGACAATACTATCGAAAGTCAACACTATTGCTGCAACACTATCTTGCAATCGATGCTGTTGCTTTGAAGTCGGGGAGACAACTGATACTTTTTGAGGATGCCTTTAAAGCTTTAGAATATTCTTGAAGGATTTTAATTATGCCTTCAGCTCATAAACAATATCTTATTGGTTTGGATTTTTACCAAGCAGTCAAAATTAGTTTGCCTGGACAACTAAATACAGCCTAAAGGTTTGTAGTAAGTTTTAGAAATTACTTAAAGGCGAGTTCAACATTCCATAACTTTATAGTTATATCAAACCTAAAATTTAAACCTTTAGATCACAATTAAGCATAGTGCTAGCTTTTTCAGAACCTAATCAGGAGTCTACGACAACTATGAGATCCTAAGTCTTAATGCTCTTGAAACACGAGTCAAAATTACTTTAATGTAAACTCTTGTCCGCGGCTTGAAGGTTGTAGTAATAAACAATTAGTTTTAAGACTTATTAATCATTCTCAAATACTTTTTAGTACCAAATAGCATAACAATAACCTTCTAACGACCATTTTCGAACCTAAAGGCATTTTTTACAACCTAGACCCGAATCAAATGTTACTTGGGAAAGCCTCCTTAAGCCCGCCATTTACATGTTTTTTGTAAAGAAATTAAATAAAAAAACCCTCATTGAGTTTAAACGTTGAAATTAAACATTCAAAATCAAAAACTGAAGCCAGTTTTTTAAAACCCTAGGAACATTTTTGTACAAAGACAAGACCACTGAGGGATTTTCAGAGACTCAAATTAAAAAAAATAATAGTTCCAGATGACTTCATAGATAGTGCTAAGTAAAAGGCGAGTCCATAGAAAAAGCAAAAATTCACGGGATTGGCATTTAAAAAAAAAAACCTAATAAAAAAAACATCCAAAAAGTATCAATATTGTGATTTGTGCAACTGTCAAACTGTTAGGTGATCTTTTTCAGCCTCTGGTTAACAAGAAAAAGCGCACAATATAGATACAGCCATTATTACGACCCGGCTTTTATAAAACGCCACGTGTTGAGATTTTTTATACTGTTGTTCTAAATTTAGCTGTCAGAAAATCGCCCATTAAGTAAATTGATATTATGAAAAAAACGTATTTCAAAGAAAAGATTACGACGAGGCAAAAGCAAAGAAAAATATTGTAATCTTATGATTTCAAAAACAACAACAAAAATATATGGCGGTTTCACAGCGACCTCGATTTTAATTTTGGTTTATTTGTCTCTTAATTCATGCAATAACAGTCCTGTCGTGCTTAATTATAATTTATGTAAGGCCGCTTAAGGTACTTTAAGAGCACCCTGGCAAGAAGCGTTTCTTTGAAAAATATCAAAGAGGTTTTGAGACGGTGAAATATGTTTGCCTCTAAAGCCGAACGTCCAACGCGAATTAGCTCGTATAGCGGAGCCAGTCTTTTACGGCATGTGCGACAATGTGCGTCCATCGCAAACTATGTTAGCTAGGTTAAGAAACATAGAACAACTGGCTCAGTTGTGAATGTACGCAGCAGATAGATGAAGAAGATATATTTAACGTTATAATTCTAATGAAATAAAGACTTCTCTGATGAATGATTTTGAAGTGAATTAGACGCAAAATATAATCTTGATCATTAAATATTTTAAAATTGGTATAAGTATTATTAAATTCTTCATTTACAGACTCTGTCTAAGACCTTAATATAATAATAGTAATATTAATAAATTAACAAATCCTAACTAATATTATAAATGCTAAAGTGAGTATGTTTGTTTTTTTATTTGTTTGTTTGTTACCTCTTCACGTTGTATCTACTGCACCAATCTTCCTGTTTTGCAGACACATAGTTAGAAGTACTAAGAAGGACATAGGGTATCTTCCATCCCGGGAAAAAGCACTGTTCCCAGTAAACTATAAATTGAGAAATATATGCAAGAATCATAACAAAAGATCTTAGCAAGCGACCTAATATCTTAATTGTCCAAGAAATCAAAACTCCATTTAGATTACCTCTACAACATTTACAACATACAAATAAAAAGTCAAAAGGTCAATTCGCTTAGTGCCGGCAATTAGCCATCATTAAAGCTGTAATCTTGTAATCGTCATTAAGTTATGTAATCTAGGTAACCGTGTTATCGGATAGCATCGCATTGAATGCATGGGAAGTGTTAGAAAAGCTATTATCTTATTATCACCACATGAGAAATTGTGTGAAAGCTTAGAGGAATTGAGGAGAATAGGAATACAAAGCTCATATTTGCATTCTACTAATATTTTAAATGCGAAAGTTTGGATATGAGTTTGTGAATTTTTGAGTTTGTGAGGATGTTTGTTACTCAATCACGCGAAATCTACTCGACGGATTTCGATAAAATTGTGTACACGGGTAGATATATACCGGGAATAGCACATAGGGTACTTTTTATCCCGAAATTCCCACGGGAGCGAAGCCCCGGGGCGCAGCTAGTATATGATAATAAAAAGTTAAGCAAAGGAAAATATCGCAGATTAAAATAATAATATAGAGGGTCATTAATAACAGTGATCAAAAAAACTAATTTCCGCTTTAATGTCATTGTAAACTTAGCAGAATAAAATAAATCACGATAAGAATCAATTTGTTATTTTGTTAGTGAATTAAAATTTCACATTTAAAGTATGAAGATAAGCTAATCCAAGCTTTTTTTTTGTTGAGAAAAACGGGTACGGACTCTATCTCTCTATTTTTTGTGGAAATTTTCTTATATAGGATGTAAAAATATATTTAAAAGTGCTAAGTGCACTAGATATGCAAAACATCGTGAGGAAACCTTCACATTGGCTGACTGTTTAGTTTACTAATGTGTATACGGCTACTGCCACTAGTTGGCGGTAGTCGTAAAAGTCATGTCAGATGCCTTTAGGCGAC
Organism: Ephestia elutella; assembly: GCA_018467065.1. NCBI lineage: Eukaryota > Metazoa > Arthropoda > Insecta > Lepidoptera > Pyralidae > Ephestia > Ephestia elutella. Next base: position 19,722,412 of record CM031578.1, read on the forward strand.
TTGAATTAAAATCTGTCACCAGTGTTAGCAATAACACACTCGATAAGAAGAAGAAGTCCACTGCAGTTAATACGCTGAAAACCATTTTACCAGTCAACCCTTTGAATGACTTAAATACAACAAAAGGATTTAACTAGTGCACGATTTCATGTTTATTAACGTCTCACTAATGAGGCAGCCCTTATATGGCTGAATTACAGCCCGAAGTCGGCCTTAATAAGCTGTTAAGCTAGGGTTGTCAAACTAATGAATAATGCAGGCCTAAATAGGGGTCAACTGGGTAATGTCCTATTTGGGCACTGGTTGTATAAACTACCAGATTTCGTATAAAGACTTTCATCGGACCCCTATTCGTTTCCTCCTCTCTTTAAAAATTAGTTATCCCTTCTAAGTACGAACAAATACTTGAAAAAAAATTTTTCATTCATTTTGTCTTGCCTTTATTCCTTTTCATCACTTATCCATCTAAACTGGCTAACTATTGAACTGAATGATTGATGAAATAATGGATCAGTAGCTAAAGAGATCGATCACTAAAACTCACATTAGAGATATTGCACGTACTTGTTTTGTTATCCAAGTATCAACACGGGAAAACAAAACCAATCTGTTTGTAATAAACTTGTTGATGTTTATTAAATCTAAGCATTGCATTGAGCGTGTGCTGTGCCGTGAATAGCAGGCCTTTGTTTTGCCTGCTGGCAACATTGCGCGGACGGCTTCCGGCCGTCGACATTCAGTCGTCCTTGGAACGCGCGCGCACGAGGCCGTGTCGCAGGAAATATCGCGGTGATATAGCCACCATCTTGGGTTGTTGCATTTTGAAGCCGCGCGGCGTGGCGTTAATTTTGTTTGTAATAACTGATTTGAGTTATAATTGTGAGCTTCCTTTTGTTAAATAACTATTGAACGTTCGTGTTTGTGAAAAACCCTGTTATTGTGACTGTTTCTTGTGAGATGCGAAACGTGGCTGCCTGGAGGCGCCGAGTCCCGTCGCCGAGTGGAACTGCTGGAAGGAACCTACGTATTTATTCTGGGGAAGAGATCTCGGGGTAGGTTGGGTGTTTAGGGACCGCATCCACTTCCGAAGACACTCGAAGTTGGATCTGAAGATTAAGAAGATTCAGTTTGGTAAGTGGTTTGAATTTTAGTTACTTAGTTATTAGTACATAGGGTTCTATAGCTCCCTTTATAAGCTATAGTGGTAGCAGACTGCGTATAGGTTAGGTTTTAGGCTCTAGTCGGACAGACGCAGTGCCGTATATAATCTTTACCGTCGGGTATCATCGGGCTTTTTGGGGACCTATAGGTCTCCACTTAAAATCTGGTCTTTTTCGGTGAAGAGGTTCACGGCGCTTCGTTTGTCCGGATTCTCTGCGCACATTTTCTGGCAGCAGAGCGTAGTTGTTCTGCACATTTTCTGGTAGCAGAGCGTAGTTTATCTACCCTCTATTTGTTCGTTTGTAAAAAATAATTAATTGTTTGTAAAAATTATTAGATTTTTCTTAGTTTGTTTGTATAAGAATATTTGTAACCTTTTTTGTATTTGTTTGCGGTTTGTACCGTGCGTTCCGGGTTTGTGCCATTCTCATACCTACCGCGGTTCTTCGTGTAGTTGTTTGATTTTGTTGTTTTTTATTTACCTTTTGTTATTTTTTGTTAGTGACTTGACGCGATGGCGAAGGTCCCCAATGCTAAGGCGACACTCGCCAACGAATTGAGATGGTTTGTGACGGCCGGTGGACTCCTGTCCCGGAAGGACAGGGAGGCCGCTATACTGGAAAGAGCGGATCAGCTCCGCTCACGATTGAACAACGCGGAAGCGGCCATGGCGGCGCTTACCGAAGCCGACCTTACCCCGGAGGTCTACGCAGGTCACGTGGCGGACCTGGACCAGATCCTGAGTCTGCACGATGACATCGTGGAGGCGGCGGCCGCAATAAGGGCGAGACAGGCTGGCGGACCAGCCCCTCGCACACCTGTTAGACAGGAAGGACCAGCGGTTACTGGTCGGCTCCCCACCCTTCAGCTGTCCCACTTTGGGGGTAGGATGGAGGAGTGGGTGGCATATAAAAATATGTTTGAGTCCCTGGTCGTAGCACGACAGGATTTGTCGAAGGCCCAGAAGATGGCCTACCTCCTTTCCACTCTTGAGGGTGAAGCGCGGTCGCTCATCCAGCACCTCCGGGTGGAGGACGACCAGTACGACACGGCCTGGGAGTTATTGAACTCCCGCTACCAAAACTTACGTTTGTTAGCGGATGCGCACGCCGCACAGTTGATGGCCCTGCCCAAGGTGGCCAACAGGGCACAGTTGCGCCTGCAGTTGCTCACGCCCGTTACAGTGGCCTGTAACGCGCTCCGCACACTGGGGCTGCCGGTGGACCAATGGTCCTTTTTGCTGGTGCACATTGTATTGGGCAAATTACCCAATGACATCCGCTCGCGATTTGAGCGCGAGAATGCGGAACGGGATAGCACCACCCTACCAACATTCACTGACTTGGTGAAGTTTTTGGAGTTTGAGGCACGGGCTGCTGAGAATACCATGACGGACTCAGCGCCATCCAGAGCGCCTGAACGTAGGCCCTTGGAACCCTCATGGAGAGGTAAGCCCCAACAGGGACGGCAACCGCCACCGCGTGGAGCTGGTGTGCGGGTTGCACACACGGCAGCAGTCGCGGGGGACGCGGACTGCCTGCAATGTGGCCGGATGGGCCACAGCCTGCTGCAATGCAGGGACTGGCAGAGACTGCCAGTACAAGATAGGCGCCGCATGGCAAAGCGGCATGAACTATGCTTTTACTGTTTGGGCAGTCACTATGCACGTGACTGTCCCAGGGCCATACCATGCAGTGCATGCCGTGGGCTGCACCACGTGATGCTCTGCATGAACCGGAACGGGGATGGCCCCCGGTTGTTGAGGCAGGGGTCCCCTATGGGCGGGGGCGCTCCTGCGCGAAGCCCTCCACCATCGGATGGAGGACGCGGCTTCGCTCGTCGCACCCCCTCGGGAGGGGGTCGCGTACCGGCGCGGGTCTTGGCGGACCGGGACCACGCGCCCCAAGGTCATGGCCAGTATGTGGCTGGCCAGGCCCCGGATAGGGCCCCCATGGGCGGGGGCCCTAGATCGGACGTGAGAGTGGGGACACCCCCCTCCACGCGGGTTACCAATGCCCAACACATGCAGCCGCAGCGGTTTTCTCCGCCGCTGCGCGAGTACCCACGGCTGGAGTACCACCCGCCGTACCATATGTATGGCCGGGCCGCGGGTTATGCCCCCCCTCAGATGGGGATGTGCACTCGCCCGCCATATTATCCGGGTCAGTGGCGCGCCCCTGGTTTGGAGAGAGTGGGGAGCCCGTAACTAGCTTGCTCCCTTGCTGGGACAGAGCCGCGGACGGTTCTGCTCCCCACCGCGGTGGTCCGCGTATGGGGTCGTGGGGGGGAAGCCATTAATTTGAGAGCTCTGTTGGACTCAGGGGCTCAAAGCAGTTTGGTTACCACTCGAGTGGCACGCCAGTTAGGTTTAGTCGTGGAAGACTCGCCTGTGCCACTTCTTGGAGTTGGTGGCATACAAGTGAAGTGTCTGACGGGCCAGACACTTGTCACCTTTTCTTCGCTGAAGTCCTCCACAATGAGGATCACGACTTCGGCTATGGTAATGGATACCATTGCGGGTTGGCACCCCTCGACAGACATACCGCCGGGTGTGTTGTCTTTGGTTTCGGGTCTGGATTTGGCCGACCCCTTTGTCTTTCATCCCGGCCCAGTGGACTTGCTCCTGGGCTCGGACGTATTGGGTTGGATTTTGTTGGGTACACAGAAGGCTCTGGGTTCGTCTTCACTGATGGCAGTGTCTACGATTTTTGGTTTTGCCCTGATGGGCCCTGTGTTTGATAATGGCACCGCGGAGGAGCCACCGGTTGTCGCATCTGCGTCCTTGGCCAAGACCATGCAAAGGTTTTGGGAGGTGGAGGAGCCACCTATGAGTTCCAGGATGGATCCGGAACACGCTGAGTGCGAAGCCCTTTTTCGATCGACCACGGAGAGGTTGCCCTCCGGTCGGTTTGTAACTAGGTTACCCTTTGTTGCCTCTCGTCCTAGCCTAGGGCAAAGTAGGGCGCTTGCGGAGAAACGACTGCTGTCCATGGAGCGACGTATGCAGCGTGACCACGTACTTCGCGATAAATATATTGAATTTATGCGCGAGTACGAGGATTTGGGTCACATGTCTCCGGCTCGAGTTGATTGGAGCTCAACTGAGCATTATTTTTTGCCCCACCACGCGGTGGTGAAGGCCTCAACGGGCAAGTTGCGGACTGTCTTTGATGGGTCCGCACCCACTTCGAACGGGGTTTCGTTGAATCTGTGTTTGCATTCGGGTCCCAAATTGCATAGGGACATAATTGACATCATCTTGAACTTTAGAAGACATCAAGTGGTTTTTGGTGCGGACATCCGGATGATGTTCCGCCAGACAGTCATACATCCTGAGGACAGGCGATTCCAGTTGATACTCTGGCGTGAGCGCCCTGAGGATCCTGTGACGGTGTATGAACTCAACACAAACACGTATGGTTTGAAATCTAGTCCCTATATCGCCATCAGATCATTGCTTGAATTGGCAGAGCGGGAACGGATCCGCTTTCCCCGTGGGGCTTCCGTGCTGTCACGTGACTTGTATGTAGATGACGTGTGCACCGGAGCCCAAAGTATTGAGGAGGCCCTCCTACTGCGGGACGAATTGATTGAAATATTGAAAACGGGTGGCTATGAGCTACGTAAGTGGTTGTCTAATGAGCCTAAAGTTCTAGAAGGGATCCCGGAGGATCACCAACAGAACCCTCACCTGTTTGAGGATGTGGATGATCCCAACAGGATAGCGGTGCTGGGCATGCAGTACCAGCCGCTAACCGATATTTTTACATTCCAAGTGGACTTGGAAATACCAAAGGTCTGGACTAAGAGAACGGTGTTGTCCGTAATAGCCCGTATGTTTGATCCAAGCGGTTGGATCAGTCCAGTGATATTCTCTGCAAAGTGTCTTCTTCAGAGACTTTGGACTTTGGGCGTCTCGTGGGACGAGCCGCTGTTTGGCTCTCCATTGGATGATTGGCTCGAGTTGTTTTCATCGATTAAGGAAGTCAATCGGATTGCCTTGCCTCGTCGAATATTGCCCCCGGGAAATATCGAGCCAGCCTGCATGGCTTTTGTGACGCGTCGGAGCGAGGCTACGCCGCGTCAGTCTATATGCGGACAGTTGACGCCGATGGCCGGGTCAATGTCTCGCTTTTGTTAGGGAAGAGCAAGGTCGCCCCCATCAGGACTAGGCTGACTATTCCCAAGCTTGAGTTGAGTGGAGCTCACCTTCTCTCTAAATTGTTGCATCACGTTGCATGTGAGCTGGCGGCCACGGTCAAGATACGGGACATCTTCGCCTGGTCGGATAGCCAGGTCGCGCTTGCATGGTTGCGCGCGGCCCCACATACCTTGGAGGTTTTTGTGGGAAATCGGGTTTCCCAAATCCAGAATATCGGAATTGATATAACATGGAGACATGTGCCGGGAGAGCTTAACCCAGCGGACTGTGCCTCCCGAGGTTGTACGGCACCAGAATTGGTGTCACACCCGCTCTGGTGGGGTCCAGAGTGGCTGATGGGATCAGAAACTTCTTGGCCTGTCTGTCAGACAGATGTTACTTCTTTGAGTTTGACTGGGCTCCGTGTACATGCTGTAGTCGCTGAGACGACGTCGGAGCCGGATTGGCTACTTGCTCGGTATAGCAGCTTGGATAAGCTTCTGGGTGTTACCAGTTGGATTAAGCGTTTCATACATAATTGTAGAAACCCACAGGCAAAGCGGTTGGAGCCGATTGCAGGTGCAGAAGAGCGCCGGAGCGCATTGTTGCATTGGGTCCGTGTCGTGCAGACCGGACGGTTTGAGTCAGAGCTTCGTATCTTGCGCGACGGACGCGCTAAGTTGAAGGGCGCGGTCGCTCGTTTGAACCCGTACATCGACTCGGATGGGCTTCTTCGGGTTGGAGGCAGGCTCCGGAAGGCGGATCTTCCATATGAGACTCGCCATCCTCTGTTGTTGCCCAAGGGCGGACCCTTGGTGCAGCTTTTGGTGTCTGATCGACACATTCGTAACGCCCATGCTGGGTGCAATGCTTTGTTGGCTATTTTGCAACGCGAGTTTTGGATTTTGTCTGCCCGAAGAGCAATCCGTAGTGTCCTGTTTCGATGTATTGCATGTTATAGGTTGAAGGCATCCACGATGCAACCACAGATGGGTGATTTGCCCGCTGATCGAATCCGACCTTCGAGGCCGTTTGACGGCGTTGGAACCGATTTTGCCGGTCCCTTTTGATCAAGGCTTCTCCCTTTCGTAATGCCCGTATTGTGAAGGGCTATTTGTGTGTATTTGTTTGTTTGGCCACCAAGGCTGTCCATTTGGAGGTGGTATCGGCTCTGACTACGGAGGCCTTCGTCGCCGCGTTGGATCGCTTTGTTTCGCGTCGAGGTCTACCTTCCCTTATTAGGTCTGATAATGGCACAAACTATAAAGGGAACTGTAAATTATCTTAAGGATGTTTCTGTGTTTATTGATAAGAATTGTACTAGTTTAAGTCAAATTGCTGCTCAAAGGGGAATAACCTGGAAGTTTAGTCCCCCAAGTTGCCCCCATTGGGGAGGGATTTTTGAAGCGGCTGTGAAATCCGCAAAGACCCACCTCCGCCGCATTATCGGAGAAACGGCTCTAACTTTTGAAGAGCTGGCCACAGTGTTTTGTAAAGTTGAGGCGGTCCTCAACTCTCGTCCTCTCTGTCCGCTATCTCCAGATCCAAATGACTTGGAAGCTCTCACCCCTGGTCATTTTTTGGTGGGAGGGCCTTTGAATGCCCTGCCCGAATACCCGTGGAAGGACGAACGCGTATATCGGTTGTCGCGTTTTCAAATGTTGCAACAAATGAGCCAGGACTTTTGGCGTCGCTGGTCGCTTGAATATTTGCATTTGCTGCAGCAAAGAGTGAAGTGGACAGACAGGACTGAGCCTCCCAGGGAGGGTGATTTAGTATTGTTAAAAGAGGCAAATTTGCCCTCATTGCTTTGGCGACGAGCTCGCATATTACGTTTGATTCTTGGCGGAGATGGCACTCCGCGTGTGGCTGAGGTGTTAGTCGACGGTTCGATTTTAAGGAGAGCTGTGACCTCTCTCGCCCGCCTTCCCGTAGAGTAAGCTAGCGGTCTGCTTTTCAGACCGGGACGGGGGGATGTTTGTAATAAACTTGTTGATGTTTATTAAATCTAAGCATTGCATTGAGCGTGTGCTGTGCCGTGAATAGCAGGCCTTTGTTTTGCCTGCTGGCAACATTGCGCGGACGGCTTCCGGCCGTCGACATTCAGTCGTCCTTGGAACGCGCGCGCACGAGGCCGTGTCGCAGGAAATATCGCGGTGATATAGCCACCATCTTGGGTTGTTGCATTTTGAAGCCGCGCGGCGTGGCGTTAATTTTGTTTGTAATAACTGATTTGAGTTATAATTGTGAGCTTCCTTTTGTTAAATAACTATTGAACGTTCGTGTTTGTGAAAAACCCTGTTATTGTGACTGTTTCTTGTGAGATGCGAAACGTGGCTGCCTGGAGGCGCCGAGTCCCGTCGCCGAGTGGAACTGCTGGAAGGAACCTACGTATTTATTCTGGGGAAGAGATCTCGGGGTAGGTTGGGTGTTTAGGGACCGCATCCACTTCCGAAGACACTCGAAGTTGGATCTGAAGATTAAGAAGATTCAGTTTGGTAAGTGGTTTGAATTTTAGTTACTTAGTTATTAGTACATAGGGTTCTATAGCTCCCTTTATAAGCTATAGTGGTAGCAGACTGCGTATAGGTTAGGTTTTAGGCTCTAGTCGGACAGACGCAGTGCCGTATATAATCTTTACCGTCGGGTATCATCGGGCTTTTTTGGGGACCTATAGGTCTCCACTTAAAATCTGGTCTTTTTCGGTGAAGAGGTTCACGGCGCTTCGTTTGTCCGGATTCTCTGCGCACATTTTCTGGCAGCAGAGCGTAGTTGTTCTGCACACAATCAAACTATAGTTAACAATAGTCACACGTGACCAAACTTGTTTGTCAATCTAATTTGACTGCGAGGAAACATCGACAATAATATTGCGTTTTCCGCCCGTGGGAATTCCGGAATAATAATCTTGACACAGGATAAAATAATGCTGCTGTCTGCGTCTTTTTGACAGATAAAAAAAAATGTCATTTTAAGGTTTGACTATATTTGACTCCTACATTGCTGACTCCTGCTAAAAGGATTTTGATACGGTTTCTACTATCAATTATGTAAGTTCTTGCGGATCTCTTGCATGAAACTGTCCTTTAGGGTTTGACAACATTTTGACTCCTACATTGCAGACTCCTGCTAAACAGATTTTAATGCGGTTTTTACTATCAATTATGTAAGTCTTGTAGATCTCTAGTATGAAGCTGGAGGAATTATAGTCCTCCTACGTAGTAAACAAGTGGCCAGGGAAATCCAAAAACAGCTTAAAATCGTCATATTTGTATTTCGAAATTCACAGGATTTTCGACTGCCACTGGCTGAAAAATAGACGAAATAAAAAGCTAAAGCCTAGGATAGTGGTGCCATCACCACACACAATAACGTCCGTATGACGTCACGTATGGAAGCGGAAATCTAGCGGGAAATGGACGGCCAATTTTTGACGAATTTTCAGCGTTCGATGTTCTAATAAAGACTGACATTCATGGTCTCGGAACTCTATATGAATGGATAACAGATTTTGGAATGACTATTCTCAACTCTATAGAATTCATTATTCATTCATATTATCACGCAGGCAGAGACTAGCGATTTCCACTTGCTACGATCCTTACAGATCTCTCTTGCTTCCTCTACACTCATCACTCTATTCATACATGCTCTCCGGTTATGGGTGCTCCTAATATCTCCCTTTTTAAAGAGGTCCGTAATCTGGTCGAATTGCGTATTCTATAGAATTAATCGATATAAAACGGGAAGTGGAATCCTTGTATCTTGTTTTCATAGCCAACTTTTAAAAGAAGTAGGTATGATAAATGATTCAAGATGAGTAGGTAGGTATGTCGCGAACACAGGTTTCTAAATAATTAATTTACATGAGTTGGCCAAAACAGACTTAGCACTGTGTTTAATTATTGGTATTTTGAAAGATTTCCAATAATATGATAATCCCGATACATTTAAGTAACAAGCTCATTATTGAAAAATAAAATACACCACTGACAACTCACATAGCCTATGTCACTCGGAGGAATGCAAGGAATCTGGAATGCAAGGAATACCTCTCACATCAAAATCTGTACAGCCTTTCAGGGCTTATGGTGTGGAATAAAGAAACTTACATACATGAACCCTGAAAACTTCTTTTTTGGTCAGTCGTGTAAAAAGAAAAAGTCATGTTATTAGAAAACATAATAAATTTTAGAATACAAACTTCATCACAAAATGAAACAAGTCAACATTATCCTTGACCACGCTGCACTTTTCCAAGTAAAAAAAGTAAAGGAACTAACAGCTATTACTGTCCGTAGTCTTCGCCCATTGCAGTGCAGGCTTAATACAATAAGTTTTTATTGTGTCTGGGACTCTGGGACGTTATAAAAACTACTTAACCAGGTCGGGGCTAAGTAGGATAGCTGTAAAGTCATATTAAGCTTACTTGGACCCCAGCGTACAAAGATCGATATCACATAAAAAGCTTAGCTCTATCTTACAAGCCCTAATTAAATATAGCCATATTATATATTAAATATAGCCAGATAAAAATTTATTTAACAAACAATTATTATTTTTTACCATATTTCAGATGAGTATTTTATTACTTTCTGGATAATAGTTGTGCTACAGAAATAGTTTTCTTATATAGGTACTTATATTGATGTTTGGTCGTTATACTCTGAGAATCTAAATATCTAAGAGAAATACAAACAAAACACAAACATTAAAAAATCATGTAAGAATTTAGCACTATTTAGAAATCGTCTCATCAAATATAAAATGTACTCTTTGAACACAATATCAGTAGACATACCAGACAAATTTGAGAAATCACCCGTCGTTTTAATTATACGAAGTCCATGGGAGAATCCGCTACACTTTCATAAAGAACCCACTTGCAAACCAGCGTTACCGAAACCATAATTCACCGCGTCGTTTCAAACTCTTCAATTTCAAAGAACAGTTAGGTGAAAGAGGAAATGACATATGAAGAAACTCACTGATTTTCACGGTCTTCCGACTGTCGGTCACTTAACATGTTAGACTGGCATCCACTGATATACAAGCAAAACGATAATACTTCGAGCGAAAACAAGCCTAAAAGAAGCATTTGACAAACTCAATACAAACTTAGACCAGAAGGATGATGGGAAATCAAAAGAGTTTTTTTAATTTAAATTAAGTTTTGATTTGGCACTATTGCGATTAGGTGAGATTATATTTCTATACTTCGTACTTTATTTATAAGAAAACTTATCGCCGATATATCCAGGTGTTGCAAAGATGGAACGATATTACGATTCATTTGCTATAATAAAGAGCTTTATATAACCTTTGTAAGGCATATGTTGTAAAGTGACGTCTTTGGAGAAAATGCAGCAGTGGAGTTTGTTGCGCCGCCTCTTCTCCACTTGCGCTTTAGAGGCGGTGGTAATTTTATGACGTCAACTAACTATAAAACAAGAATATGACGATTTAAAAGTGCTATTTTTAAGCCTATTTAAATAAAAACGATTAAATTTGACTTTAAGCGTTCCATAGAAAATAAATGTTTGACTGACAGACGGACAACAAAGTGATCTTATAAGGCTTCCGATTTTGCCTTTTGAGGTACGGGTCCCTAAAAATATGTAATTGACAGCTGTCTCGAGACAGATCTCGAGGATAACACAGACCATGTTTCTGATATCAATGGACTAGACGAAAGTAAAAGCACATTGCGTGAGGCATGCAACACGTCTTCGATGAATACCGGTTTCGACACGGAAGGCGCTGACAATAGTCATAATCTAACTAATCGATAAATTTTCGATTTTTATGTTTATCGATAAAGTTGAATGAGCAATAAATGCTTTAAATCAATAAAATGTTACTTATGCAAAGATTTATAATTTCAAAACTTTCATGAGTCTTACGAATTATTCGCTGGAAAGTAAAATATATTTTATTAAGATATTTTTGCCTTGATTAACATAACCCCATTACATGTATGAATAATATTACATGTAAGTGTGAATATTTGTCGATGTTAAATTTATGCACAATATCTCAATCAAATTAGAATTACTTACACCTTTTTATAAGAGATAGAGATTTTGGTTCTAATTATGTTTAAAAAGTAAAATGTTCTCCATTATTACCTGTCATTAATTCCTCTTCTTCCCCTGAGTCATCGAGATATAGATACTATAGTTATATTTCGATGCCCTGAGTAAATAAATATACCTAACGAAATACGAAATTCTTAAAAAAAAAACATTTATTAATGATGGCGCATTTGATAAATTCAATTAATTACATTATTATTTACCAGTAGCGTAGCTAGGTAACCATAGATACTGGTGTAAAAAGATATTTGAGGACCCAACCCAACTAACCTCAACTTTTATCATATGAAATGTATGCGACGAAAAAAAGAAAAAAAAAACTCAGTCCTCCGGTAGCTACGCAACTGACTTTTATGTAAGAGGAAACATGTAACATTGGAATCGTAAATTTTCATTCCAATGAATAGTTAAAAATTCACCGATTCAATTGAACTGCAAGAGAGGTCAGCAACATGTGTATTCAAAGCACGTACAGCTGAAATTTTGCATAAAAATGCGGAACCCAGAGCAGAAAGTGCATTTAACTGTCGCATATCGAGAAAGCGGTTAGAGATAACTATACCCAATAGTTAGTGTTTACTGAACCAGTTTATTGCTAGTTTTCACCGTCATCTTCCTGTGAGAATTTTAAATTACAACCCTATTAGAGTAAATCAGCTGTTGGAATTATACTTGTTATTTATAATTATAGTGCCTTTCAATAGTTGAAATTATACTTGTTATTTGCAATGATCGTATTTACGCTCACAAGTCTAAATTAAAGCTACTGGCACAGATTACTACCTTTTAACTACTCATGTGCTACTGGCGAGCATGGTCATGTCATAAAGAATGTCCTGTCAATCTCATCTTCAGTATTGCTCAAAACTTTGTTGACACATCCGCTTGTCAAGCTGGGTCATTCCTTTGAGAAATCAATCTTAACTTCTTGGTCAATCACACTAAATATTAGATATGTATCTACTTCCTACAAGATATCAAACATATTCGTCATGTCACTGATAGAAACGTCTCATTGTAATGTTATCAACAATCGCACCGCCAAAACAATAGCATTTTCACACTTTCTCTGTTGCACTACTGTCTACACATTCGTAGTACAGGCACGTACACGTACAGTCGACAGCTCATCAAGATTGCCCCACTTGGACACTTTGTTATGCTAACGATGGCGAAGTTGCAACGAATTTGCGGAGCTCTGTACACAACACATTTAGGTTTAAAAGAGCAGGCACGTATGGGTAATTCGGCAGCTCATAATGTTTGCAACATCGTAACAAACGACGATTTATACTAGCTGTTTAACGCGACTTCGTACGCGTCGTTGAAATTAACTATTCTCAGGTTCTGAGCGGCGGCGTATCAAACCAAGATGGAACCTGCAGATTTTAAGTTAGATCTTCTGTAATACAACTGCGAAAACCGCATAAAGTTTCACTAAAAAAGGCACCATTTATTTTATTTTATTTTATAAATAAAATAAAAGGTGCCTTTTTTAGGCACCTTATTTTTTCTTCACAGTTTATGATTCTCAAGGATTGCGTTAGGTACTTATTTGTCGCCACCGTTTCCACCTCTTCAGTATTGGCATGTAGAGGCACCGAGGCACAGGCAGGAGGGGGTGTTTTTAGTGGGTCCAAGTCCCACATTTAGAGAAGTGAAGCGGTATGCGCGGGCATTTTCACCTCGATAAAAAAAGGTTCTTATTCGCGGCAACCAATCTGAGCCATGCCACTCCTTTAGGTTACTTAACATCTAAAACCACGGTATTTGTGTTAATGTTAGCAATGCCACCGTAAGTCGTATAAAGGTTTATTGTAACAAAACTCATTGTTTCAGGAGAGAAAGTATTCGGAATGGGCTATTGTTTGTCGCCGATTCACTTTCTATTCGATCTAGACTTGTTTGGGCCCGTGGCTTCTTATCTGGCTTCCGGGCTGTTTCTATGTGGTTGAAAAATAGGCAAAAAAACAGTTGTTGAAGCAACGCTCTTACTACAATCCTTCAAGCAACGCGTTTAATTTTTTTATAAAAAAAATTGCGAGCGTTTATTTTCCATCTTGCCTGATGAGAAGCAAAGATGAGATCTAGGTTGGCAAACTTAAAAAAATGCCTATTCACCATTAAAAACCCCTAAATTATACGTGTCGGGAAAACAGCGATGCGGGGAGAGAATTCCATACCTTTAGCGGTTCGTATGATAAAGCAGGAGGCGAACCGAGTGGTACAGTGAGCAGGAATATCAACCACCAACCACAGGATGTAAGCTCTGTCCACGCCGTGTCGTCCGATGGTGGGAATAGTGCAGAGGGAATTTATAAAGACAGTATAGCCGCAATGCCGGATCCGAGTGCTTGCTGCTTGAAGGATACTCAGACTGATAAAGTTAAAATTTATGTACAAGATTTTAGGTTCTTTCAGTTTTATCAGAACTTATAAATGATAAGTAACGAAGCACAATTGCTCAAATAAAACGTAAGTCGTTTTGGAGATACTCCAAAACATCAAGGATAAACTGTTACAAGTCTTTCAAGAAACATCCTAATGCCAAGCTCCTGACAGTTGACCGCGCAGACCCATATCAAGAGGATCCCTGAGGATTGCGGCTTATTTGCATTATTTTCAGATTTGCTGCTCGAGGCATCATTATCAAGGGACTATACCTGGAACAAAGGAAAAATATATGATTTATTTCTTGTACATTGGGATATATAAAGTAGATGAAAAGGTCCGTTTTATAGAAATAAAATCGCATAATACAGATTTCTTTTCTTTCTTACTTTTAATCGAGTGTAACGAACCAATACAATACTTACTTGGTAAATCTCTGCTAATGATAAAGCTGAAAAGAGTTTATTTGTTTGAACGCGCTAATTACTTAAACTACCAGTCCGATCTGAATAATTCTTATTGTGTACTAGCTGTCGCCCGCGGCTTCGCCCGCGTGAGTTTCGCTTAGATGAAAAATCTCTCTTGGAGCTTTCATCAGATGTTCCAGATCTTCAATTTTTATACGTCAGCAGAAAATGCTCATCAGGTTGAACGATTTTTGCTAAGGCGCCATTTCCATATATGTTAAAGTGTAGCTGGTCTCATGGAGCTTTTCATCAGATGTTCCAGATCTTCAATTTTTATACGTCGGTAGAAAATGCTCATCAGGTTAAACGATTTTTGTTAAGACACCATTTCCATATTACTTATAGTTTAGCTGTTCCGTTATGGTTCTTCATCAGGTGTTCCAGTTTTCAAAATGAATTATAGCCTATATGTTGCCCAGGCTTAATAGCTATCAAACAAAAAAAGTTTCATTCAAATCCGTCCAGTAGTTTTTGCGTGAAACGCGTACATACATACAGACAGACAGACAGACAGACAAGAAATTCCAAAAATTTTTTTTTGCTTTCTTTTATTCTTTTTAGGTCTCCCTCTATCCATTTCAGTTAAAAATATTAAATGTACAGACAAAATATTTTTACTGTTTTATTATATGTATAGATGATAACCACAATATGAAGCTGCAATATTTCGAATACGCATGAGAGGGAAATGGAAAAATGCAACATTCTTCAACTTCTGAATCAAGGGTAAATGTAAACCCAGAAGGAGAAAAAGCTCTTGGCTGAAAAATCTAAGAGGCTGGTTTCACTCCAGTACCCGGACGCTCTTTCGTGCAGCAGCTTCAAAAGTTCGGATTGCCATAATGGTCACAAATCTTCGTTCAGAAGCAGCACTATAAGAAGATGATAACCACATTTAAGAGGAAGGTTATAGCCTAGGTATAAGAAATCTCAAAATCTCCACAGAAGCGAAGCCGTTAAGGGCCAAATTTTTGCAGCTAGTTAGTCTCTCTTAGACCAACCAACACATAATTTATAACAGAATCTAAGAACCACTAAAATTGAAACTAAAATATAACAAGAACTGTAAGCTAATGCCTGAAGGCTGTCTCATAAATTCCCAAAATGTAAAATCTATTTTTTATTAGAAGGCTCGCTGAAATGTGCCTGGTTGCAATAAATTATGTAGAACTTTTCTTACATATAAACATAGACCATTAGAACTCTGGTTGTTCGTGGATTTTAAGTAGAATTTTGAGGTTGGGAAAAAAGGTTTTATGCAGGCAACTAACGAAAATTGGGGTAAATAGCTGAAGAGCTTGAAAAAATGGTCCTATTTGAAATCTAGTGTAGGTAATTGTTTTGAATTTGAATATTTTTACATGCTAACGCTAAGAAAAGCTACCAACAGAAATAAGAAGCCATCGCAAGAGCCAACAGCGGATCCAGGATTTTATTCTGGCGGGGCACCGTGGCGAACTATGCATGTTGGGAGGGGGGGGGTACAACAAATCGACATACGTCATGCTCACTACGCCACTGCAGAGATTTGCAAAAAAAACAAGATATAAACCCGATGGGCAGAAAAAATCTGTTATTTCTTCATTTGATATGCACTGTTATTTTTGAATTTTCTCTCCACAGTAGGTAGACAAAAAAGCAGTCACCCCACTAAATCCACTACTGGCAAGAGCAGCGGCCAAGTCCAAGAAGACCCATCCATAATCACAACCACTCTGTCTGTCGAGAGTGAACGACTAAGAAGAAGAATTTTTACACGTACCAAACATTTAGGTAACAAACTAATTTTTTTTATTGGATGCCTACTAATATAAATGCGAAAGTTTGGATGTGAGTTTGTGACTTTGTGAGTTTTTGAATTTGTGAGTTTATGAGGATGTTTGTTACTCAATCACGCAAAATCTACTGAACGGATTTCGATGAAATAGAAAATTACCGGGAATAGCACATAGGGTACTTTTTATCCCGAAATTCCCACGGGAGCGAAGCCCCGGGGCGCGGCTAGTAAGTACATATTTACCTATAATGTGTAAGGTAAAATATTTGTAGGCGCCGCCACGTCGAAAAATACCACTCAATAAAGTACACAACTACACGAATAAACATAAACAACAATATATTTTTATTTCACATCAAGTGAAAAGCAAATAAAAGATACTGTGCCTACATAATGTGCTGATACGAGTAATATGGAAATAAGTGTTCGGTCAGCAAACTTTAAAATTAACCTGCAAAATGATTTTAATTTTACAGATAGAAGGTAGAATATCCTAAAAATAAAACTAACAAAAGAACAAAATATACAAGGTAATGTAATCAACAATTTTACAGATTACTGTTGTCTCATCTATAAATTGAAAAAGGCTGATTTATTCTTTTTTCTAAACCAGCACGAAAAAAGAATGTTGCCAGTCTAACCATATAATAGACAATGTAAGCGAAGCACACTTGTAGCCGTATAAAGGTAATGTAAAGGGACACGTCACGTGCCGGTCCGCTGGGTCAGTGCAAGTTAACAATCTTGTTTTAATCCACTTGAGAACCTCTGGGAGGGTCAGCAAGAACAAGTACAAAATGCGCAGTAAATTTGTTTGGAGATGTTAAACAAATTGGATATCGGGAAAGCCGTAATACCGACTGTAATATCGGTAAAGCGCAAGCAAACAAAACGTTCCGCACCACTAAACTATTGAAATTCCGAATAATATTTATTTTGTAAGATCCTTCCGAAACAACACAATACCCGATCACACTTGACCTATTTCTAATATTCGTTCGTAAATATAAGGTTTATTGAAAACTGTTTGCTGTTTGATACTACAGATAGGTGTAAAAATAAAATAAAGAAATATATACGAAACTCAAAAAATTGTTCCTCCTATCATAGGCGATGGGCTAGCAACCAGTCACTATACCTGAATCTCCATTCCATCAGAGAGCCCACTATTCAGCTAGGCGTGGCCTTCGAGTCTCACAACTCACGGCTGTCTACCTCGTAAGGGATAAAGACGTGATTCTATGTATGTATGTAACAAGCCAATTATTAAAAATAAAAAACACGACTGACGAGTTTTTGCTCAATAAGTACATACAAACATATAAGTTATATACATTTTTGAAATCGCCTTTTAAAGCCCTTCAATTTGATACCCCACTCGATAAGATTGATCAAATTTTATTTTTTTGGTCTGCTATTTATCGCATATATAACCCGCCATTTTGTTTTTATGTTGACGTCATATAGCCTATGTCACTCGGAAGAATGCAAGGAATCTAAAAATACATCTCACATCAAAATCTGTTAAGCCGTTCAGGACTTATGGTGGAATAAAGAAACTTACATACATACATACATGAACCCTGAAAACATAACACTCCTTTTTTGGTCAGTCGTGTAAAAATTAGTTGTGAATCACAGTTTCCAACGTCAAATATTCCAAACAGATCTTATCTGCTGACCGTACTTGCAACAGATGAGCCTTATCGTAGGCTTTTATCGTTTGATCTACGAGTATCTTAGATGAATCTACAGATACGTGTAGTTTGTACAAGAGCTAATTTATTTGAAAATCGACAACACTCAGCCTTCGTTCGATGGTATTAAAAGTAAGTAAGTATATTTGGTACGAAATGATTACCTTTTTATTAATAGGTACTTAACGGATTTTTAATACAGTCATTACTTGGTACAATCTTAATGTGAACATTATAATTTTAAGGAATATGGCAGAAGATATGAAGAAGGACATTATGCCATTCATCGTAAAATTTAAACGAAAGACAATTTGACGAATTTTATTGTTTGACTCATAAGACATGGATTCACCACTTACATGTTTATATAGACTAGCTCTTGCCGTCGGCTTCACTCGCGTGATTTTTTTTTCACCCATTTTACCACCTAAAGGGTCGAATTTCCAAAAATGCTTACTTATAAAAAAATACTCTGCAAAATTTCAGCCGTTAAGCAGTTTCTTTGTTCAGTAGTTTCATGATTTCGTTGATCCCAATCAGTCAGCATCCTACTTCATATAAGTATCATCATCATTTCAAGTCGAAATGGCAAAATCAGATCTTTTTTGACCAATATATGCCCACTTCCATCGTTGGCCCCATTGAAATCTTCCAAGGTACAGGAGTAAGGGCAGTTAAAGCAGATTTAAAGATGAGCCTCAGTTTAGACAGCTCCACAATCACATAGGCTATCAGACGAGTACCCCCACTTGACTCATTTTATGTAAATAGATTTTGAAAGTCCACTACACAATCACCTAAGCATATGTCTCGGCTGTCGTCCCAATCAGATAAAACAAATAACTGACATGAAAGACCACCTTGCAACAATCGTAACCACTTACTATGTCATCAGCATTCCTGTCCAACCCTTCAATTCGATATTACCCAACATTTACATAATGTACTCAGTTATATAACACAGACTAAAAATCAATCTAGGCCACGATGTTCCGGTTTTGGACTAGAATTTTTAATTTTAAGGTCACAATTAGTATAAGATAATTGTTGTGCGTTATTTAGATATGTATCATTTGTTTCTTAATATTATGCTCATACACCGTTTTAGACTTTCTACAATTACTTCAGAAGAATCGGGCTAGAAGTGAATAGTTAAATACTTAATATATTTTCTTTTTTATGTTTTTTATTTGTTTCAGTTTCTTCTTCATAAGCGTCTTCAGTTTTTTAATTTTGAATAATAACTTAATGGCTTGCATTTATTTTATCCCATTAACATTATTCTTCCTGAATTCAAGTTTAATGAGTTACTGGTAACACAATTTAGCTAACATAGAACGACCTCTTAAAAGTCGGTTAAAATCTTTGTTCTCTTGTCTTTTGTGATGCAGTCAAGTGAGCTCCACTCTTGAGTCTAGTCTATGTTAGAACAAAGCGAAGATTTTGTTATAAAATTAATTGTTGTGTACTCAGGTGTACGGAGTCTTTGTTGTTTGTTTGTTCATTAGTAAGTACAAGTTAATAAAGGCCTTTAAATTTTCCTATTTGTTTATTTATTTACTTACTTCGATGGCTCGACGAAAGGATCTTAGCATTCGTATACAAGAAGCTTCCACTCCTTCCTTTACATTTTTTTAACCTAACTCCTTTTTCTGCTGGGCAAAGGACTCTCCATGGTCTCCTCTCTCCTTTATTTCCTTCCAAACCTGTCTATCCCTTGCGAATTCCACCTATTTCTCTTCAAAATATCTAAAGTCGTCGCTCCAACGCTTCCTAGGCCTACCGCGGTTCCTCTTTCCATTGTTTGGTATCCAGTGGGTAGCTGAAATGGCCCAACCATCCGGCTGCATGCGGAAAACATGTCCCCCCCCCCCCCCAGTTCCTTTACATTTATACATCATATTTTCTGTCACCTACTTTTTACAAGATTTTATTTAACTTGCAATGTAGGTATGTAATAATATGTCTGTATATTCAGCCAGATCTGGAGTAAGCTAAATTAGTACTTAAACCGCCTTTTATTTAATTTGCACAGTAACTGTACCTACCTATGTTTGGGACAAATATTAGAAGCTAAATTACTTGCATGATTAAGAACTATTTTCAATTGTCGCACATAGTACGTATTTTACATTTGACTTTAGTTTCGACGCATTATATTATAATGAGCAGCGAAAAGCGACTCTGGACACATGCGTGCCACATGGCTAAATAAATAATAATAAATAAATAATGATCATGACCTGATAGTGCACCCATGATCGGTTTCCTCCGAGGAACTCCTCAACATACAACTGCACGTACATAATTTTTCGACACGTTAACTTACTCGACTAATTTTACATTTTTCAAAGCTTCAAGTTATTTATTCTTCGCACCAGCAACTAGTTCAGAAACTTAAGTTAAAGTTACATGCGCTTGTAGACATTGTTCAACTTTGCGAGATAAAAGTTAGCGACTGCTAGCAACTGCTGCCTTACGATAGTAGGACATTAGATACTATGGGTTTACATTGTTATGAACAAACAAACACGTCGGCGTCGTCGTGACAAAGACAAAGTGGAAACAAACTGTGGTAATGCAGCCAGTGGCAAAAAAAGAGGTTTCGCAAAATTGATCTGATTGAATTGGTCATATACCTAGATCATGACCTGGCTTATAGGCGGGGCATTTAATTTTTTTTTACCGACAAATTCCTACAACCATGATTCTTATACCAAACATTATTTTGATGTTTTTAGACATCCTTATAAAAAAATATAGAATTTTGATGATCCGATATGAAATGGGAGGGGTAAATAAACTATACTGAATTGCTCGTAAACAAAAAAGTCTACAATAGAGTTCACAATTAATTAATAAGACTTCATTTACTTGTAAATAAAAGTTGGCCGGTTTATAATAAGGCTTTCTAGTCATAAAATGTATTTTTAACGTTATAAATGTCAATATGGTTTTTATTTAATTACTGGAAATCGGGTTCATTAACATGAGTCACTTTTTAAAATAAAGATTGAATAATTAACATTACGTACGAATATACATTTTTCCCGACTGTAGAATTAAAAAAAAAATTAAAAGTTAATAAAAAAAACTGCTGTAGTCACCCTTATAAAAATTGAGGATATGGTTCATTACAATAGTATACGAATAATATATAAAAGTCACCATTGCTGGATTTTTTGTTTTTGTACAGGATGTTATTAAAGTATAAAAATTACAACTCATTAAAAAATCCATGTCGGATTGTTATTTATTGGTGATTTTTTAAATCAAGCTTTTATTATTCGTAAGGACAAAAAATCACCTTGGTGAGAATTTTTGTTTGAGAGTTATATTATAACAATATTTGTCTTATAATGGCGTTTAAAAAAAAACGGCGGTGGTGATCTTTGGTGACTACTTAAATTTGCTGTTGTAATATCATAATCTATGTAATTTATAAAAATCACCATCGTAGGATTTAATGTGACCACCTCCATACAACTGAAAATTCACAGCCCCGACTATTATAGGATCAGCATTGTCTGTTTTAACTAACAACAAGAAAACAACAAAAAACTAACGTTTTGTATTGAAAAGCATAAATTCAGGTCTCGGAATTCAGGTATCCGAATTTCAATTCCGCATTAGATACGTTTGTAGCCCAGCATAAAACGATGGAGTATATTCGCCTATTCGGCAGTTGTGACGTCACAAAATCCCTTTTCAATCTGCAATCAGTCTGGCTTAGACAGCCCTTCGCCTACGCCATAAGCTGACAATCCTCTTTGACGCCATTACGTTATGTAAAATTGTTGCGCTGGATTGTAGACTATATTTTCATACCTCTGTGTGTTTTTAATCCCCGACGCAAAAAGAGAGGTATTTTAAGTTTGACTGACGCGTGTCTGCGTCATAGTAGCTCCTAATAGAAACAGGAGAACCGTTTTTTTCCCTCACTTTAATGTTCTCACACTAGTTACACTTTTATCATATAGATTTACTATTTAGATTTAGATAGGCTTTTCATATCTTTGTTGGACGATTTATTGAAATGAGTTTGAATAAACCTTTATAATCTAACATACATTTAACTAATGATATCCTATCGAATCCTACGCAGTCCACCAGCAAATGGAAATACTGCCTTATTGCAAAACCACAAGCTTTCAAGCCGAATGGCGCTGTGATTTCAATATATTGTAGAATTCCTTACAGGAAGTATCATTCAGCCTACACTATACGCTTGACAATGTGAATTGGACCTTAATCGCAAATTATATCTATTAAGTTACAATAACCTCAAAACCTACGCAATAAGACTTTTCAGGAACATCCTGCTTTTGATTTATTTACAGTAAATAGTTTGAAATGTAATGTTGTTTGCGATGACGTCATTAATACCAAATAAGTCATTTATGTATATTTATTTATATTTAGTTTTTTTTTTTTTCAAAACCATACTGATAGGCCTTGAAGCATGCAATTATTATAGATAGTAAGTCAGATAAAGACGAAAATCAGATGAAGACATGAAAGGAAATGCTGGATTGGCTACATCACGGATTGGTCTACTAACATCGCCTTGAGAATTACCTCCTAACGAGGTCGAAAATAGGGGTTATTCACCATCTAGTCAGCTCAGCCGATATATTATGAGACATGTCTCAACTGGTACACAAAAAAACTGAAATCTGTGAATGAAAATATAAGAGGTTGGAAAAAATGCAATTTGAATCATTTCATCCAAACCAAATATCTCAAGATTTTTCTCAAATCAACAAAAAACTATAATTCTCACTGGTAGACAAAAAATCTTTAAGTGAATATAAGAGAAGTTGGAAAAAAATGCAATTTGAATCATTTTATCCAAAGCCAATATCTCAAGTCAACTTAAAACCATCGTTCCCGCGGTGCGGTACTTGTGTAACAATAACGAGTTGGAAATATTCTCATATTTTCCAAAATAGCTGGCATTAGAACCGCGCACTTTCACTGTGAACCAAAAAACTATAATTACGCGGGTGCCATCATCTTTTGAACTTTACGTGTGGCGCAATGCACAAACGAAGTCATAAAAGTGTTTATTTAATCCCACCCATCCCAATACCTACTAATATTATAAATGCGAACGTTTGGATATGTGTGAATGAGGATGTGTATAGATGTTTTTTGGCATCTTCCACCTGGAGTGCAGGTAACATTTTGTCGTCCAATTAAAAAATGTTACGGTGTGAGGGGAACTAAATCGTTAGGATCGGAGAAGATGGGAGTTAGAGGTCTTGAATTCAAGATTACATTATTACTGGAGAAACCCCCAGGCAGCATCCGGGATACGGGATCCGGGCGGGCCGGGGGATTTGATTGTTGACATTATTGCTGGAGAAGTGCTGTTACAGTGTTGATGACTTTTAAATGTGATTTTTACTCTCAATGTATTGGACTTTTAATGACTTGACCTATATAATTTGATATTAATAATTTGATATTTTAAATGTTTAATGCAATAATTTAATTTATATTTTCTAATGTTTTATATTATGTATGTAATTTCGAATACAATGAATATTGTTACTGAATAAATAAATGAAATGAAATGATTGCCTCTATTTGTATCAACAAGGAATTTAATTCTTCATAGTCTAAGTTAGCCTCAGAAATAACGCGCTCAAAACCCCAATCCTGGTCACCCCAAGCAACCATCAAGGCCTTAGCTACATCGCGACTAGTATGCCTTATGTAAAGATGACTTCGGCAGTACGGAAAACAGGGATATCTGACATTTGCGTGCGGAAGAGTATTGAAAAGTGCATTTTTTATGACTTGTACCACAAATTCCGCCAACGAAAGGTCATTGCGTCACTCACGACCACGACGAACCTGTGAATTTGACATTAAACGTAAAATAACTGCGGGTAAGGTTAGCAACGATCTCTCTGGCCCCAAGGCTGTTGTGGCGGATTAGAATTCTAGGGCATAGGTTAAGGAATTGTCGATGACAACGGATACAGGAAAAGAGAAAAATCAAGAACGACCAAGAGGATTGGACACCAACCGACTAGGCCCTTGATTATTTTATTAGAAACGTACTGTTATATCTTATATATGCACCCTATAATGCCTACATACATACATTCCATTTTTGCTTACTCATAGATCTCATCCACAGCCTAGCTTCCCATACAGCTCTCTTCAGTCCGACTCCATCCTTCCACCTTGCTAGACGTCTGCCTTAAAATCAATCAATTGTTTTTTTTAAAAAGAGTTTTACCCCGAGTCGCGTAACATTTGGTGGCAGCGTTAAGGGATTTTAAAATAGATAATCCCCGGTTCGCCTCTTTTAAGTGAAATTAAATTCCACGCGCGTATGTGTGCGTGTGTGTTCAAGTTCCAATTCCTCTGTGTCCGTCGAGTTCCAGCCCAGCCCTTGTTGGTCGTCTGTGTTCGAGAAAGCAGAGGTTACCTGAGGCCCACTACTGGACATCGCTAATGGTCAATCCAGCCGGTCTCCAACACCTGCTACTTGTAACCCAGTGCTGAAACCGGTATACCGACGACGCGACGACCTGTGGGTCATCAATACATACGTGGTATTCCACCATATCCACATCCTAGTTCATCTACACGCCGAAGTTCCATCGTGTTTACGTCACGCCGTGCCTACATCCTGTTGCGTCTACATTCGAATATGCTCGCCCTTATCGCGTTCTCTGCATTCCTGTAAGTGACTTTCGTTTTATATTGGTCATTGCTACATTGTATTTGTATTTATCGTTGTAAAATAGGGTTCTGTTTTTGCGAAATCATTTAAGCGTTAAATAACTACCAGAATTTTTCGTGTTTTGTTATTAGTTGTTTAGTATATACCTTCGATTTATTTTCTCTATTTGTACAAAATGTCCGAAGGTCGTACTAGTCCTAAATTTGAAAAACCGGAAATCTCTGTCACAGACACAGAAGAAGATACTCATGCTCAACAAAATCCATTTCCAGGCCCCACTACTAGGTCAAGTAAAAAGAAGGCAGTTGTAACTACTAAATCAGATATAGAGATTGCCACTCTTCTCAAATTTATAAAACCATTTGATGGCTGTAGAGAAAAATTAAACTCATTCTTAGTGAATTGCAATAATGCTTATGACTTAGCCTCAGACGCTCAAAAAGACATTCTTTTTAAATATATACTCTGCCAACTGCAAGGCAAGGCAGAGACTGCTTGTTCCATCAAAGAATTTACGAACTGGGTGCAACTTAAAGAGTTCCTCAAAACGCAATTTAGCGAGAGGAAACACTACGCCCACCTTCTCACAGAATTGCAAGAATGTAAACAGCAAGCCACTGAACCTGTTAGTCAATATGCTCTAAGGATAGAGACCTGCTTATCCCATTTACTCACCGAAGTTTCAATTTCACACGGACATAAAAATAGAGAAATGGTAGGACGCAGTGCAGCGATGGAGGAATTAGCTCTCCATCATTTCCAAATGGGGCTGACGCCTCGAATCTCTAACTTCGTTAGAAGTAAATCTGTTAAAACTTTAAATGACGCAATTAACATTGCGATTTCCGAGGAAAGAATTCAACAGTCCCTTTCTAAACATGCAGGCCCGTCTAGCAATCAACAACCGCGTCAATTCATACGCCGTAACCAGAATCCACCTTCTTCAAATCCAAACCAAACTAAACCCAATTTCAATAACTCTCGTTTTAATAATAATAATAATTCCTACAACAATACTTCTATTCCAATCTGCAGATACTGCAAAAATCCTGGGCATACCCTGGAACAATGTCGCAAGAGAGAGTTTAATAATAATCGTTTCAAAAACCCTGATCAAGGCCAGGCAAGGGTACCTCAACGCATTCACTTTGTCTCCGATGAAACATCAGAGACTAATGATGATTATCTTGCTAATCCTGAAGTCGGTTATGACACCGTAGACTCTAATCCAAAAAACGAGTAACCATCTCGTCCCAGTGTCGTACGGGATCATATAATTCAAAAAATCGACACTACTAATTTGACTACTAAATCCTCTGTATTCGTGCAACAACCCAAGGAGGTTGATCTGCAAAATTCTACTAAATCCTCTGTATCCGTGCAGCAGCCCAAAGAAATTGATCTGCCAAATTCTACTAAATCCTCTGTATCCGTGCAGCAGCCCAAGGAGGTTGATCTGCCAAAATCTACTAGATCCTCTGTATCCGTGCAGCAGCCGAAAGAGGTTGATCTGTCAAAATCTACTAAACCCTCTGTATCCGTTCATAAACCCAAAGAGGTTGATCTGCCAAAATCTACTATATCCTCTGTATCCGTGCAGCAGCCCAAAGAGGTTGACCTGCCAAAATCTACTAAATCCTCTGTATCCGTGCAGCTACCTAAGGTTGATCTGTCAAGGTCTACCAAATCCTCTATATCTACCAGTTCCTCAAGGTCTGCAAAATCCAAGGTTTACAATATTACAAATAATCCTGCAAAAACCCTACTACCTCATGTTCTTATAAGGTCCTCTGTATCCGACATTCCATTATCTCTGCTTGTTGATTCCGGATCCTCTGTAAGCCTATTAAAAAAATCTTGTATTATGAAACATCCTAAACTCACAAAAGACATAATTCAATTAAAGGGCATAGATCCAACCGACGAACCTGTCTGCACTCAAGGTCATTTTTTTGCTAAGAATGCAACTCCCAAAATTCGATATATCTCATAAATTTCACGTTACTAACATTCCAGATTTACCCTACGATGGTATCATAGGCTCAGATTTGCTTAACGCACATAGTTGCAATATAAATTATAATAATAATACACTTTACATTAGAAACACGTTCATTAAATTACACTTCCATGAACCTGCTTACGTAATACCCCCTAGAACTGAAACTGTCATTGAATGTTCTGTACTGAACCCTGAAATAAAAGAAGGACTAATCCTTGACCAGAAACTTTCAGAAACTTTGTTAGTAGCAAATTGCCTAGTATACGTTAAAGAAAATAATAGAATAAATATATCTGTTGTTAATACTTCCGAAGAAACTGTGACTGTTAAATCTAACCTAAACCTTAGACTCGATCCTATTGACCCTGTTACTCCTAAGGAGTACTCGACTGAGACTATAAACCATATAAATGCTGTTCCGAATAGCTATAAAAGAACACAGGAGGTGCTAGAACAACTCCGCACCTCTCACCTCAACAGAGAAGAGAGAGACAGTCTTTTACAATTATGCTCCGATTTTTCCGATATATTTCATCTTCCCGAAGAGACCCTGACTTATACTAACGCTCTTAAACACGAAATTAAGACAACGACCGATAGTCCCATTTATACTAAGTCCTATAGATTTCCCGAAGTTCATAAGGCTGAAGTTCGGAAACAAATCAACAAAATGCTGGAGCAAAACATAATTGAACCCTCCGATTCCCCTTGGTCATCACCCATATGGGTTGTTCCAAAGAAACTTGATGCTTCCAACACACAAAAATGGAGAGTCGTTATAGACTACCGCAAACTCAACGACATCACCATAGGTGACACTTATCCTATACCTCAAATCACAGAAATTTTAGATCAACTTGGTAACAGCAGGTACTTCTCCACGCTAGATCTTGCGTCTGGATTTCATCAGATTGAATTAAACGACGCTGATAAATCCAAAACAGCCTTTACAATCCCTGAAGGACACTTCCAATTCACCCGAATGCCATTCGGTCTTAAAAATGCCCCTTCTACGTTTCAGAGGCTTATGAATTCTGTGCTCTCAGGCCTTCAAGGCATTCGCTGCTTCGTATATCTTGATGATATCGTCTGCTATGGCCACGACCTTCAATCCAGTATCCAGAATCTATCAGAAATCTTCCAAAGAATCCGGAATTTTAACCTTAAACTTCAACCGGACAAATGTGAGTTCCTTAGACGAGAAGTCTGTTACCTGGGACATATAATTACTGAACAAGGTGTTAAACCTAACCCTGAAAAGGTCAAGGCCGTGACTTCCTTTCCAGTTCCAAAGAATCCAAAAGACGTAAAATCATTCCTTGGCTTAGTTTCATACTACCGACGTTTCATCTCCGATTTCTCCAAGACAGCAAAAGCTTTAACCCATCTCTTAAAAAAGGACGTACCCTTTAAATGGGAAAATCAACAGCAACTTGCTTTTGACACGCTCAAAGAAAAACTTACCTCTGCCCCACTCCTAATCTATCCAGACTTTTCTAAATCCTTTACTCTTACATGTGACGCATCTAATTACGCTGTAGGTGCTGTACTCTCTCAAGGACCCTCAGGAAGAGACCAACCTGTAGCTTTTGCTTCACGCACACTCAATAAGAGCGAATCCAACTACAGCACTACTGAGAAGGAGCTGTTAGCCATATTGTATGGATGTAAGACATTCCGCCCCTACCTTTATGGTCACAAATTCCTCATTATAACTGATCACAGACCCTTGAAATGGCTTTTCAACCACAAGGATCCAAGCAGTAAACTCCAAAGATGGAGGTTAAAACTGGAAGAGTATGACTATGATATAGTATACCGCAAGGGCAAACTGAATTCTGCCGCGGATGCTCTCTCCAGATATCCGGTAAATCCTATATATCCTAAAAATCACACTTCCTTGAACCCTAGCAATGATGCAAATCCCAACAATGATTCTCCATGCCAGTCACTTCAGCCCTCACTCTCACCTAGCGAAATAAACGAAGACTTACAAAATCTCCTAGAGTCTCCTTCTTCTAACCTACAGGCTAATCTTTTAGACCCGGAAATGGGCGACGAATTATTAGACTATCTGAGTTCTATTAACCAATCCCCAGAACCAGGAGCCCCAACAAGTCAACGGAACCCTGAAAACTTACCTGTTTCCAATCAGTCTCCATCGGGAATCTCACCTTCAGTACCTGATAACTTACCTTCTCCCGATAACTTACCTTCTCCCGGTAACTTACCTTCTCTCGATAACTTACCTTCTCCTGATCGACCTGAACCTGAACCTTCTCCTCTATCTCCCGAGAATTCACCCGTATCTGATGAGACTTATAATAGTTTCCTAAAAACATCAAAAAAGGAACACAATACTATTATCATAGAACATAATGAAAGCCTACTTAAAACAACACAGAAACTTGTGATTATACCAACCTCGATAGACATGGACGAGTCCATGCCTTATATTGAAGAAGTTATCAACAATTGCCCAGAGCCCGATCGGGATGAATTCCTGAAACTCGATAGGTCCTTGTTTACCTTCTTACCTCTCACTAATGGAGATAAAACCTACCTTTTCCTATATACAAAAGTTCACCATTTTGATGACTTTTCTTATCCTGATATATTCAAATCTCTCAAATATATACGTGACGAAATTATAATGTCCTTCCCTACAATAAATGAAGTCAGCACATCAGATTTTAAGAATCCATTCGACAAACATTCCTTTGTAAAAATTTATAATATGTTCAGCTATCTCTTCGACGGGACTAATATAAAAATTCACATATACCATAACAATATTATATACCCTTCATTAAATGAGATCCCTAAAATCCTAAAGGAAAACCATGACATTCCCATTGCAGGACATCTAGGATCTAATAGAATGTTGAGCCGTATAAAAGATAGATTTTACTGGAAAAATATGCGCAGTGACATAGAAAACTACGTAAAAAATTGTACATCATGCCAAACTAACAAAGCACTACGCCAAATTAATAGAGCTCCAATGATAATAACTTCTACCTCGACATTCCCATTTGAGAGATTATCCATAGACATCGTAGGTCCATTGCCCGAATCAGGAACAGCCAAACTTAAATTTATCCTAACTATGCAAGACGACCTCACTAAGTTCTCACTAGCCTACCCCCTTCGCAGTAATACTGCTGAAGAATCCTGCGAATGCCTACTTCATTTTATCTCATTATTCGGAATCCCTAAACACATACTCACTGACCAAGGCACTAATTTCACCGCGGACTTATTCAAGAAAACCTGTGAATTCCTAAAAATAAAGCAACTGTGGTCTGCTCCCTATCATCCTCAAACGCAAGGTGCCTTAGAGAGGTCACACTCTACTCTCAAGGAATACTTAAAAATCGTATGTTAACGAAAATCAGGACAATTGGCCCAGATACGTATATACAGCTATACTAGCATACAACACAGCTGTACATTCCACCACTCATTATCCACCATTCGAATTATTATTCGGGTATAAACCTCGTATCCCAGACTCTGTCTATGCCGATTCCACTAGTACTACTTACCCAGAATACGTAAAAATGTTACAACACCGCATGAAATATGCACGTGACAGAGCCTTAGAGTTCATCCAAAAATCTAAAATTAATTCTAAAACATATTATGACACCCGCACTCGTCCCGTAGTATACAAGGTCGGAGACTACGTGCTATTAAAGAACCACCTTAGGCTACGTAAAGCCTTATCACCCATCTGGAAAGGACCATACAAGATTGTTAAGGTCCATGGTAATCACACCTTATCATTACTCATAAATAGACGCCACGTGAAACATCATTATGATGAGGTAAAACCCGTGGAAGTACATGAAGTTTAGATTATATTATACATCCATCATATATAGTATAATATAAATAGGTATTAGGTTATACAGTAGTTTAATATAAATAGGTATTAGGTTATACAGGTGAGACTTAATAAGCGAAATATCTCTTTCTTACAGCATACTGGCCCAAGGTCATCCCGGATTTATACGGCAAATCGACGTGAGCCCCGGTATATACTTTGACACTATTGGTGAACTGAAAATCCGTATAAGTCACTTAGACGTGGTCACCCCATTCGATATCTCGCACATAGAACCTCATATACAAAACATAAACTCGGTGTTAGGTACAACGCGTTTCATATGTAACCAGATTAGTCTAGAAACACCAACCAACTTAGAATGTAGTAATATACTAGAGCCTCTAACAGCGAGATATCGTGACATTGTTTCTGAATATTCTACCATCTCGCATTTAGTGAGTAAGAGATCTAAGAGAGGAGCCTGGATAGGTGCTGTTGGTTCTCTTTCCAAAATCATATTTGGAACCTTAGATGAAAGCGACGCCGTAAAATATGACAATGCCATCCAAGATATACAAGATAATGAAAAGACTGAGCTCATTAATGAAAGATAATATCTTAATTACTTCTGAAATTTTATCAAAATTTAATAGTACATTACAAAGTATGCAACTTAATGAGGCCAGCCTTAATTTAGCTATCGACAACTTCTCTTTAATTTTGAAAAATATAACGTTAATATCTAACGAATTAATAGTAAAAACAAATATAAATTCTATACTCAATAGCTTAGAAGCATCTATACTTACCCTGTCGTTCCAATTAGAAGATTTGACAGACGCTATTGTTCTCAGCAGTCAAAACATCTTACATCCGGCAGTGCTACCGCCTACACACTTGTACCAAGAAATTGTCGATAACTATAGATACTTACCTGTAGACCTTAAGTTACCTGTAAGCTTAACATTAAGTAATATACATATTCTTATGAATATATCTAGCGTAGTATGTTATAGTTTAGGCAACAAGATTATTTTTGTTTTGAAAATACCTCTAGTGTCTCCTAAAGAATATAATTTGTTCCATAACATAGCATTACCCACTCCTCATAATAGTGTGAAACCTGATACTTTTAGCTTTATAAAACCTAGCAGTAAATATACGGCAATGACCAAGGATAAGTTAGAATACTGTAATCTCGATTCGTTAAAGGAATGCATAACGATAAGCCCGCGCGAGTACATATGTGACGTAATGACCGTGTTCCCGACCAGTGTTAATCCCAGTTGTGAAAGTGAATTAATGTCTAATGCGATAAGTGTTCTCCCAGTGCAGTGTAAAACAGACTTTCTCCATGGACAAATAGACTTATGGCAACAACTCCTTAATAACAACTGGATTTATGTACAATCTCAAAATAATAAACTTTATATTGAATGCCCAAGGCAAAAACCTGTCGATCTAAACATTATCGGTACAGGGATTTTTACTATCCCAAATAATTGCATAGCCTACTGTAAAAGCACAAAATTAATACCTAAATTTAACAATATTATAATTAATGTAACTACTATTCACTCAGATTTCAATTTAATAAATGATTCTTGTTGCACTCTAGATAAGTTCAATAAAATAATAAGTAATGAGCCTCCCTTAAGTTACATAATGTAAATTTAGACTCTTTCACACAGGAAACAAAATCAAAATTAAGATCAATAGCTAATGAGGCCGACAAAATATTGAATCAACACCAAATTATTAAGTACCAGACTCATTACTCAATTATTACAATTATTGTAATCTGTATAATTTCTATATTTTGTGTGTTTAAACTTTTTATGTTCATTAAATCGCGCAGATGTCTATCCCGTCGCCTTCCCAGACTCTCTTCTCCAACTTCTTCAGATCTACCTTCTGAGCAGAATCCAAGTCCAGAAGTAGTCACTCCTCTTAAGATCAGTAAATCTCGATCAGTAAAAGGAGATGTTTCATCCCCCAGCATAAGAATTAATGTTTGACTTTCCTAAACATCGTTTTACCCCGATGTTTAGTCTACCCCAGGGAGGTGTTATATCTTATATATGCACCCTATAATGCCTACATACATACATTCCATTTTTGCTTACTCATAGATCTCATCCACAGCCTAGCTTCCCATACAGCTCTCTTCAGTCCGACTCCATCCTTCCACCTTGCTAGACGTCTGCCTTAAAATCAATCAATTGTTTTTTTTAAAAAGAGTTTTACCCCGAGTCGCGTAACAGTACGATATCGTGCCTCAGTTGTGTCTCAAAAGCCAACGAAATCGTAATAAAACATAGAAGTGTTACAGAAATCTTGTCGCTTTAGTTCAATTTCTTTGGCTTTTGAGACACGACATCTACGTTTGTAATTAGTTTAATCGGCCTCCTGGTCATCGGTTGACCTGGCAAAATGCTGGATTCGGCAAGCCTATATGTCCAGCAGTGGACCTCCTGCGGCTAAAATGATGATGATGAAGATCGAGATAGCCGAATAAGAGGTTGCGATTAGAAGTAGAAAGAAAAGACGAAAGACAAAAACGAGTGAAGGAAATCGGGGGAGGCTGTTGCCCAGCAATGGGACCAGAAAAGGTTAAAGCAAAAAGGTCATAACCTTTTCTCATTCCTATATTGGATGAGGCGAATGTTTATAAGAATATCATGGGGTCATTCTCAGGGTGCACGTAAATATGTATCAATTCCTCATCATACAGAACCGATATAAAATAAGTGCATACATGTGTGTGTACTAGTTTATTTCAAAGTAGATTTTAATAAGTTTTTAAATGTGCTGTTGGTTTTTCACAATTTCAAACTAATAAAAGGTTTCCGTTATGTAGAGATATTGTTTTGTATACCTATACATGAATTGAAAAATACATTTTTTTGGAAACTTATTTTTCTTCCGTTTTGTGTATTTCGATTCAATCTTAAATCAATTTTATTGGACGACGTAAGGTTCAAAATAATGCTAGGTAGAGGTACCAAGTATTCGAACACAGGTCTATTCAAACAAACATGAATGTGCTAATTTTTCGGTCTATTTTGGTCTGGTGAGGTCAGACGTCGGTCAAGGCTTTATTTTTGACTGTTGAATTCAATATGTAGACACGTTATGGAGCCCACATTGATGGCTTTCATGATGAAGATCATTAGTCATCCAGCCAATTGTAATTAATCTTTTTAATGCTTAGTGATGTTTAGCATGTTAGCTATTAGTACATATTATCTCGATGGCTATAATGATATTAAAATCAATGTCATTTTTTATTATTTAAATAGTCATTGATTGTCTTTAATTATTGCTCTGAGGCATTCAAAATTCATAACAACTTTATCGATATCATTTATTACGTTTTCTTCATGATCTTCCCTATTTTTAACAGTAGACGCGTATAGAGGAATAACCTCGAACTTTCAAGTCAGCCAAATATAAGTATTGTTTGTGACACACTATTTGTCGTCAATAATTTGATAAACGGGTTGAGTTAACCCTATAAAGGTACTATTTTAACCCCGACGCAACAGAAAATGTGCTACTAGTTTGACGAGTCTGTGTATCTGTATATGTCTGGCTGTATCATCGAAGCTTGCAAACCGATGTTGATATACTTTTTTCTGTTTAAAAGAGAACTTATCGTCCAACAATTCAAATATTTTCAGTAGGTTCTGTCTTCGTTTTAATTAGTACTGCTCTGTTCATATTTTGCAGAAAATACCAAATATGTTTTCAGATAGGCCTGGGTCTTGGATGTTTATCTATATTTGTATTTGATAAATAAAATATTTATTATTTATTTATTAATTCTCTTACCCTACCATTACAGTTTTACCCAATTCGATAGAGTAGGTAGTTAACTACAATTATCATTCATTATTTGCTACATTATAACATAATTCATACAGCATTGCCTTTGTGAATTCATTCAATGTGCAGCTGAATAGATCTATGTTGTTTGCGACCCCGTTCAGATCTCTTAGCACCCTGGTGATTGTCGCTTGCTTTAATAACTTGGTTCGCGCTAGCGGAATAGCGAACAGAGGTGGTCGCCTCCGCCTCCACACATATCGGTTCGGCACGTTCAGCGCCATCCATTGCAACACTGCCTGGTTGCTGATCCTACCTCGCAGCAGTTCGAACAAGTACGTCGCTAGACTCATACTCCGTCTTATCTCCAGTGAGTTGTACCCCACCATCCCGAGGATAAACAGTGTCGGATACATTAGTGGGTAGAACGGATACACACCATACATCTTCAAATATAGATATCTTATAAATTTGTTCTGTATCCTTTCCACCATTAGTTTATATTTTGTCTAATATAGTATTGTTGAGTTCGTATCCACAAGCACAGGGAGGAATCTTCATAGAAACGGGGCGTCATATATACCTACTACTACTACAAATGAAACTGTACATCCCTGAACACGTCAATGTGTGCGTTTTCATAGTCATAGCGTCCCAATCCGCAAACGAACGGGGGAGAAGTACGGGGTACGCCATATTGCGGGAGTAGCAGGGAGCTTCCTTTCTACAGAAAGGAAGCTCCCTGCTACTCCTCCTTTAGAACTCTGCTGCTCTCTCCTCGAGTACTACGTACACCTAGTACTTATATTAATTCTGTGCCACAAGTCTCAAACTAAATTTGAGGCCAACTGAGTCCGTGTTATTTGTCCGTATATACCCATATCTTTATTTATTTAATATCAAATCCGCAGTACTCCAATATCGTTAACGTTACGTCATAAACCCTTTTCATATCTCACTAAACCTTTCCCTAACATGCACATCACTGTAGCTGTCTCCACGCGTGACTGTAAACACGCTATGTAGCCCGACTTACATTGAGCGAGTTGATTTATTGCAAAGAATAGAAAAAAAAATTAAGTGATAGGAGCCAACTATAAGCAAGAGAACGCTGTGTAGGGCCCGACTTACATTGGGCGAATGAGCGATTTTTCTGACAGCTAATTAAGAAAAAAATATCAATATAAAAAATTCTCGACAGATGGAGTTTTATTGAAAGCCGAGTTGTAATAATGGCTGTACCTATATTGTGCGCATTTTGTTGTCAGCCAAAGGCAGAAGAAAAAATCACATAACAGTTTGGCAGTTGCACAAATCACAAAATTAATACTTTTCGATGTTATTTATTAGGTTTTTTTTTTAAATGCCAATCCCGTGCATTTTTGTTTTTTAAATGGCCTCGCCTTTTACTAAGCGCCACCTATGAATTCATCTGGAACTATTGTTTTTTTTTTAACTTGGGTCTCGAAAAATCCCGACTTGATATTTTGCGAAGAATAGAAAAAGAATAAAGAGATAGGAGCCAACCATGAGCAAGAGAACGCTATGTAGGGCCTGACTTACATTGGGCGAGTAGATTTATTGCAAAGAATAGAATAAAGAGATAAGAGCCATTCGCGGGCAAGAGAACAAAAATACCACCTTCTGAAGCTACTTCTCTTAAGAAAAGACCAAAGATAGAGATACGTGGAGGAAGTTAGGGAAGGCTTTTGCCTAGCAGTGGGACACACATAGCTAGTAAAAAAAAAACACCATTGTAAAACTCATGTTTTTGCAAATAAACTAAGTATTTCTTTTTCTTTTGTTTTCGCTTCCTTTCTTTACCATTACCACAACATGCTTATTGCATATACATGTTAGCATGAGCCCATGGGTCGACGATGTTAAGAATATTGCTGGCATCAACTGGAGTAGGATGGCCCAGGACCAAGAAGGTTGGCGTAGACAGAAGGAGGCCTATACCCAGCAGTGGGTCACAGAAGGCTGTGGATGATGATGATGAGGCCATACAACTTCAAATGGTAGATACCACAAGGGAATTACACGTTGGAGATAAGAGACATCCTTAGGAGAATATTATCTATGCCCGAGATGAAGCAAGCAATGATGAAGAAAGCAAGAGGAAGGAAGAGAAGTTAACTAACTTCTATTTATTACTTTTACTTGTTCTTTTCAAACATTTCCATGCGGTTTTTACCAATAAACTAGTGAGTTGTGTCTTGACGACTTTCCTCAAGACACAACTTCGTGTACCTACGCAAGTATACGCGGATGGAAACTAAAATTTTCCACTTCGCATTTGCCATTCGACTGGCCACTATACTACTCAGAGTTACTCGCTTTTTTGCTTGTCTAATATAAATTACCTAATTGCTTACGCTTACTCTGACATTATAGTACCTGCGTCTCATTGTACTATGCTATCTATATGACTCACTGTATATTTTTGGAAAAAAAACTCCAAACTTTTGAACGCTAAACGGCTAACTGATTGGGATTCAGTTATCAACGCAGAGACGAAACCGCTGAACGTGGAAACAAGACATTTTGCAGAGAAAGGAACAGAAAGGTATTTTGGGAAAGATTCACGCGTACGATGCCGGGGGCAAAAGCGAGCCTTTTTATATTGCAGATATTATTATTTCTTAAATCCTTCACACCCGATAAAAGATATACATCTTGATATCCTCAAGTACCCCCGCTTTTGAAAGGATAACCGCACAATAAGGGTTCACAATTTACATTCCCTTTTAGCCTTTAGGTACTTATTTATCCTATTTCTGGGCCCTTAAACCTTTCACGTCAACGTACAGCCAACTGTGTCAAAGTTCCCCTTTACCCTCTATGTCCCGGTAATAAGGAATTGGATTGAATTTGGATAGGTCTATGTGCTATTGGCTGTACATTTTGTATGTCTCTTTTTAACTTGTATGCCCTAAAGAGTGCTATGTTTTCAAGGTTCCTGTACGTATGTGAGTTTCTTTATTCCATACTTACATACATAGAATCACGTTTTTATCCCTTACAGAGTAGACAGAGCCAAGAGTCGTGAGACTCGAAGGGCACGCTTAGCTGAATAGTGGGCTCTTTGATGGATTGGAGATTCAGTAGTGACAGGTTGCTAGCCCATCGCCTATGAGTGAAGGAATCCCCAGTGTAAAGCCCTTCCCTCGATTGACTTTTACAATCTGCGCGGGAAGAGAAGCAGCTGGCACATTCTGTGTTTTTTCTTCGCTCCTAGACCTGTCGAAGCTGTCTTTATTCCACTTCTTGACAAACTTAGGTATCCTTAGAGTTCTTAAGTCATCCAGGGTAGCATAAGCAGTGTGACGTCTGGAACTGCAGTTGCAATCTTTCTTGTTTTCAATAGTCAAACTCGGTATATGTAACCGTACTCATGTTTCTTTACAGCTTTTATCTTTTTACAAGACCATCTTTTATCATTTACAAGACCATCTTTTATTTTTCATTTTCTGTACGCACAGTAGGTATAGATAAAGACCCTTACGACATGAAAACCAACTAACTCTGCCACAGAATTAATATAAGTACTACGTCGCCTAACTGTTCAAGTCACACTCTACGTGACTTCGAAATCTCGCGATGTTATTTTTTTCAACAACGTACTTCACAGAACCAGCACGACGTCCACGACTTCTTACTATCTGTTCCGCTACAACTCGATAACATCTCACCACTGGTTCTATTCAGGCCCTTGATTCTATAAATTACAAACGTAGATGTCGTGCCTCAGTTGTGTCTCAAAAGCCAAAGAAATCGTAATAATGTCTTACGAGATCTTGACACTTTATTTCAATTTCTTTAGCTCTTAAGACATAATTGAGACACGATATCGACGTTTGTAATTAGTGGAATCGGCCCCCTGATTGAATTGAATGTGCTGTTTATATACATTCTGTGACCCTTTAATTTATTTTTCGTTTATTTCTTCTCTACTGCACCCAAAAATCTAGATCTTTCACTGCACCCTATTCTGTTCACTTTCTCTTTCCACCCAAAAGTTGGCTGGAAGATATTGCATTTGGGATAAGTCCACTTTTATTTATTTAATTATTTGGTTTTTTTTTCTATAAATAAA
This sequence comes from Ephestia elutella, assembly GCA_018467065.1. Classification (NCBI taxonomy): domain Eukaryota; kingdom Metazoa; phylum Arthropoda; class Insecta; order Lepidoptera; family Pyralidae; genus Ephestia; species Ephestia elutella. The sequence goes on from CM031578.1 coordinate 19,760,605, forward strand.
TTGTTGATTCATTCATCTATCCCCTGGGTCCCAAAGAAGTCGACTGAATGGATTTTCCGATATCTAAGCTTTTAGCGGATTTTGGTGACATTTGCTATACGGGAAGAACATAAACCTGTTCTTCCGTACCTTATCCGATTATTGGGGGTCGGCCCTCCTCGTACGTCGGCGCCAGGACCATCTGTCCTGGGTTGTCAGAGTGTCCACTTGAGCCCGTCCCAAATCTTTGGTGACGGTTGTTATCCACGTTGCTGGGGGTCGTCCTCTGCCCCTTCTTGTTTCAGGTATGGCCATAGCTCTCCTAACCGCATGCTCTTCCCCTCTTCTCATCACATGGCCAAACCATCTCAGACGACCCTCGGCCATCTTGTCTGCTATTGGAGCGACTTTGAAGAAGCCTCTGATATATTCGTTCCGAATCCTGATAGAACATCCCTATGTTATCTACTTTTTATCATATTTTTACTCGAGTGGAGTCCCGGGGCGCAATTAGTATAGCATTCCTAAAAAACAATACCAATAGTAGGACCTCCTCAGTTCTTATCTAAAAGAGGCCGACGAAGAGACCTGTTGCTGCAAATAACCCTGGAAATGACTGCGGCAAAAATAAATATAAGATAATGCTGACTCAGGACAACATTGTAGGCGACTTGCGGTCTTATTCCCAGAGGATAGAGCTCAGAATTAAGTTGTCGTTAGATGTTTGTGGACTTAATGCCTTTTTGGATGTTTGTTCTCAGATGGGATGGGAAGTGGCGGTTTCCTCGTCCTTTGTTTTTACGAGGGGGATGAGAATTTTTATATTAATGTAACTTAAGTGATATGTTTGTAGTTATTGCTTTCATAGTTTGTTTGGTTAGCTTGTTTGTAATTTCTAGTCCAATGTCCATCGTCATGAAATTTTTGTGTCAAACTAGCCACGCCTCGGGGCTTCGCTCCCGTGGGAATTTCGGGATAAAAAGTACCCTATGTGCTATTCCCGGTATATTTTTAAACGTATACCTAATTTCATCGAAATCTGTCCAGTAGATTTTGCGTGATTGAGTATCAAACATCGTCACAAACTCACATCCAAACTTTTGCATTTATAATATGTATTAGCAGGATTTATTAGGCAGGTACGTGTTTCACACACATTAGCTACTTATGACGTAGATAGATAATATAATTAGGTAGGTAGTCAATCTTATGATAACAAGTAGGTATCTAGTTATTATGGAAGGCTTGATGGTAGGCAACAGGGACGTTAATCTAAAAAAAAATTGCGGATAAAAAAGTAAGTACCTACGTACTTAATATTTTATGTCCTATTTTACAAAATTTTACTTAAATCCATGTAATCCAAGCGTAATCTGATAAGAAACTTCTCTAAATCTTCTTAACCTTGAGATTTTTTAAATATTTTAATTAATAAAAAAACGTTTTTATAATGGCCAACACGGTAGAGTGGACAAGGCGGACATACGTCATTACGCGGTCATTGTCATCACTAATTGTGCAATACTTGGCCGAGAAACGCATTAGCGCATCGGCGGTCGAGACGGAATGTCAATACCAGATGAAAAAAAATGTCTATGGTCCGGCTGTCAGGCGCGATGTTAAGGCCAATGACAATAGAATACAACAGAGGGATTTTCCGTGACACAAATTAAAAAAAGAAATAGTTCCAGATGAATTCATAGATGGCGCTTAGTAAAAGGCGAGAGAAAAAGTTCCATACAAAAAGCAAAAAATTCACGGGATTGGCATTTAAAAAAAATAAAACTTAGTAAAAAAAAATCAGTTTATAAAAGTCTTCTCATGGCTTCTCCTTTAGTGGCCTTTGAATAGATCTAATATCTATTCAAATATTATATTGATTTTCATATGTAATTTGTAAACTTTTGAAAACTTGAAAATTTGACGTGTAGGAATTTCAGAATGCAAAAAACCCTAGACTATTACCTATAAACTCCGTTTTTTCTTACTTGTCCTATTATGTAAACAATCTTCACAGTACTTTTTTGGGAATTTTGTTGAAAATAAATAAAATATTAGTTTAAACCTAAACATTCTAAAGTAAAACATTTATTAACCACGAAAGTAATTTCCTAAAAAGTCTATTTTAATTTATATTGTTGTAAAATCATAAAAAGACATGGTAAGATTGTTTACATAATAGGACAAGTAGGAACAAACGGAGTTTATATTTAACTGAGAGTCCTAAAATCAAAACAAAATTATCTCTTATTAAACTCTTAGATAAATTCCCGTTCCTTTCAAATAAATTACAATGAAAATATTGTTGACATTTTTCCATTAAGCCCGAGGACAGACTCATGGCAATATATAATTATATTAATACAGCTCTGCGCTATATTTCCCGCCATTTTTCTTTCTCGAGTGTGATATATCGTTCCTGTCTTGGTTTTACTGCAATATCTTAGAAACAAAGGAGCTATCTGGTTCTGCTAAAAGAAAATTATGATGAAATGAAACTTCGTATTTTGGAGAACTTTGTTTTTTGAGGGAACGTTTAAGATTGTTCCTTAGACTTTTTTATTTTAGATTATTTATTTTTGTCCTATTTTTGAAATATTAGGTAATCCTATTAGAAATATTTTTTTATAACTCACCAAAATGTCCTATAATTATTATTTTTTAAATGAAACAAATGAATTAGAATGTGAACTACATAATTAGTTAGTATATCCACAAACTCACATCTTAGAGTTATTCTCGCGAGTTACTACCTATGATGATAAAAAGATAAATGATACCTACTTATACATATCTTTTTATCCAGTTGCACCATATTCGTATGCAAAATTTCCCAAAAATCCGTTGAGCGGTTGAAGCGTGTTTGATTAATCGTCTAACTCACAAACATCAGAGTTTTTTTTTAAATATTTAATATCTGTAGGCTTTTCTGCTGCCGTATCTACCAGCAACATGATTGTGCGAAATTAAACCCCAACTCGCGTTTTTGTTCGTTATCGAACAAATTGTCCGAGTCAGGCCCTTGAATCGATTCTATTCGATTCATTACAATGACTTTATGCTTTTTTATTGTGGTCAACTTCTTCCGCCATTTAATTTTTTTCGCTTTGAATAATTAGATCTGTCGTTATTTGTAAATAGGTACCTATTTGTCTGTTTGTTTAGTTATAAAATAAAACATTATTTTTAAACTAAGCAAGTTAGCCAGCTTGACGCTTTCCTAAGCTAATCACTAAACAAATGAAGAATCAGTAAACAAACATAATAAAAGCTGTTTAAAGCCAATAAACTACTCAGAATATTAGATTTGTTGTTGTTACAATAGACAGCCTGCCAGTGATGATGATTAAAACCTGTGCTTAAAATTTTATTAACAAAATGGCGGACAATATTTTATCAACAGCTGAAGTTCGTTCAAACAATGACGCGGCGCTATTAACAAGAAAATTATGTATTTTGTGACATGATTTTCTTTTTTTGGCATACATTTTCTATGAGTGTTTTACTTCCATTTATATATTTTTTTAAATACTATCACTCAGGCAGGCATGCTCAAATAAACAGTACAGACATGTCCAAACCAGGTCAATCTATTACCTCTCCTCACTCTTTCATTATCACATAAACATTTCATCCTAACCATTCGTGTTACGGCTCATTCAACGCAACATCATGGTGTTTTATAAAATGACGAGAAAAAATAATGAATGTCTAGTCTGTGGTAGTGATTTTTTCTCTCTGGTCATAGGTACTCGATGTCGTCAAGGAGGAATAGAAGGATACACGTACCAATGGTCTGACAAATAAGGATGCCGAAGACCATGCGAAGTGGAGAAGAAAAAACCCTGGGCTTACGCTGAGGATGCAACCGGGAAAGCGCTCAGCATGAGAGATAGAGAGAGAGCACATGAGTAGTTTTGGGTATTGTTATTAGTAATCTGTGGAGAGTCTGACTTAACTAGCTCGTGCCCGCGAACTTTGTCCGCGCGTCTATTGTTAATATCTCAGGTTCTAAGTGACTTATCAAGATGAAAACTGCGCCAGATTTTAAGTTAGACCATCAACTATACAACTGTGAAAACCGCATCAAATTTCGTCCAGTAGTTTTTGCGTGAGGCGCGTACAAACATTTTTGACAGATAAAAATTCTAAAAAAAATTGTTTTGGCCTCTGTTGGCCCTATAAAGACCTCCCACAATTATTTTTCTATGTACAGATACAGATCAGATATAGTTTTGTTATGTGTATTGCACAGAAATAATTTTTTTTTTTTATTATATGTCTGTGGTGTATTGATAATAAGTCTATGGTCTGACTAAACATTTGATCATATTGGTAGAAACCAGAAGGAGGCCTATACCCAGCAGTGGGTCACGGAAGGCTGTGGATGATGATGATGATGATTGGTAGAAATGTTTGAGAACAACAAGGAACTGACAAAAACAATTTCATTGCCGATCCTGTGGAGCTGATATATCGCCAGCTTTATCGTTAAACTCCGCTCGTTTATCACGCGCTCCAGAGGGAATATGAAACATTCAACTTTTTCAATATGCCTTAAATCGAGACTGGCTCAAGAGGCTGAAAGTCGTCAACGTACAATTCAAGCAATTCTCAAATGGTTGCCTGGAAGAAATTGCTTACAGCGATAAGGCCGCTTTTTGCGCACCTTCTTCTCTTTTTAGTTTTAATTTACTTTATGTCCTATAGCTTATTTATTCCTATGGCATTTATAGGTTATGTCAGTCGTTCAAATAATTTTTATAAGGAGGGTGTCAATTGCTGAATCCATTGGATAGCGTCATTATAAGGGTGAACAAGTCTGCTAGGTCGCAGATATATTTAGTGAGAGGGCAAGTGGTGATGATGTCCTATAGCTACCATGTAATTACTCTTGTGTGCAAATATAGTATTTTGTATTGTATTATAACGGAACCGACATAAGAGGCGTCAAGTCGTCAACATACTTTAATGCCTAAACTGCGAGCCTAAAGTAAAAAAAAATGCATTTTTTTCTAGGATTCATATAGTTGTGAGAAAAGGAAAATTGAATTATTGCTTGACTAACTTGGAGGCTCCGATCCTGAGTAAATAACATTATAACTATACCGAGTTACCAACCAATGCGTTTGTTAACTAGGCCATCAGGCAGCAGGTAAATGATATCCAATTAAGTACGCCTCAACCCTTCCTAAACTACTGAACAGATTTTGATGATATTTCTTACACAGGTTGAGTGAAACCTTAAATACTTTTTGTCCCGAAATTCCCACGGAACAAGAGCAGTCAGCTATTAAGAGTGTATCACGTCCGCGCGCCCGACCGAGTTTAGGTATTTGATAGACCTCAGCTGGCTGTGTGCAAGTCACACGCACACATCGACGTGAGATTGCCGCCAACCCGAAGTAATAAGTGACAGGGATCCGGCAAAGGATTTGTTGGTACCTATATAATTTTTTTTTCTTGCTTTACGGTAATGAATACTAAAAATAAAATTACGACCATTTTCTTATGTAAAATATACTTGGCGCGACTTGGCAGTAAAATGGACACGAATGCCGCGACAGAAAATAGCATGACCGTCGTGCCAGGATGCTAAGATGTTAAACATTTGCCTGGCATCCCATGAAGGCCAATTTTTCGGGATGAGGTTTACAAAAATAGTATTTTTGGATCCAAGATGGCGGACAACTTTTTTTTAATTTTGCAATATGGGTATTGTTTTATAAGTGTTTCAGTGCGCTGATTACGAAAATAACATTTATTTTGGAATCCAAGATGGCGGACAACTTTTTTTTCAAGTTTACAATATGGGTATGGTTATATAGGTATTTCAATGCGCTGATGACAAAAATAACATTTATTTTGAGATCCAAGATGGAGGACAATTTTTTTTTCAATTTTGCAATATGGTTAACATGTTGTAGGTTTTTGGGGACGCTGATGACGAAAATAACATTTATTTTGAGATGCAAGATGGCGGACAACTTTTTTTTTCAATTTTACAATATGGGTATGTTTTTATAGGTTTTTCGGTGCGCTAATGACAAAAATAACGTTTATTTTGAGATCCAAGATGGCCGGCAGTTTTTTTTTTCAAGTTTACAATATGGGTATGGTTGTATAGGTTTTTGGGGACGCTGATGACGAAAATAACATTTATTTTGAGATCCAAGATGGAGGACAGTTTTTTATTTTATTTTACAATATGGGTATCGTTTTCTAGGTTTTTGGGGACGCTGATGACGAAAATAACATTTATTTTGAGATCCAAGATGGAGGACAGTTTTTTATTTTATTTTACAAAATGGGTATCGTTATATGGGTTTTTGGGGACGCTGATGACCAAAATAACATTTATTTTAAGATCATCGTCCCCGAAAACCTATTTAACGATACCCATATTGTAAAATAATAAAAAAACTGTCAGCCATCTTGGATCTCAAAACAAATGTTATTTTCGTCATCAGCGTCCCCAAAAACCTATAAAATGATACCCATATTGTAAAATAAAATAAAAAATTGTCCGCCATCTTGGATCTCAAAATAAATGTTATTTTCGTCATCAGCGTCCCCAAAAACCTAGAAAACGATACCCATATTGTAAAATAAAATAAAAAACTGTCCTCCATCTTGGATCTCCAAATAAATGTTATTTTCGTCATCAGCGTCCCCAAAAACCTATATAACCATACCCATATTGTAAACTTGAAAAAAAAAACTGCCCGCCATCTTGGATCTCAAAATAAATGTTATTTTTGTCATTAGCGCACCGAAAAACCTATAAAAACATACCCATATTGTAAAATTGAAAAAAAAAGTTGTCCGCCATCTTGGATCTCAAAATAAATGTTATTTTCGTAATCAGCGCACTGAAAAACTTATGAAACGATATACATATCGCAAAATTAAAAAAAAAAGTTGTCCGCCATCTTGGATCTTGATTTAGATTTATTTTGATTTTTATGATTTCGATTTCTATGATTTCGATTTATTACGATTTCTATGATTGCGATTTATTACGATTTCTATTTCATCAAAAATTGTCGGCCATCATTCATGAGTATGAAAATGGTACCTATATAAATTTTAAAAAGATTAAAAGTAATAAATATGTAACTCTGATCTACATTACTCTCTGCTGTCTGTGAATACATGAACACGCGAAAATTAAATGCCTCCCGAGCAGCAGAGCGACACGTGGATTCCCCTTGACTCTTACCGGCAGACTGATTTTTCTTGGGCTTGGAACTCGTATATATTGAGCGATGGCATTGCCATACAAAAAATGTATGGGGAATTTCTTAGTGAATTGTTACGATACATAATATTTTTTTCGAGTTATTTTTCAAAAATCTAAAACGAGCAACTTGTAGCTAGTTTAATAAACTCGCGATTTAACATTATGTATAAATTATAATTTGTGTTTTACATAATGATTTCGTTAAAGCCGTGAACCTTGTTTTTCGTATTTTTCGTGTTTTCTGGAAGGTATTTACGCAAAAATAAAAGGCAAAATATTTTTATCTGTCTCGTATAAGTAGTAGCAGTTATTTGAGAAGCCTATAGTACTATTTTTATTATCAATAATGATCTAGTTTTGGCACCAGGGTCAATTCAGTAACGCCTGTTTTGGCTAAAAACGTGTGATGCAGGCTTAATAAATCTAGTAGGGAGGAACCACCTAGAAATAATATGGTAGGCGTACATTTAATGTATCCTGCTTGTGATTAGTTCAGCAAGTTTATCTGCAAGCAACCGGATGTCTCATTAATCTAGAGAAAAAATAAATCTAAAACAAAATGTAATTACGCCAAGATTTATATCTTCCATCATTCCCATAATATTCCACACAGAAATGCTTTAAAACCCTGAAGATTGCACTAAATGATTGAAGCATGTTTTGTTCTTTCAAATTAATGATCTCGTACAGACGAGTACATATGTATCGTGGTAGATACATAACTAATATTAGATCCTGAGTTACTGATAATACCTAACATAAAGACGAAACCGCTGAACGTAGGAACTTGAAATTGTCAAGAGCGGTTCTTTATAGCGAAGTGAGCACAGACAGGAATTTTGGCAATTCCACCCCCGAAGTGGTGAAACGGATAAAAAAACAAAATTCACGCGGGCGATTACATTATTTAAAAAAAAATAACTAACTATTATGGCGCAGCGACCCAAAATGAGTCTTGGCTTCCGATGATAAGGATCAATACCTATTGTATATTTTTCCGAGTTCTGTGCAAGCTCCTCAACCGTTGGCAACAATTAGCGTGCTATATGAATGGGTATTCTTGTCAATAGCAGCAGTAAAACCCAGCTCAACGACCTCAGGCCACGACTGCCGTGGGAATCTAGCCGTGAGAATGGCAACACCTGCCTAGGTCTAAGGCAAAATTTATTAGGTTTTGTTAATAAAATGAAGAGATAAATTCAACAAGATCAGTCGACTGTGCGAATCTCTATGCGACAAAAAGTAGCCAAATATATTAATGATTTTTTCTTTCACATTAGAAAAAAAAGAAACATAACAAAGGATCCTTGTGGACGAAAGAGAGAAATCTGTTTATTACTTATGATATATCCATCTAAACTCCATTTATTCTTACCAGTCCTATCATGTAAACAATCTTCACAGTACTTTTTGTTGAATTTTGTTGAAAATAAGTCAAATATTAGTTCAAACCTAAACATTCTAAAGTAAAACATTTATTAAAGCACGAAAGTAATTTCCTAAAAAGTCTATTTTAATTTATATTGTTGTAAAATCATAAAAAGACATGGTAAGATTGCTTACATGATAGGACTGGTAAGAATAAATGGAGTTTACTTAGCAATTAACCAAAATTGAACCAATTTTGATTGAAACATGTTAATTAGGTAAGTTGAAATATTTGCATTTAGTTCAGTGAAATTTTCCAGAAAAAGTATGTGCTGCAATTATAACTTCCTTTTCAAGCCTTTTAAACTTATTTTTATTACTTAAGTAATAATAAAAACAAGTGGCGTTAAAAGAAACCAGTAATGCAATATGCAGTTATTTATCAATAACAAAATCAATCAAGTTTAAAATCCGTCTTATATGTTGCAAAACATCCGTAGGCGCGGTATAAAACCTACAGGATTTTGCAACGAAACTAAAAACAGTTAACTTATTAATCCTCTTTGTGTGAAAGACGTTTCGTGGGAGTACTCGTTGCTTAACAATTAAATTATCATTATCTTAGCGAAGTACCTGGGAGTTCTAAAGGGAACTTAATTAAGAACGATTTAGAGAATTGCTAAATCTATCTTTTACTAACGATGGGTGAAAAATTAAAGATCAATCAGTCTCTAGGTTTTTAAAATGGGGCAGTCTTGCTGATAGGAACGACAACAAGTCTACCGCTGGACGTGTCCAGACTGTCCAGCCTTGCAAGGCCTCTAAAAAAATCTATGATTGGTCTTAATTTTTTGTGTTTAGAAAAATAATTCTCTTCACTCTGAGAATCTAGGTTATTTCGTTGCAAATTAAAATGGTTATTAGTTAATAACTTTTGTTTATATTTAACTGCCTACAATTATAACAATAATATTTAATCTGTAAGTTTGTATATTGAACTTTGTCGAACGTGAACAAATCAATTGGCCGTTATTATTATTAGTTAAACGAACTTGAACATAATATAGACTGATTTAGGTATTCAATTCTTGTAAATTTCGTTTAGTTGTTGCATAAAATACGCGCCCAATTTGGCTGGTAGATATTTTTTGATGTGTATACCTAGGTAAATCTTTTCCCTCGTTTACTGCGATCTGTGTAATATTCGTTAAAAAAACTGATTAAATAAACGAGTAAGATCAAAAATAGTTTAAAAAAACAGTAAATAAGCCATTAAGTTAGAAAAATAAAGAATGTTTTTTTTTTCTATGTCTTTGTGTGTACAATAATTTTTAGGTGGTTATACAGTCAAAATCGAAGCCAATGCCTTTGAATTCACCCTGTACATCTATAAAATATATTTAGTAAGCAGGTACTTATTGTAAAACATAAAATAACCGTTAAATTGATAAATCCGCAAAAACTTAAACAATAAACTCCAAACAATATTAAACGTGGCCCAAGGCGATAACATTTTGTAATTACCAGTTAACGAGTGTCCGAGACGAGAACAAATCGAATCGAACGAATCGAGAATCGAGTTATCAGATTTCCATTCTGACAACTTTATTTACCTAGTCGGAGCAATCGTTTGTTACATAATCGGTAAATCCAAATGATGAGATCTGAATATTCGATTTCAGTGTGTTCTGTCTGCGGTTAGAATCGAATGAATAGTTGAGGTCAAACTAAATGGATCGACAAAGTTTCGTAATATTGAACGATTGTTACAAAAATTTATTTTGAAAACTGGCTTTGCCCCTTGGCTTCGCTCTCTTGGGAATTTAGGATACTACATTCCTCATGAAAGTATATCATATAAAAAATATCAAATCCAACTTCTAAGTTCCAGACACTAGCGCACAAATTGCCTTTTTTTCGCATTAGGCAAATATATCGTGAAAGAGAATTAAAATCGTTGTTGGTTAAATTCAATCGTATGGTTACACACTTACTTTATCGGTGATCGGTTAACCTTATCAACACACACAATAGTACTATCATTGAGACACTAATTATGCATAATGTAACTGTACCTTTACATGGCGATCGTGGACAATGTAGCGACTAGGGTAACCATGCGTTTTTACTTAGTCATGGTCGAAGACTTGTGATTTCTCATGGTGCACTATTTTTTTCGGAGTGAATGATTTTGAGATTTGTTTATATTTTAAGAAAGTTAAATTTTACCTATAATAAATTCTTGTATAATTCCGAGTATTTTTTTTAATTCTAGAACTACCTGAACAACAATCTGTTTACTTACTTTTCTAGATATGGGTATTTCTTATTCTTTACGAAAAAAGTGTCTTTTGTAAGAATCGGTTAGATGCGCTCTCTTAATTTTTATTTAGTATATCAATTTATAATAGTATTTAGGTTTATTCCTATATTCGAAGGATAAATACGCATAAAATACACAGCTTTTTTATTTATAAACATCACTACTACCAAAAAGTCACAGCCATGCTGTGTCCGTTCACCGGAATATTGTGAAAATAGATTTTTGGTAAAAAATCCTCTGATTAATTACACTAAAACAGATTAGCATTCCTTTTATGTGCTTTGAGGTTATAACTTTACATGTTTTGCATGCCGTTTTGATAAGTTTCTTACAATATAAACTCTTCGTGAAGTTTGTCCGAAGTTTTTTTGTCACAGCCATGCCAAGAAATAAAAATTCTACTAAAAATGTTAAACAAGCTCAATTTACGTCGCAACACTATTTATTTTTCTAATACGGCAACATCGTATTGGCATCCCTTTTTTGGACGGCGTGACTGCAGAAGAGACAGGATTAAAAATTATTACTGTTAAATTTTTAAAAAGTGACAATCTAAACGTGTCCGCACCGTGTTTTTGTTATAAAAGGTATGTACAACTGTTTATATTCTTATTTTTTCATAAATGGTAAATTAAATGTCATAGTTTCTGCTAAAAGTAAAGCTTTGCAAAATACTTCTTTTGTTTTGAGGTTATGTCCGACACGGCACGAAAATGTCACAGCCGTGGAATTCACAGCCATGTTTTTATAAGGCCATGGCTGTGACATTAGAGTCCATGGTTGTGATATTCTTGCAATCTTTAATATGCTTACGATGATGGCACGGCTATTTCTGATCTATTTTCTGTAAAACTACTACCGAGCTTGTTTATGGTTGCATCCTCAAAGCCTGGGGTCCACTTACCTGGATGTTTTGATTAGGTCACTAGTTTTTCCACAGAGTGACTGCCGTCTGACCTCTGCAAGCCAAATGGAATATCCCTTCAGTGATATAACCTGAACTATGAACTTATTGTTTTAGATGCCGCCTAACAAGAAAACTTTAGAAGACATAAAAAAGGCTAAACGAGAAAGGGAAAGGAAAAGGCGAGCGAAAATAAAAGCAGACCCTGTGAAATACGAAGAAGCTAAAAGAAAAGAGAAAGAACGACGTCAAAGAAGGAAAGATGAAAAAAAGATTTTACTAGTGGGTGATTTAACACCAAGACAGCAAAGAATCCAACGCAAAGAATGGCGGGAGCGTGCCAAAAAGAGCAGAATAAATAAAAAACTAGCAGACCGCGCATTAAGAGCGATTAGAGATGAAACCCCTTCGACAGATGATGACGTTAGAAGCGTATCTCCATCAATGATTCGAGAAGATACTCCTGTACTACGTAGACTTCGCGAGCATACTCCGAAAGCAGGAACTCCAAACTTTTTTAGTTCTGGCGATGACAATACGGACTCTTCTAGTGTAAGCAGACAAAAAATTGATGGAAAAAAGCGAGCAAGGAGGCACAGGATGCTAGCCAAAATCACCATGAAAAAGCAAGAGAAAATAATATTAGAACAAAAAAGAAAAATTGAAGCTCTGCAAAAAAAGCTTAACAGGTTGATAAACATTCGGCAATTACCTGTAGCTGCTAAAAAAAAACAAAGACAAATTCACGAAGCATGGTCAAAACGCAAACAAGCAATCATGAAGTTTTTAGAAGACGACGATAACTCAATGATCAATCCTGGTATTAAAGATACTATAACACGAAAGAAGATTAAAAAACAAAAACGATACCTTTGTGATTCGTTAGAGAAATTACACGCAAAATACAATGCGCAATCACCGCAAAGTTTACGTGTAAGTTACGCAACGTTTTGCCGCTTACGCCCATTTTGGCTTGTAAAAGCAAAGCTGAAAGACCGAGATACATGTAGATGTGTATTCCATGAAAATTTTAGTATGATGGTGGACAGACTTAACTCTTTAAGAATTATAAAAAAAGATGATGTTATCAGCAGTGTCGTATGTGATATAAACTCATATAAATGCATGAGTCGTAAATGTAGTCGATGTATCAACAAATTGCCTTCTATTGAACTTTTTGAAGATGAGCAAATTTCATACCATCAGTGGATGAATCAGAACGAAGACCGAAATATTCGAGGTAATTTAAAAACTATAAGAAGAACTGTAAAGGCCAGGATTCTGTCAACAAAAAAAGAACTGGTGGAAAAGTTAGTTGATGTTCTTCCGTCATTTTTGCTGCACAAGTTTAATATCGGAAACCAACACAAGGCGTTGACTTACATTAAAGAACATTTAAGAGAAAAAGAAGTTCTAGTACACGTAGACTTTTCCGAAAATTTCGCGTGTAAATATTACACAGAGGCGCAATCTGTACACTTCGGAGCATCTCGGCAACAAGTTTCTATCCATACAGGCGTATTCTATTATTTATCACCCGTTACAGGTAAAACAGACTCGATCTCATTTTGTTCAGTGTCAGCTTGCCTTCGTCATGATGCCTCTGCGATCTACGCACATCTTAAAAAAACCCTTTCACATTTAATGAAAGATCAAAATGTGAATATTCTGCATATTGCCAGCGATGGACCAAGTAGCCAATATAAGAATAAAAATAATTTTTACCTTTTTACTCAACACCTGGTTCACACTTTAAATGTTTCCCAAGCTACATGGCACTTTTCTGAAACATCTCATGGAAAGTCGGCAGCAGATGGTGTAGGTTCAGCGGTAAAAGAAACCGCTAATAATTATGTTCGGAGTGGGAAAGACGTACCAGACTATGATACATTTGTAAAAGTTGTCAAGGAAAACTGTAACGTTCTGCTCTATGAAGTCACTGAAAATGATATAAAAGAGGGAGATGATTTGTTGAAGAGCGCTGGACAAATAAAACAGATGACAGGAACAAAAAAAATGCACCAAATTACTTGGAATCGCGCAAATCCAAAAATGATAAATATGAGGGAACTATCATGCATTGACTGTGGTATTACGGAGTATTGCGTTCACTACAGTATTTCAAATAAAGAGATCGTGCGAAATCCAAGACCGATCCAAGACCACTTCGAACCTAACCCAGGACCTAGTAACCAAGACAATATACCTGTCCCTCCAGATGTACCTCAAACTTCACTGGCTCTAAAGGAAGGTCTTTGGGTGCTTGCAAAATTTGAAGGCGCGAAAAATCAAACTGTTTTATATGTTGGGCAAATATTATCTGTCCACAGCGATAAAGAAGAACCTTTTCATGTCAAATTCACTAGAAAAAAATATCATAGCATCATTACTGGAGGAACTGTTTTCATTTGGAAAGAGCCAGATGACCTGGCCTTCCTGGATGAAGGAAATATTGTTTGTATATTGCCCGAACCTACACCAAGCAGACGTGGCGAACTCATTTTCGAATTTAATTTCAATAACTTTGATTATCCTGTTATGTAAGATTTTTTTATATGTTTTTATTTGATTTTAGTTAAGAAGTTAATTATTTTAAATTCTACAAATTGTGATATTAAAAGGACTGAGAATCTTTAAGTTCCTATACTAAACACAAAGACTTTTTTAATTATGCTAAATATCAACGGCGAAGTGACAAGAACTTGTATTTTAAAATGTACTTATTAAACTAAAAAACTTTTGTATTGTAAAATTTACAACACGACATATTACTGAACGTGCTCTAAATATACGCATTAGTATCACATCAATAAATTGTAATTGAAATAAAAGTTGTCATAAAATTAAAACATCATATATAAATTGTTTCTTTAGCTCCCTATAAAATCAGTATTTTGTAGTTAGGAGACCATGTCACTTCGCCGTCGATGTAGATGTGATTTAAAAGACTGTTCTTAAAATGTTGTTTCTTTAAAATGACAGATTATTTAGCAAATGCTAGTGTATTTAGTTATTATCTAGTTAGAACATAAGGGATAATACGTCAAGAGAGAGACTTTTTTCAAGAAAATAAAGATTTATAAAAATAATATTATTAAAACTCAATGTTTTATTTGAAATAAAAACAAGTCCGTACCGTGCCTCAACTGGTCACATCCGTGGTACAAAATTAATTTGTTTAATATTGATATGTCACAGCCATGACAAGAATTGTCCCAGCCATGTCACCAGCAGTCACAGCCATGCTGCCTTATGTCACGACCATTCCTTTATACCCCTCTTTCAACCCCTTCCAGAGGGTATTAAGCGTGACCACCTATATTGAAATCCATCATTTTCGATATGATTCAGAATAGCTTTAGTAAAAAATAAAAACTTAATTCTTATTTATTTTTTTTTTTTTTTTTCTTCAAATAAGAAATACCCATATCTAACCGTTTAGAAAGTTACTTTTTAGTTTTTGTTTTTTCTTGCATCTATTTTTTCATTTTTAACATTTTCTTTTATGACTATTTTAATAATATACCTTCATAGTATTAGCTCTCTTATTAGCTTCTAAGTCTGGGCGTAAAATGATGATATTTCTGTGTATTAGATCTTATCAGAAAACCTTTTCCAGGCATTTTTCTACACGGGTTTTGATGTTTTATTAATAATCTAAGTACACAATCTAGATTTTCACGGTAAAAAGTATAAAGCAAACGTCTCCTGGTTGAGCGACGTTTTTATTGAGCATATTTCAATATGAAGTGTTCGCGCCGCTTATTTGAATTTCCCGCTATGTTGTTGTCCTAATCCTTTCCAATCCTCTCTCCCTTTTATATGCACAACGAAGGAGAGAGATAGATTCTCCGAGCGTTATATGCGCCCCAACGCAGCCGAAGGCTTCTGAGGACAGACTTCGGGAATTCGAGTTTGAACCACGATCGAGTTACGTATAGACGTTTTTCCGTCGGCTCCGCCAATATCTCAGCATTTTGGCTATAATCCCGCTTTTAACCAGACTATCTCGTGCTAAATTAATGATGTGCTTCTAATTGCATTTGGACAAATGTTATAGTGCATAAATACTGTGCGATATTTCGAAGAAAGTAACCCGAGGTCGGCACGTGCCACTGTGAAGACATTTCCCTGGCCAGGGTAGAGAGAAGATCTTCGAAGTCAAGGTAAATGTGCATTTCCTTTCATTAAACACCTCCTTCAATAATCACATCCCTCCTTCAGCGACCTAAAACTTCCCGCATCACCATGAAGCATATTTTTAATTGTAATTAAACATAGAAAGCTAATCAATTTATTAATAAACTCATTTGTTCTAAAATTGTTTTTTTTAAATACATAATCCATAAGCAAAACATCTACCGCCGCCGCTAAAAAAATATACATAACATAAGCCTTTTTAATCTCTCTCCGTAGAAACATTCAAATATGGAAGTCCGGATTTTCAGGTTTGAATGGCAAGCCTACACTTGACACACTTTCAATATGGCGGCGATATATCAAGCCAATTTAAGTGCACTTTTAAATTGTCACATAAATGAAAACCAAAACGGGTATTGTGACATAATTTATCGATTTTATAGCGGTCGTTGTTATTTTAAAAACTATATGCTGTTTTTGATATAATTTAAAATTGTTAGGTACACGGAATAATGTTGGTGATTGTCTATGAATGTCTCATAAATTTAATTTGTATGTGGACCCGCATCTAATTTTTATAGACGGCATATACTAAAGATAGGTACATAACCGACCGCATAAAAATTGTCGTACGGTTAACAGCACATCAACACCAATGCACCTCAAATACTAGAAAGAAAAGTAACAAAAAAAGCTTTTACAGAAATTACTCGACAAAACATGTTCTTCATGTTTACTCTATCTTTGCAACATCAAAATCTGTGCATAAATAAGCAACAGTCTTGCAAATATTAGTAGGATAGGACTGTACCTACTTAATTTGACTTCTATTTAAATTATATACCAAGTTGTAGGAGCACGGCTGTGCCGCTTTGCAAAATGTCTTTATAAAATGCAAATCGAATCATAATAGCCTGCGAATCGATATTATCGATACTTGAGTATCTCTTGCAAGGTGAAGTCACCCCGACAAATGAAAATTTTCTCTGATTCTAATTCTTTCTAGTTAATTTCGGAGATTAAAGCAACAGACAAGGAAATTATTTTAGCGAAGCAGTTGGGCAAATCGGATCATAAAATCCACGCGAACAAGTCGCGGGCACCAGATAGGTCCTATCACAAAATGCCTGAAGTTAGCAATATATTACCTACCTGTATTAAATCCGCCTGTCCGCTTTAAGTCCGCCTTTACATGTATAGCTTCTAAATAGGTTTATTCCCCGCTACAAATAATGAGTTAAAAAGATTGTGTACTGCGTTAGGGACGTCTTGCTTTCATGATATTTTTAATTAGTGACAATTTACTTTAAATGCTTTTATATTTGAGGACAATTTGTTGCTTGGCCCTTTTCAATTGCGGACGTTTTGCTCCCATGACTTACTACGTTGCGGTCGTTTTATCAACGTGGACATTTTGCTCTGAGAACCACCCACTCCTAATTCAGTGCAAGTTTGTAAATGTCACTTTTACTAATAATTCAAATTCAAAATTCAAAAAAAATATTCAAAATGTCTCTTTTATTATCCCCGTTTGTTATCGGGATAAAAAAAAATCGGGTTTCTATCCGTGTACTAAAATTTTGAGCGTCATGGACTTCCCACAGATAAAAAATTATTTTGACACGTTTAGTTTCAAACGCACGCAAAGTTATCTGACTATCTGACATACACCTCACTGGTGCAACCGCAATGCCAATAATAGCGTGCACTACCTTATATTACGTTACGTGCGAGCATTGCATTACCGATTACGTCGGATGATGCCTTTGATACATTCCATTGCGTTTTGTTGTGTTTTCACTGCAACTGTTCGTCTCTTCGAGTATCGAAAGGTGGATTTAAAGTTAACCAATATACGGCGTTAGAGTTTCAAGTCGTAGATCTATCTGATGACACAATACGACGCGACGCAACGATCATTTAAGTAGTTTCACTTCACCTCCATCTCTGTCTGTCATAGAAATTTTTCGTGGACATACGAAATGGGGAAAGAAGCGTCGAAGCAATAAGATAGGCCGAAGACAATCAAAGTCGCGGCCTCGTATCTAAGGTACATACGTGAATATGAGAAGCAATAAAGAAGGATCGCGGTACAAAGAAGGGTTCAGGGTACTCAGTAGTGAGCAGAAAAGGGTTTGGGTGAAAGGGATGAGGTGATGGTTATTCACTAATAGGCCACACATGGTGGACCACGACTATCGGCATCACTTTTTCTACTGCAGCAGCAGCTGCATCTACAAAAGTGCAAGTGCAAAGGTCACTCGTGTGGTCTATTGGTGAATAACCCGAGAAGGTGTTCATGCAAATAGGATAACAATGTAATGTTATTATAACATAGGTGATCTTATGATGGACCCAGGAATTTTGCCATAAAAAAAACAACTCACAAAACCGCGTTAAGGTTGGGAGGAACGATTTGTATATAATATTCTTTGTGGTTGGCGGCAACTTGCTGCGGGCAGAGAATTACATTTAAAAAAATGGAGGCTTTTGCCCAGCAGTGGGACATAGCACCAGGCTAATAAAGAAACATTAGAGCACTATTCATAAATCTCGTTATTACCCATAGACATAGAAAAAAAACATTCTTTAAAAAAAATCGAGTGATTTTCCGAGACCCAAATTAAAAAAAAATTGTTCCAGATGACTTCATAGATGGCGCCTTATAAAAGGCGAGAGAAAAGGTTCTATACAAAAAGCAAAAATTCACGGGATTGGTATTTAAAAAAAATAAAACTTAGCAAAAAAAACAACTAAAATTGTGATTTGTGCAACTGTCAAACTGGTAGGTGATTTTTTTTCTTTGGTTGACAAGAAACAGCGCACCAAATAGGTTCAGTCATTATTACGACTCGGCTTTCATAAAACGCTATCTGTTGAGACTTTTTGTACTGATTTTTTTTTCTTAATTTAGCTGTCAGAAAATCGCTCATTTAAAAAAAATCTATCTCTATGTTAAAAATGTTATTTCAATGATGACACTTTAAAAAAATATATATGTTTCTCAATTTTTTGTTAAGTTGCCCAGTCGACCTGAATGTAAGTATACCAGCTTATAAGTATATCAGATCATCTGTCACATTACACATACTGGTTTTGGACCCGAAGGAGCGGAGGCCCAGATGTTGTCCTTATTAGGCTGACGAGTGAGGTTGGAGATCTGAATTTATAGTCAACCATTTTTTACATTTTTTAAAAACCACCGTGCCTTAGAATAGAATATCTCCCAACTAATATAATAAATGCGAAAGTTTGGATGTAAAGGACGTTTATTAGGTACTCAATCACGCAAAAACTACTGGACAGATTTCGATGGAATATAGGTAACATAACCTTGAATAGCACATACCTGCATGGTCATTCATATTTACTATATTTATTTTTTTATCCAGAAATTTATTTATATCTCCACCACATCGATGCCACACCGCTTCTTTTCTCTCAAAGACTAGGAGTCAAAGATCAGGATTTATAATAACTAGAAATAGGCATCTGTAGATAGTTTATATCAAAATGTTATGTTGCTGTGGCGCTCACTATAGAATCAAGTGCACGTAGACAGCATCACAACAATAGATACGCAAATGAAAATTCAAATTCCAACGGAAATTCGATTCGATTGAATGTCGGTAATTAAGCTTAGGATAGGCATCCTATACGGCTTAGTAATGCCTAGCGATGTGCCGTCCAGAAATTTGCTGTTCCCGAAAATTTCTTCCTTCGAAATTCTCAGGTTTTTAGGAACATTTCCGTTCACGAGAATATTTCCAAGAAACTTTCCGCTCTTGAAGATTTCGAGAGCGGCACATCTGATGGCTGCAAAAACGCGTATATCACTTCTATATTCTTTTTAATTCCGATCTCTGTCCTCGAAGAGGAACACCAGGTAAACTAAACAGTTTCCAACAAATACAAAGTTGTTCGAGGAACTCACTGTAACACTGTTTAGCGAGAAATATCGTGTTACGTGTAAACTTCGTCTAGAGTTGGTCGCGTATTGAAACTTGAACGTCAAGGGAAGATATAGAAGATGTACATTCACCTCCTTAGATAGGTGAGATAGGAGGGTCAGGTTTTTCTGCAGCTGACTGTACAATCAGCAGGCATGTCAAGCCTGCATCTATGACTTGTTAGCGGATTTGGGTTGGTTGATGTGTTGACCGTACCTAATTTGCTTCTCGATGTTATCATTTGGTAAACTTATGACAAATGATCGTTTTATAAATAACTTTTGCAAAAATAAATACTTGAAGTAGGTATCATGATGTTTGAAGCATATTTTGCGTTTTGTTTATTTTTCATTCATATTGAAACGATCATTAAATTTTAAAACATGCCTTCTTATTTATTGGCCTAAGTATGATTTAAGTAAAATCTATTAGTCTCTCGAAAGTTTTAGTTTGGTAAAGTAAATTGGATCTTTTTTTCTTGTCAGTGAATAATGACCAATTGTAAATAAGTATACCTAAGTGGTGATCGTTAAATTTTCATTCGTTTTTTCTGTTTTTTTTTTTTTACTTTGTCTTATTTATTTACCTACCCATTGTTGTATTTATATTCAAAATTGAATTTGCGTATTTCTTAATTTGCCCGCTCTTTTGATCTTTTTTCAAACCTTTTTTATGATGGTTTTATTTTGTATTTGCCTGTGCCCGCGACTTCGTCCGCGCATATCTCAGGTTCTAAGCGTCGCATCAAGATGAAACTTACGCCTGATTTTAAGTTAGACCTTCTATAATGCAATAGTGAAAACCGCATCAAATTTGGTCCTGTAGTTTTTGCGTGATGCGCGTACGAACATACAGACAGAAAGACAGACAAAAATTGGCTTCTTTTGGCCCTAAGGAGACCCCTCGTAGTTTTTTTCTTAAAAATCTTCTGTGTACAGACACAGACCAGTTACAGTTTTATTATATGTACCTATTGATGATTTGAGATTTATATTAGACTAGCTTGAGCCCGCGACTTCACGCGTAATTTCAACCTACGCCAGATTTTAAGTTAGACCCTCTACAATACAACCGTGAAACCCGCATCAAATACGGTCCAGTAGTTTTTGCGTGATGCGCCGACAAACATACAGAGAGAAAGACAAACAGACGGACAAAAACTGCCACCTTTAACATAAAATGTTACATACTTACCCACTTTTTGAGCGAAGTACCTACCCGGATACGAATCTACACAATGTCCCATGTGTACACAGAGTTTATGGTCAGTCTTTTTTCTGGCCTCTTGTATACTTGTCCTATTTTCAATTTACACAAAAAAAAGAATAAAACTAACCTAGCAAACCATTGGATACTCGAATTTGCGTGAAGATCTTCGGAATACCGTTATTCGATTAAAAATAATCACGGGTAGGCAATGACTGCCAATTAATACGAACAGTAAATTAGTTGCTAGGTACGTACCTGATAAAGTTTGAAGTTCTACGAACTCTGATGCTTTAAACCAGTCTGATAGGTCCAATTAGAATCCAAACAGATGCAAAATGAAGGAAAACACAATTTTACACGAATGTTTCTGGCCAGTACGGTGAAACTTTGAACAATGCCAACGCAACTTTAAATCGAATTCGAAATTAAAAATATAATCGAGCACTGTAACTTTTTAAAATTCACTTTGATTTACTTCACAACTTCGAGTGAGACGATAATGTTTTTCATCGCGATCGGTACGTTACCGGCGCCATTTTGACACGTCTGTACGCGGCACTGGTATAACAGGACTGGCGCAAAGATGGCTGGGCTGGTTGTAGGCGAGCGGCGCCAGGCGGACAAAGATCATGCACGTAGATAAGTAGACGAGAAAGGTACGGAACCTGGAGATACGTTATCCACTGGTGTATGTAAAACTGAATTTGCAGCAGCATTACTGGTTTTCCATACCTATCTTGCCACAGACAATAAAATTATTATTCGCACCTCAAATCATGAGTTTTTCAATGTCTCTGACATCTTCCGATGACACGGTTTTTACCAAAGACCTACCAAACGATATGGACTAGAAATACCTACAAATCAAACGTGCATGCCTACAACATTGAGTATATAAAATGGCGTCTATAAGAAGGGATGCCAAAAAAGATCGATATATCGATGTCGACACGCCCGCTATCGCTATCTAGCGCAAACAACATAAACCCTTAATTATTTGTTTTTTTCTGTATACCTTGATTGTGATTGATAATTTCTTAAAAATTCTCAAAAACTAAAAACATTTTCCTCAAACGTTTCTTACACACAGAGGACGGGCGCCTGGCGGGTCGGGAATACAGTGGGCCGATTCATATGGACGGCAACACACTTACCACGTGCGCGGTATGTGTGCTGTCGTCTATACAAATGTAAGTACTTCGGTTTGTAGCCTAAAGCGCTCCTTCGCGCCTAAATCTGCTAGCCCTCGCGTGATAGCGTTTTATCCATACAAACACAAAGAATATACAGCTCCAAATTTAAGAAATTAGAAAAAGAAAATGAACAGTTGATTGAAAAGCTGTTAAAGTGGCGTAACAATATTACGTCCGCTGCGTGAGACGGGCGTCCGTCTTCGCGTGTTAAAGGTTGTGTTGCGTCTCATTTAATCGCCTCCGCACCGCCTCTACTTTTAATGTTCATTAAATGTGAGCTTTAGGGCGTTCTCTGTAGACATACTTTGGCTGACAGCTGACATCGGCAGACAGCTGCCCGCTAATTTGTGATGCCAATGTAAAGTTGAACGTCTACAGAGGACGCCCGAAAGCTCAAATTGCAATGAACATTTAAAGTTAAGGCGGTGCGGATGCGATTGAATGAGACGCAAGTTGACGCAACCTTTAGTCTATCTCATCATACCATACCTTACCTGCGACAGAAATAGACAACCCGTGTCGGAGGACCGCTTAACGCAGTGGACGCTCTAAAAATTAATAGAATAAAAGAGCAGTTGATCTTTTTTCACATTTATTTATCATCAAACATACATATTTATTAATAAATGAAACAAAAAAAATAGGTACAATAAAAAAAAAAACTTTTTTCAAAAAAAATAAACTAAGCGGTTTTGCAAAACTTGCAAAAGAAGTATTTGGAAGTGGCAGAGTTTTTACTATGTCAACTTGATCGACAGCTGTATCTTTGTCCTGAAAGTAAAATATAATGGCATAAATAAATTATTTCCACGCAACTGATAGGACCAAAACATAAATAACAAAACTTACAAAAGAAGTACTTGGAAGTGGCAGTGTTTTTACAATGTTGTCTTGATTGAGAGCTGTATCTTTGGCCTGAAAGTAAAATATATGGCATAAATAAATTATTTTCACGCAACTGATAGGACCAAAACATAAACAACAAAACTTACAAAAGAAGTACTTGGAAGTGGCAGTGTTTTTACAATGTTGTCTTGATTGAGAGCTGTATCTTTGGCCTGAAAGTAAAATATATGGCATAAATAAATTATTACCATGCAACTGATAGGACCAAAAAATAAATAACAATAAGTACTTCTTCATTGCTTCATTACTAAGCAACCTATAATGATATAAAAATAATAGACCATTAATGAATTAGAGCAGTTATATAAAGTGCAAAAATGTCGCGTTAAGTTAATTAGATGCTCTGAAGTTATTAGTTTGCACAATGCAATAGTTATCGATATCAGCCGTGCTTGATTACATCACTACTTTTATGCAGATTTGTATGTAAATCTTTTTTTATGAAAATAAACAAGAAACCAACTTGGAAACACCAGATAAACCAAAATATGTCTACTTTATTAATAAACACAGCTACATACTATTATCATATCATGAAACAGATTGACCATATAATCACAGTAAACCATAAAAACAGGCAACTTACTTATGCAATGTTAGTTGAGGGCGATTTCTATTTTTTCTCGCACTGCACCACTTTATACAACAGTTAGTCGTAATGACAACAGTTAAATATCAAAAATATTAAAATATTCAATGGTTTTTTCTAAAACAAACAAATGAATCGCGAAAATTCACAGTAAATAACCAACAGTTTGACAGCGCATGTACCAAAGACTACGCGCGCTCAAAATCGTGACGTCACACAAAAACATTGCCAGAAACTAGAAAACATTAAATATGTATATCTCTTTCATTAAACGGAGTTATCGGCCTTAGATGAAAAGAGACAAACATATATTTCATAGTGTTATGTCGAAAATGATAATATATGTATAATTTATTGTAGCCATAGTACAATAGTTCCTGTCCATATGTTTGGTAGGTCTTTGGTTTTTACTGAGCCCCGGGAAGTTAAATTAACTTAAGTACATTTTTAGAACGTAATGTGAGTCGGAAGAAATAGTGCAAAGTTGATAAATCAACGTTGCATTTTTCTTCAACGTTTTACTTGAAATATTGAAGACAAATGCAACTTGCAACTTCGGAATAAGGTTCCTATATCTCGAGAGCCTCTAATAAATAGCAGCGAATTCGGAATAGTTTTAGAAAAGTATATTTTCCACGGAGTTTCGGGGTTCTGAATAGCAGTCCTCATAATTGTGGCTTGTGGCTATTAGTATATTATTATTATATGTAGGTACCTACATAGTAGAAATAAGTTCTCGAACTTCTCGAATCAGACCAGTAAAGTTCCAGAAATAAGCGCTTCAATCAAACATACAAACTCTTTAGCTTTATTATTAGTATGTATTGATTTAGAAATTATTTTTTAGTAGGTATTATAGATTTTAAAAAATCCGTTTACGGCACGAAGCGATGTCACACACACGCTTGCAAATTCAGCTCCAGAATAAGGCCGTAGTAATCACCTCGTCGATAGTATAAAATTTTAATCAGTCCGCCATTCAAGTATCGATTTTAATTAAGCCTGGCTAAGACCTTTGTTTGGACGAAAGAGCCTATTTTTTAATTCATAGATTACTTTTAATATTGTGGGTATTTCAAAATAATCGTCAAACAAATAATAATTGATAGTGGTAAATTCGCATGCCATTGCCACATATATTTATGTAGTCAATACCGTTATTAAGTATAGGTACCGAGTCGCAACTTTAAAAATGGTTTAGAAAATAATAAATATTATCTTCTAAATAAACCTTTGTTAAAGTAGTGGCCCTGCGTACTTAATTACTTTGTTGACTGTTCATAGATGTGTTGTTTGACTGTACTTTTATATTCATTTGCAGGCATCTCTATAATTCAGTGGTATGGTACCATTTAACACCGTAACACCAATGATATGGCCGGTGGTACGGTGGGTCCTTCGAGCAACAAGGACTTCCGCGCGCAACGGAAGAGTCCGAGTTGCTCTATGAGTGGGTTACACCGATTATACATACATCTTATCTTAACACGTGGGATCCCTGAATCCCGGGATCCGGGGTCCGGAAGTACGTTCAAACCTTGTTTTTTGTACTTACCCCAATGCCTTACTCACCCGTATCAGGAATTCTTAAGGTCTACATGACCTTCAGAATATCACCTGTTGCGAAGTGACTATAGTCCTCCAGGGCCTGATATGCTGATCCCAGGATTATACATATAATAGTGACTGTAATTAGAGTCGTTAGGTGAGCACGGTGGATGTAACTCACGGTGAAACGCCCGGAAAAATTAAAAGGAAGGTACGAGCTCAATAGAGGTATTCTCATGTAATCATTTATATTAATTGTGCAGTCCAATTTCCGTTTTTTTTAATCCCACACTATGTGCGACAGAGATGAGCGACTGTTATTTCTGTCCCAGACAGATGACGTCTTTATGGTAAAAAAAAAAAATGTAGATGTTAAAATATAAGCTTTTGTATTACAATTTATTACAAAAAAATACAATATTGATTAGACTGGAAAAGATTTTCTTTTTTTTAACTACTTGCAAGGCAAATCAAACTTTTTAACTAAACTATTGCCATAATAAAAATATCCTTCTTATTTACATAACAGAATATCAGAGAAGGTATACTGGTAGTTCCAGAGATCAGCCTGTATTTATTTTATTGAACACAGTACCAGCTTAATAAGATGATGTGTATAAATAAATAAAAAACTCTTCAGCATTATAATATTTGTATGGATAAGACTATATACTTGATAGTCATATCAAGAAGTTTTGTAATAAATTCAGTGCCTCATAATTTTTCTAGGAAAGTTCTTTTTTATATTGCACTTTAGTAGGAGATATATCTATATTATCATCATGTTCATTTTTTTCATTTTTCACAGGAACTGGTCGGTCGAGAAGCACTTTATGTTTGGCTCTAATGTGTTTACGGATAGAGTCCTTTTTGTAGAACTTTTTGTCACAGTGCGGACAGTGATGTTTCTTTTCAGATTCCAAATGCCGAGGTATATGTTGTGCTAATTTTGCATTCGTATCAAAAAATGTCCCACAAATATTACAAGGAAAATTGCTCCCTGTGTGTTTTGCTTGATGTATCTTTGTCGAAGTAGATCTCTGGGATCTATAGTCACAAAATTGACATTTATGCCACAAATCTGGATTACTGTGCTTCATACGTTTATGGGTACACAATTCAGCTAAAGTGAAAAATGTTTTAGCACATTTTTCGCAGGTAAATGATTTGACACCAGTATGTCGAACCATATGTGTTCGCAAGATGAGTTTGTTTTTAAATAACTTTTTACATATGTCACACTGGACTGTATTAACTTCATGATTCTTCAAATGTTTGTATACTTTATTACGCCCCCTCACTATTTTACCACAGTACTGACATGTGACTTCTACTTTGATCTTCCCATGAGCATGCTCCATGTGCGATTGCAAAGTGCCAAGTTGAGTATACTGCTTATGACACAAAGAACACTTAACTGGTTTTTCACCACTGTGTGTAAGTAAATGAACCTGTATATCCTTATTTCTTTTTGAAGTGTATGGGCAGTCTCTACAAAGGTAAAGTCTGTATTTACCTGTACCTTGTATATTCACATTTTTCATATTTCTGCAAGATCTTGGGTTACTTTTGCGGTGACGGTGATATGCTTTGTAAGACTTGAATGCCCGTTTACAACTTTGGCATAACAATTTTTCATGCAAATGCACTCTCTTCCAATGTACACGTATTTTACACTTGCTTGGGAAAGTACCACCACAATCATCACATATTAATTTTAAATCTATGGCACGGCTTGGCCTTTCTATGTTAACTTTTGAAGCATCATCGTCATCAACAAAATCTTCTAAATATTCCTCTTCTATGGTAGGACCAAGCAAGTCATGCAGATTTTCTTTCTTTATATCATCAGCCTCAATTTCCAATTTGACATAGTTTTCCAACTGATTCTTTCCATGCAAAATCGAGTTAGAATTTTCACATTTTTGTTTAAAGTTCAGTGCTGTCTCGAGGTCAAGCAAACAGTCTGGACAAATTTTCGAAGGCAGTCCATCGTTCCTCTTTATTTCCACATTAGTTATGTAATTTATATGGTCAGAAATTGAAGAATCTTTATATTTTTGAAAGAGAGATATACCTTTGTTGTTCTGCATCTTATCATTGCATAAACAGACGCGGCAAACATTTTCGGGGACTCGTTGAGCCATATTGTTCTTCCTATTCTTCTGGCTTAGAAATGTTCATTTCAATAGAATATTTTATTTTTTTATTGCAGTCAATTTACAAGCAAAACAATCCACTTTATTCATTTTTTTTCGACTGAGCCGACTGACTGTGACTGACATCTGACATGACATTTGTTTGACTCATTGACTTTGACGTACCGACTTTGACGTTGACAGCACAGCTTGCTCTCTATCAGTGTTACCATGCAAGTATAGAAATATTTTCCCCACCTACAGGTGAATAAAGAACCTAACTGGCAATGATGATGATGAATAATAACTAATTAATATTATAAATGCGAAAGTTAGTTTGTTTGTTTGTTTGTTACCTCTTCACGTTTTATCTACTGAACCAATCTTCCTGAAATTTCGCATACACATAGTTTGAAGTACTGAGAAGGAACAAAAGGTCCCCCTTTCATCCCGGGAAAACACTGTATGATTAAGATAGGATCCTAGGTATAGGTACCTAAGTAGGTATTATTTAAAAATAAAACACAGATGTATGAAATAAATACCTATTTTTTATTTTTTATTTTCACTATACATATCACTTTTATCCTGTTACAATTAGATATTTAATGGAATAGTTTTACAAGCTAATTATGTATACTTAGCAGTAAAAATTATAATAATATTTACAACAGATCCTAAGAGACTAGTCAATACTTTCGCGTTATCATTAAATACGTTCACGCCTAGGTTCGCAAGTCAACATTAGTACGATTTGGGTTTCGAACTGTCCATAAAAGTATAAGTTACAAAAATGTCAACGTGAAAATAATGTACACAAAAGATCCATTTCATTGTTACTAGGTATTTACCTAAAATTAGAAAATTTCAATGTAAATCATGCCTATACAGTTAGATAAATTATTAAGATTTACTTTCCGCACGCGAGGCTATTTTCAATCGACTTCGGGTTTCACTCAGTGGACTCAGTAGGTACATATAATACTTTTTTCTTAAAAGCTAGGTCTGAAGATTACATACAGTCATAGCAAAATTTACATTACGCAGTTGGGGCAGTGTAATCAAGATGTAGGTTAATGACAGGCAAACGTATAGTTCTCTCCAATAATTCGTCAATACTGAACTGTGTAAAAGTACCAATATTTCAGAATATTTTAATGAATCTGGCTATTCTATAAAAAAAAAAAAATTTTACTTATTCGAGAAATTAAAATATTAAATAAACTCATAAGCTTTGTAATATTAGTAGGTTTATATTTTTCTCATCTCGTAGACTTTCACATTTTTATACAAGGTACAACAATATCACACAACGCAGCGCAGTACCTAAGATTTCTACTTTGGTCCCCAAAATTGCACGTTTCCGACATACTTAAACATGGTTACTTGAAAACTTCCTATTCAGCTAATTGCTCACTCATCATGAGCTAACATTGTCTTATTTGTACTTGCATTAATAAACAAACCAAAATTTTAACTCTTAAAGATTGTTAAAATTATAAACAAAAAAATTATAAGGGCACTGTCAATAATTAATGGCAACACTGCATGTTTATCAATACCCATCAATCACACGATTTTCTTCAAACACAACTTTGAGCACAATCATCCATACTTTTCTTTTTATAAAAGACGTCTATTTTTCATACTTTTGTGTTGCTCTGGTAGAAATACCCTCACTCATTATATTTATATGATGTATAATTATTATATTATGAACTCTTCGTGCACATGAATGAAATATGGTAGGTACACATCATTTTTTTTGACAGTTATTAGTTAACGTGTGTAAAAATCTCCATTTCGATCTCATTACCTTATAATCGTAAATGTTTTCTTGCGTCAACCGGCACAACTTATTATCAAATACCAGCGCCTGTCTTTATTTATTAATAATTTAATCTGTGAGAAGCGTAGTGGTAGTCCAGCTTGCAAGTCTTCGAGAGTGATATCAACTTATGATATCAACCATAAAACCATTAAAATTCCGTGACAAACATTACAGAAGTCTCGCAGACGTCAATGACGGAGTATTGCTAACCATCTGTCATTATTAGTTAGACAAATTTCCGCGGGACTTATTTCGTAAGAAAAGTAGGTATTACTTAAAACCTTTACACTCATTTATTGGCAGTTGTGTAAACGTACTAACGTAACTATTTTCTTGAAAGCTTGCGAGAGGCATTAGAAAGTTATAAAAGTGAAAGATTAGGACTCTTTAGATCAAGGTATAATCGGGTACCACAGTTATTGCCCAATTTACCTAACTAAGCAGGGATGTTTGTAATATATTGGGTAAAACTAAACGCAGGCGTTTCCTGTTATCGCCGCCAGGCGTTTTGGGGTTCTCACACTGCTAGCGTGGATGGCGTCGCGTGTGGTCCGCCATTGCATTGTCCAGGGCGATATCGGTTTGATTTTAATACGCGGAGCGGTCTCGCGTCTTTTGCTTGTTGTTTAGTTTGAGTGATAATTGTGAATTTCCTGTTTGTTAAATAACTATTGAATTTGTGTTTGTGAAAAACTCTGTTATTGTGACTTTTTCTTGTGAGAGGTGAAACGTGGCTGGCTGTTCACATCTGGCTGTTCCCGAGTGAAACTACGGGAAGAAATCTATTTAGTTGTTCTGGGGAATTGAGATCTCAAGGGTTAGGTAGGGTGATTAGGAATTCCCCCTTCCCGAAGACACTCAAGTTTGGATCCGAAGAGAAAGAAGATTTAGTTTGGTAAGTGTTCAATTGTAGTTAATTTATAGGTTAGGTTATCATATAGGGCCCTGTAGCTCCCTTCATAAGCTACGGTGGTAGCAGACTGCGTTAAGTTAGTTAGGTTTTAG
Source organism: Ephestia elutella (assembly GCA_018467065.1). Lineage (NCBI taxonomy): Eukaryota > Metazoa > Arthropoda > Insecta > Lepidoptera > Pyralidae > Ephestia > Ephestia elutella. Next base: position 19,790,931 of record CM031578.1, read on the forward strand.
TCGGGCAAACGTGGTGCCGCGTGGAGATTTTTTCCCGGTACTTATTTTTACCGGTGGTTTTTTCCCGGTGAAGTTCCGGTACAGAATTCTTCCCGCCGCTTCGTTTGTCCGGATTCTCTCTGCCACATTTTCTGGCAGCAGAGCGTAGTTGCTCTGCACATTTTCTGGTAGCAGAGCGTAGTTTATCTACCCTCTATTTGTTCGTTTGTAAAAAATAATTACTTGTTTGTAAAAATTATTAGATTTTTCTTAGTTTGTTTGTATAAGAATATTTGTAACCTTTTTTGTATTTGTTTGCGGTTTGTACCGTGCGTTCCGGGTTTGTGCCATTCTCATACCTACCGCGGTTCTTCGTGTAGTTGCTTGATTTTGTTGTTTTTTATTTACCTTTTGTTATTTTTTGTTTGTGACTTGACGCGATGGCGAAGGCCTCCAATGCTAGGGCGACACTCGCCAACGAATTGAGATGGTTTGTGTCGGCCGGAGGACTCCTGTCCCGGAAGGACAGGGAGGGCGCCATACTGCTAAGAGCGGATCACCTCCACTCACGATTGATTAGCGCGGAAGCGGCCATGGCGGCGCTTACCGAAGCCGATCTTACCCCGGAGGTCTACGCAGGTCACATGGCGGACATGGACCAGATCCTGAGTCTGCACGATGATATCGCGGAGGCGGTGACCGCAATAAGGGCGAGACAGGCTGGCGGACCAGCCCCTCGCACACCTGTTAGACAGGAAGGACCAGCGGTTACTGGTCGGCTCCCCACCCTTCAGCTGTCCCACTTTGGGGGTAGGATGGAGGAGTGGGTAGCATATAAAAATATGTTTGAGTCCCTGGTCGTAGCACGACAGGATTTGTCGAAGGCCCAGAAGATGGCCTACCTCCTCTCCACTCTTGAGGATGAAGCGCGGTCGCTCATCCAGCACCTCCGGGTGGAGGACGACCAGTACGATACGGCTTGGGAGTTATTGAACTCCCGCTACCAAAACTTACGTTTGTTAGCGGATGCGCACGCCGCACAGTTGATGGCCCTGCCCAAGGTGGCCAACAGGGCACAGTTGCGCCTGCAGTTGCTCACGCCCGTTACAGTGGCCTGTAACGCGCTCCGCACACTGGGGCTGCCGGTGGACCAATGGTCCTTTTTGCTGGTGCACATTGTATTGGGCAAATTACCCAATGACATCCGCTCGCGATTTGAGCGCGAGAATGCGGAACGGGATAGCACCACCCTACCAACATTCACTGACTTGGTGAAGTTTTTGGAGTTTGAGGCACGGGCTGCTGAGAATACCATGACGGACTCAGCGCCATCCAGAGCGCCTGAACGTAGGCCCTTGGAACCCTCATGGCGAGGGAAGCCCCAACAGGGACGGCAACCGCCACCGCGTGGAGCTGGTGTGCGGGTTGCGCACACGGCAGCAGTCGCGAGGGACGCGGACTGCCTGCAATGTGGCCGGATGGGCCACAGCCTGCTACACGCAGGGACTGGCAGAGACTGCCAGTACAAGATAGGCGCCGCATGGCAAAGCGGCATGAACTTTGCTTTTATTGTTTGGGCGGTCACTATGCACGTGACTGTCCCAGTGCCATACCATGCAGCATGCCGTGGGCTGCACCACGTGATGCTCTGCATGAACCGGAACGGGGATGGCCCCCGGTTGTTGAGGCAGGGGTCCCCTATGGGCGGGGGCGCTCCTGCGCGAAGCCCTCCACCATCGGACGGAGGACGCGGCTTCGCTCGTCGCACCCCTCCTCGGGAGGGGGGTCGCGTACCTGCGCGGGTCTTGGCGACCGGGACCACGCGCCCCAAGGTCGGGGCCAGTATGTGGCTGGCCAGGCCCCGGATAGGGCCCCCATGGGCGGGGGCTCCTAGATCGGACGTGAGAGTGGGGACACCCCCCTCCACGCGGGTTACCAATGCCCAACACATGCAGCCGCAGCGGTTTTCTCCGCCGCTGCACGAGTACCCACGGCTGGAGTACCACCCGCCGTACCATATGTATGGCCGGGCCGCGGGTTATGCCCCCCCTCAGATGGGGATGTGCACTCGCCCGCCATATTATCCGGGTCAGTGGCGCGCCCCTGGTTTGGAGAGAGTGGGGAGCCCGTAACTAGCTTGCTCCCTTGCTGGGACAGAGCCGCGGACGGTTCTGCTCCCTACCGCGGTGGTCCGCGTATGGGGTCGTGGGGAAGCCATTAATTTGAGAGCTCTGTTGGACTCAGGGGCTCAAAGCAGTTTGGTTACCACTCGAGTGGCACGCCAGTTAGGTTTAGTCGTGGAAGACTCGCCTGTGCCACTTCTTGGAGTTGGTGGCATACAAGTGAAGTGTCTGACGGGCCAGACACTTGTCACCTTTTCTTCGCTGAAGTCCTCCACAATGAGGATCACGACTTCGGCTATGGTAATGGATACCATTGCGGGTTGGCACCCCTCGACAGACATACCGCCGGGTGTGTTGTCTTTGGTTTCGGGTCTGGATTTGGCCGACCCCTTTGTCTTTCATCCCGGCCCAGTGGACTTGCTCCTGGGCTCGGACGTATTGGGTTGATTTTGTTGGGTACCCAGAAAGCTCTGGGTTCGTCTTCACTGATGGCAGTGTCTACTATCTTTGGTTTCGCCCTGATGGGCCCTGTGTTTGATAATAGCACCGTGGAGGAGCCACCGGTCGTCGCATCTGCGTCCTTGGCCAAGACCATGCAAAGGTTTTGGGAGGTGGAGGAGCCACCTATGAGTTCCAGGATGGATCCGGAACACGCTGAGTGCGAAGCCCTTTTTCGATCGACCACGGAGAGGTTGCCCTCCGGTCGGTTTGTAACTAGGTTACCCTTTGTTGCCTCTCGTCCTAGCCTAGGGCAAAGTAGGGCGCTTGCGGAGAAACGACTGCTGTCCATGGAGCGACGTATGCAGTGTGACCACGTACTTCGCGATAAATATATTGAATTTATGCGCGAGTACGAGGATTTGGGTCACATGTCTCCGGCTCGAGTTGATTGGAGCTCAACTGAGCATTATTTTTTGCCCCACCACGCGGTGGTGAAGGCCTCAACAGGCAAATTGAGGACCGTCTTCGATGGGTCCGCACCCACTTCGAACGGGGTTTCGTTGAATCTGTGTTTGCATTCGGGTCCCAAATTGCATAGGGACATAATTGACATCATCTTGAACTTTAGAAGACATCAAGTGGTTTTTGGTGCGGACATCCGGATGATGTTCCGCCAGACAGTCATACATCCTGAGGACAGGCGATTCCAGTTGATACTCTGGCGTGAGCGCCCTGAGGATCCTGTGACGGTGTATGAACTCAACACAAACACGTATGGTTTGAAATCTAGTCCCTATATCGCCATCAGATCATTGCTTGAATTGGCAGAGCGGGAACGGATCCGCTTTCCCCGTGGGGCTTCCGTGCTGTCACGTGACTTGTATGTTGATGACGTGTGCACCGGAGCCCAAAGTATTGAGGAGGCCCTCCTACTGCGGGATGAATTGATTGAAATATTGAAGACAGGTGGCTACGAGCTACGTAAGTGGTTGTCTAATGAGCCTAAAGTTCTAGAAGGGATCCCGGAGGATCACCAACAGAACCCTCACCTGTTTGAGGATGTGGATGATCCCAACAGGATAGCGGTGCTGGGCATGCAGTACCAGCCGCTAACCGATATTTTCACATTCCAAGTGGACTTGGAAATACCAAAAGTCTGGACTAAGAGAACGGTGTTGTCCGTAATAGCCCGTATGTTTGATCCAAGCGGTTGGATCAGTCCAGTGATATTCTCTGCGAAGTGTCTTCTTCAGAGACTTTTGACTTTGGGCGTCTCGTGGGACGAGCCGCTGTTTGGTCCTCCATTGGATGATTGGCTCGAGTTGTTTTCATCGATTAAGGAAGTCAATCGGATTGCCTTGCCTCGTCGAATATTGCCCCCCGGGAAATATCGAGCCAGCCTGCATGGCTTTTGTGACGCGTCGGAGCGAGGCTACGCCGCGTCAGTCTATATGCGGACAGTTGACGCCGATGGCCGGGTCAATGTCTCGCTTTGTTAGGGAAGAGCAAGGTCGCCCCCATCAGGACTAGGCTGACTATTCCCAAGCTTGAGTTGAGTGGAGCTCACCTTCTCTCTAAATTGTTGCATCACGTTGCCAGTGAACTGGCGGCCACGGTCGAAATACGGGACATCTTCGCCTGGTCGGATAGCCAGGTCGCGCTTGCATGGTTGCGCGCGGCCCCACATACCTTGGAGGTTTTTGTGGGAAATCGGGTTTCCCAAATCCAGAATATCGGAATTGATATAACATGGAGACATGTGCCGGGAGAGCTTAACCCAGCGGACTGTGCCTCCCGAGGTTGTACGGCACCAGAATTGGTGTCACACCCGCTCTGGTGGGGTCCAGAGTGGCTGATGGGATCAGAAACTTCTTGGCCTGTCTGTCAGACAGACGTTACTTCTTTGAGTTTGACTGGGCTCCGTGTACATGCTGTAGTCGCTGAGACGACGTCGGAGCCGGATTGGCTACTTGCTCGGTATAGCAGCTTGGATAAGCTTCTGGGTGTTACCAGTTGGATTAAGCGTTTCATACATAATTGTAGAAACCCACAGGCAAAGCGGTTGGAGCCGATTGCAGGTGCAGAAGAGCGCCGGAGCGCATTGTTGCATTGGGTCCGTGTCGTGCAGACCGGACGGTTTGAGTCAGAGCTTTTCGTATCTTGCGCGACGCACGCGCTAAGTTGAAGGGCGCGGTCGCTCGTTTGAACCCGTACATCGACTCGGATGGGCTTCTTCGGGTTGGAGGCAGGCTCCGGAAGGCGGATCTTCCATATGAGACTCGCCATCCTCTGTTGTTGCCCAAGGGCGGACCCTTGGTGCAGCTTTTGGTGTCTGATCGACACATTCGTAACGCCCATGCTGGGTGCAATGCTTTGTTGGCTATTTTGCAACGCGAGTTTTGGATTTTGTCTGCCCGAAGAGCAATCCGTAGCGTTCTGTTTCGATGTATTGCATGTTATAGGTTGAAGGCATCCACGATGCAACCACAGATGGGTGATTTGCCCGCTGATCGAATCCGACCTTCGAGACCGTTTGACGGCGTTGGAACCGATTTTGCCGGTCCCTTTTCGATCAAGGCTTCTCCCTTTCGTAATGCCCGTATTGTGAAGGGCTATTTGTGTGTATTTGTTTGTTTGGCCACCAAGGCTGTCCATTTGGAGGTGGTATCGGCTCTGACTACGGAGGCCTTCGTCGCCGCGTTGGATCGCTTTGTTCCGCGTCGAGGTCTACCTTCCCTTATTAGGTCTGACAATGGCACAAACTATAAAGGAACTGTAAATTATCTTAAGGATGTTTCTGTGTTTATTGATAAAAATTGTACTAGTTTAAGTCAAATTGCTGCCCAAAGGGGGAATAACCTGGAAGTTTAGTCCCCCAAGTTGCCCCCATTGGGGAGGGATTTTTGAAGCGGCTGTGAAATCCGCAAAGACCCACCTCCGCCGCATTATCGGAGAAACGGCTCTAACTTTTTGAAGAGCTGGCCACAGTGTTTTGTAAAGTTGAGGCGGTCCTCAACTCTCGTCCTCTCTGTCCGCTATCTCCAGATCCAAATGACTTGGAAGCTCTCACCCCTGGTCATTTTTTGGTGGGAGGGCCGTTGAATGCCCTGCCCGAATACCCGTGGAAGGATGAACGCGTATATCGGTTGTCGCGTTTTCAAATGTTGCAGCAAATGAGCCAGGACTTTTGGCGTCGCTGGTCGCTTGAATATTTGCATTTGCTGCAGCAAAGAGTGAAGTGGACAGACAGGACTGAGCCTCCCCGGGAGGGTGATTTAGTATTGTTAAAAGAGGCAAATTTGCCCTCATTGCTTTGGCGACGAGCTCGCATATTACGTTTGATTCTTGGCGGAGATGGCACTCCGCGTGTGGCTGAGGTGTTGGTCGACGGTTCGATTTTAAGGAGAGGTGTGACCTCTCTCGCCCGCCTTCCCGTAGAGTAAGCTAGCGGTCTGCTTCTCAGACCGGGACGGGGGGATGTTTGTAATATATTGGGTAAAACTAAACGCAGGCGTTTCCTGTTATCGCCGCCAGGCGTTTTGGGGTTCTCACACTGCTAGCGTGGATGGCGTCGCGTGTGGTCCGCCATTGCATTGTCCAGGGCGATATCGGTTTGATTTTAATACGCGGAGCGGTCTCGCGTCTTTTGCTTGTTGTTTAGTTTGAGTGATAATTGTGAATTTCCTGTTTGTTAAATAACTATTGAATTTGTGTTTGTGAAAAACTCTGTTATTGTGACTTTTTCTTGTGAGAGGTGAAACGTGGCTGGCTGTTCACATCTGGCTGTTCCCGAGTGAAACTACGGGAAGAAATCTATTTAGTTGTTCTGGGGAATTGAGATCTCAAGGGTTAGGTAGGGTGATTAGGAATTCCCCCTTCCCGAAGACACTCAAGTTTGGATCCGAAGAGAAAGAAGATTTAGTTTGGTAAGTGTTCAATTGTAGTTAATTTATAGGTTAGGTTATCATATAGGGCCCTGTAGCTCCCCTTCATAAGCTACGGTGGTAGCAGACTGCGTTAAGTTAGTTAGGTTTTAGTCGGGCAAACGTGGTGCCGCGTGGAGATTTTTTCCCGGTACTTATTTTTACCGGTGGTTTTTTCCCGGTGAAGTTCCGGTACAGAATTCTTCCCGCCGCTTCGTTTGTCCGGATTCTCTCTGCCACATTTTCTGGCAGCAGAGCGTAGTTGCTCTGCACAAGGAATATAAAACTACGATACGAACACAGGATTGGTCACAGTCCCACTTGGTTATCATTCAGTCACAATATACAATCGTCACAATAATAACCACTACACTTCCCAAAGACAACAAATTGAAATACGCTATCTATCTAATTAAACATCTCAGTCCGGGGGCGGTTCCTGGTGCGAGCAGTGTGGGACCGGCGTGGGGGAGGACTTGAAGGCTCTCGGGAACAGGGACGAGTAGGAGGGGGGAGGCTCGTACGCGGGCGGGGAGGGGGGGAGGGGCGACTGGAACAGTTGCTGGGAAGCCGCTGTCACTGTCACTGTGGGGGAGAGGTCCAGGCACGCGGGGGGGATGTTCAGCGGCGTGTCTGAAGGCTTGGAGCGCTTGCAGCAACATTCTGTGGAAAGAAGAGTTAGATTACGTCAAGGTTTTAAGGAGAAAATGTTCTGAAACTATTTGTTTAACAACTCTAGGGTTTCGTCAACATTCTTAATACGTACAGCGAAGGAATGGAACTCCCTTCCTGCTTCTGTGTTCCCGAGCACATGTAACTTTCTTCAAAACCAGAGTGAATACATCTGGGTAAGCTCACTACACCGTAGACCCCATCTCTGTCCTCGGGCAAGATTGTGGTCAAGAGCAAGCCCATGTTTTATTTAAAAAATCTTGCAAGTTATAGCTAAGTAGACTACCTTATGTTGCTTAGTGTCATCTAGGCTACTAGGCTTTAAATGATTAATGGTAAATTTCATTCAGCCGTGGTTATGAGTAAAAAAGGACTGAGGGAAAATAAAATCGAAATATCATAACTAAAAGTTGGATAATGATTTACGTGAGAATTATTAATACGATCTCCCAACATTCTCGATAATCTAACCGCTATAATTTTTTCAGTTTTAAAAAGTAGATAATAGAATCTCACCCCAAGCGAGGCAGAACATGAGTATGGTGGCGCACACCAGCATGCCCACCACCAGGTAGCTCCACGGCCCGTACGGCTTCAGCGCCGCTGCGAACTCCATGAAGGCGTTGGTCTTCTGCTCCCCTTCGCTTATCTTCACTGAAAATGCAAATTTTAAGGTTGGTAACTATTTGACAATATGTCACACTTGCATTGCATCTGAAAATTACCTAAATAAATCGCACTGAGAATTATACTAGAGAATCTTCTTCTTACTCGCCAAGTCAGAATCAGCAATGGCGAAGCAAGATTAAAACAAAATTGTGCAAGGTACGTCAGAGAGGATGCAGACATTCCCATGGCCACATACTGACGTCAGCCTATCCTATCCTAATCTATACATATAATAAAACAGTAAAAATATTTTGTCTGTACATTTTGTATTTTTGTCTAAAATGGACAGAGGGACACTAAAAAAGAATAATAGAAAGCAAAAAAATTTTTTTGGAATTTCTTGTCTGTCTGTCTGTATGTATGTATTACTATGTATGTACGCGTTTCACGCAAAAACTACTGGACGGATTTGAATAAAACTTTTTTTGTTGTATAGCTATTAAGTCTGGGCAACATATAGGCTATAATTGATTTTGAAAACTGGAACACCTGATGAAGAACCATAACAGAACAGCTAAACTATAAGAAATATAGAAATGGTACCTTTGCAAAAGTTTATCAATCTGACGAGCATTTTCTGTTGATGTATAAAAATCGAAGATCAGAAACATCTGATGAAGAACTCCAAGAGTTCAGCTACGCTATAAGATATATGGAAATGGCGCCTTAGTGAAAATCGTTCAACCTGATGAGCATTTTCTGCTGAACTACAGTTTGGAACACAAAAAAAATTTTCATCTAAGCTAAACTCACGCGGGCGAAGCCGCGGGCAACAGTTAGTCATTAGTAATATTATAAATTTCATCCCGGGAAAAAGTACTGTTCCCGTGAGAAATTCAGCGGGCGAAGCCGCGGGCGAAAGATAGTATAATATAAATGACAATTCCGACTCTAAAAGAAGGAGGAGGTGTGAGTAGTGAGTGATACAAGAAAACTCTAAATTGGTTGCCAGGATAGTATATTAAATAGACCAGAGCTAGGTACGCCAAAAGGTGTCATAGTGGTGACAAGACCACTATTGATATCACAGAACCTGCCAAGACTAATAAGTGCAATTAATATTTCCTCAGTGATGATGAGAACAGAAGGCGAGAAAGTGGTGAGAAGCCGCACAAATGTTGCCAGTCTCTACCAGGATTTGACTAATAAAGATTCAGTCAGGGGACTCTCCAGGAATTATATAGCTAGGATTAGACTACGAAGTATACTCACTTATCACAGAAGGCTTTGTCATCCCATCGTTCTGATCCAACCCGAGTAACTCCTGGTTCCTCGCCGCAAACCTCCTCAACAGCTCCAACAGCGGGGGGTCTCTGCGGTGCGCGCACGCGCTGTTGTCCTCGTCCTCTCCCCCCGGACAGTGCCGGACGCCGTCGCAGACCAGGTCCGACGATATGCAGAGGCCGGTCGCCCCGCACGTGAATTGGGAGTCGTTGTTGCATATTGCACCTGAAATTTAAAAGAAGGCAAGCCTTAGCCAATACTAAAAATGAAATGAAATATTTTATTTGCTGAATATACGTGCAGATAAGATCTTAACAAAAACATATTCTATTGATGTTACAGCATGCAATATTGAATTACAAATATACAATTAAATTGATATGGAAAATTAAGTAAAATAAAATGTCAAATTGAAATTTTATTCCATCTTATAGTTAAGTAATGACTTTAAACAGGTGAGATCGCGACTAGCTGGTGAGCTGAACTAAAATACAATATAGGACTATAGGTGCCTACTTCTAAATCTACGCTGTAAAGCAGGACTTTTCGAGTGTCCTTCTAAAACACAGCTGTGGCCACACATTATTAGAATGCATTGAAATTACATTGAAAGACTGTTTACTTCTTACTCACCGCTGTTAACAGCTGTAACAACCAGCCTCAGTTTCTCCGTGTGCTGGTAGGGGGATGTAGGGGGGTTCCACACAATCCTGATTTTCTGCGGCAGCAGTTTCGGACCAGCTCTGGCGGCGATGGCCGCGGCGTTCCCTCCGCACAGCTGCAGCCGCCATATTGGTGTCTTTGAGTCGCCAATGTACTAGAAGTAACAATTATGATTTTGCAAAATACATTATTTCAATAAGTTTCCACTTCTATATTCCCCTTCCCCTACGTGGTAAGAAAATCTTACACCAATGTAACCGAGTCACGCTAAGGACATTATCCCTTGACCTAGTTGTCGCAGGTTTGACCCAGGCCAAAAAAATGCGTGTCTTGAGCGTTGTGACTGTGACTCATATATGCAAATAAGAAAGTCATTGGAATTTACAAAAGTTGTAAGTAAACTGGCTGATGAATCTGACACTGTCCTAAATGACATAAAAGGGTCAGGACCTTTTCAAACGGTACCATGGGTTTATGATGCATAAATACGCAAACCCAACTTACACTGAAGATTGTTAGGTTGTCTTACAGAGCAAAACATTGACCGAGTGGCCTAGAATAGAATAATGAGGAGTCGAAAGATAACGATTTGGGTTGACCAATGATAATCCAAAAGAAATCAACCGTCATGATAATTCTAAGTGGTAGTCTTAGGTTCAGAGACGCATACAATCAACAAGTTGCAAGGGTCAATACTGTCCCTGTCGGGGCGTTGTCACTGGTGGCCTAATCGTGTCGGTACCAGGTTAAACTCTACACTACAGGTCAGAGGAAGATTTATTACATACAAGAAAAAAGACCGATAGCACAGAGTACTATATACTATCGTAACTGATAGAGACAAAGCCCTATTTTCAGTTTGGTACTTACAATCAATAACTTACAAGCGTCAGTACTGTTCGCGACCAGTGCCGCCTGGTCACTCAAGCGTCAGTTCAGTACTATTCGCGACCGGTGCTTCCTGGTCGCTGGACGGTCCTAGCGTTCCGCTTGCGGCTTGAAGAGCTTAGCAGACTCGGGCTCTCGAAGAAATGTGTGCGTAACGCTAAATGTGCCTTGAGTGTAGGTCTCACAGTACTATCTCAGTGGTACTTACAATCAACAACTTGCAAGCATCAGTACTGTTCGCGACCGGTGCCGCCTGGTCGCTGGACGTGTCCTGAGCGTGGGTCCCGGTCCTAGCGCTCCACTTGCGGCCTGAAGGGCTCGGCAGACCTGGGCTCTCGAAGTCGCTGAATGTCCGCTCCCAGTCAACAAGGGATTCCTGGAATAGAAATAAAATCGTGTCATTACAGTTATTCGTATTATTATCAGATGAAGCGGAGAACTACGAAACGCGTAAATATGTAGTCACAAGCTGTTCTTTGGGAAGAATGAGAGTTTCGGGAAATTAGACCAACTGCTTGTAAATCTGGCAATCTAATCCAATCTAGAGAACAACCAACAGAAATATTTTTATGTAGGTACTCTATATTCGTAATAGCTAAATTTTTGAAGCTATTATTAGTTTCTTGGGGTAGAAATTATCAGGACTTGGGTCTCATTGTATGGTATGGGGGTGTCATCCCATCCTTCATCGAAGTTATCATAAAATTCGGCAATATTGCCAGTCTATTTTACATGGCATTTTAATCCTAATTTGATATTTGTGTGTTTGTTTGTTTATTTATTTGTTTGCTTGTTACACGCTTTAGTTGTTAGGTACTCGGTTTATCCACTGAACCAATCTTCCTGAAATTTTGCATATACATTAGAAATACTGAAAAGGACATAGGGTACCTTTCATCCCGGGAAAAATCACTGTTCTTAAGGGAAATTCACGCGTGCGGAGCCGTGGGCAGAAGCTATTATTTTATAATTCCAGGCATGTCTAGTTTACACTTTCAGATTTATAAAAAGAGTTTTGTGTCTGCTTATAAACCTAAGCAAGGACATTGACGTTAACTCAACACGCTAAATATGGCGATATTTATTCATATTGCCTAATTTGTTTCAAAATTTCCGTAAATTTCCTAACAATAACCAAAATTTAACACGAGCAATTTGCCATATTTGGGTGTAATTATGAAACTCGTTAGTGACGTTAGTGTAGTTGCTTATGTGTTGCCAGTAATGGTGTATCTTTCATGAGACGATACATTAGTTTCGTTTCCTAGAATAAAATCTGTTTTGTTGTTCAGTATGACTGAAACATGGACCAAGTAAGTCTATGGACTGAAATTACATAGAACTCAGTTTTAGTAATGTTATACATATTTTCGTTGAGACACTCTGATAGCTAAGTCGTATTGGTTTGTATAACTTAGTTATAGTAAGATAATGTCATTATATTCGATTTTAACCAGACATCTTACTTATTATTTTCTAGAGTTTAAGGCCTAATATCAATCTTTGCTTAATATACACAAATCAGGGAATTCTTAAATAAGTAGCAATATCATATTACAGTAAAATTTTGTATTACCCTGGCCATGATATTTTAAGTTTATTTAATTAATCCTTAAAAATAAATTTACTCATTAAAAATCCAGCCAGTATCATTGGCAGTCAAGAACATATTTAAATATATATATTTTTTTATTTAACACAATAGACGAAAACATTGCCAAAAGAAGAACGCGGACATGTAACCAAATAAAGAAAATCCTGAATTATTTATGTACAATTTACGTACTGCGTACGACAGAAGCATTTTTAACCAGCCTATTGTTTCATATTTTATTGTATGCACGAATGAGTTAAAAATCTTGTGCACACGTCAAATTTAATTTAGAAATGCCAAAATAGGTCATAAACCGTACGAAATTTTTCCCCTTTTAAGTACACTTTTCTTCGGGTTTCGTTACATCTAAAACTTTAGCAACATCGGCTTTTTATTAGTATTTCTGGTGTTGATTTCTCTTTTTTTTTTAAATTTAAGTAAGCAGTGTATATTACACAGAAGTTTCCTCGTTTGAATAAATTACTTATTTTATGTTTGAAAAACATAAAACAAGCCACAATTCGAAGAAGCTATAAATAACTTAGCAGTAATAAACCAACATTAAGTAAATTGGGTACGTAGCGTCAGCAAAAATTGACAAAAGACTATTTATGTGTCATGAATAGTTTTAGGCTTTTTTGAATTCGACACAACACGATGACATCCCAAGGACGAATGAAGCAAATGTATTCATGAACGTGGTTCATGTTGATAAAGAATCTTACTTCAAAGATCATTGATAAAATTTTGAAAATTGTATGAAGAGAGTGATGAATAAGAGGTTATTTCTCGCTCAACTGTGTGCTGTATGACGGTCTGCTATTTAGTGTGGGCGGAGCACTCCTCCTTGGAGTACTCCTTGCTGACTGCCTTCCACCCCGCGTATCGTCACACAAATTTTCTTAGAGAATTGTCATTAGGGTATGTCCTCTTCATATATCGTCCATAGGACGGTATCAAGTGGAAATCCGTAGCCTCTGCTAAGTTTAAAAATATTATCTTTCAATAACATCTATCAAATAAATCCATACTAATATTATAAATGCGAATGTTTGGATGTGAGTTTGTGAGTTTGTGAATTTGTGAGTTTGTGAATTTGTGAGTTTGTGAGGATGTTTGTTACTCAATCACGCAAAATCTACTGGACGGATTTCGATGAAATTTGGTACAGAGGTAGATAATGACCTGGAATAGCACATAGGCTACTTTTTATCCCGGGAAAAAGCTCTGTTCCCGTGGAAATTCACGCGGGCGAAGCCGCGGGCAAAAGCTAGTTAATTAATAATGTCAAGCCACTCTATAAATGGGAATGAACTAAAGATGAATTGCATCAATGCATTCGCATACACGGTACATTGTTCCATACACAGCCGCGTTAGGCAAGAGATCGCATTGTTTTCATAATGCCATTGTTAGGATTTCCAATTTTTTATCGGGGCTCTCTTAATTGGCAAGAGTGGCAAGTTTTGTAAGGTTACAAAAATCTTCAAGAAATGATGGAAATCTTACAGTTTCTCGCGAATTCACTCTGAAATTAGATATCCCGTATACTCTAAATTATGGTCCATAGACTCTTAAGTGAAACTCTATGTAAATGTGAAGTGTGTATGTAATTTATGCCTAGAAAAATCATGGACTCTTAAACCTTTGAATCCCCATTTGTATTCTCGCCAACAACCTATACCTCCGCCGTGTCTCCGGTGGTCCCCCATGGAGCCCAGAGGTACCTACCACCTGGAGTAATCCGCGTTCGATCCCACGGACTACTTTTGGAGACCACTGGCCTAAAGAAAGCGGGGCCTAATACATTTTCATTATTTTTTGTCTATAATTTATCCTTACTTCAATCATCAATTGTCACAGTGCATCTTGAATCGTTCATGTCATTAATAGTTCCATTTATATCATAATTGACAAGGCATCATGTGACACAAAGCCCTGCTGCCAGGTGGTCTGAGACCTTGCGCTCGCCTTGGACCTAGGTAATAGCACATATTGTGATGCTGTTACCACTGATTGTTAGATGACTATGTTCACTCGAGGTTATTATTAGGTACTAAAAGATTAGACTTCAGATAAAGTGTTTGTTGCGATATTTTCCAAGCTTGTGTCCGAAAAAGGTTTGTCGGTATCCCAGTTGTATTCCGAGTTTGCAGATCAATCGGACTCATGTACAGTCATTTTAATTTAGATAGACAAACGATGTTCAGTTTTTCTCATCTATTGTCCTCTTAACATCTTATTTTACTTGTTTCGTCGACCACCATCTGCTTCCGGTGAAGGATCAAACATAGGAAACCTGCGCATTGGAAGACTATTCTGGCCCTTGATTCTACAAATTACAAACGTAGATGTCGTGCCTCAGTTGTGTCTCAAAATCCAAAGAAATCGTAATAAAACATAGAAGTCTTACAGAGATCTTGTCATATTATTTCAATTTCTTTGGTTCTAGAGACACAATTGAGACACGATATCGACGTTTGTAATTAGTGGAATCGGCCCCCTGTTTACTTGTATGATACGATACCTGCCGCAAGATTGCGATATGTGACTGAAGAAAATTCTGATACCAGTGTTTTCTCTAACACACATGATAAGAATGAAGAAAAACTTACATATGGCAGTAATGAAATGGTCAGAGATTCAGATAAAAACTTAAACGAAATAGCAAACGACAGACTGAGGAGGCATTTTCTTGCGCTCTCCTCCATGTCTTGTAGCAAGTAAAATAAAATACTAGGACGATAATAGTGGAGAAAAACTGAACAACAACGCTTTGCTATATAAGTTAATGATAATGAAAGTCATCTTGTATATTAATGACATTATACATATTATGCAATAGGTCTCTTGTAGTAGGTATTTATGTATTATGTAATGGTACAATCATAACTGGTTTATTACTAATCATATACTTACAAGATATCAGATTCACATTTTATGAGATGACAATAAATCTATCGGTATTACCTACGGGAAATACGTATTTAGTATTCATTCTCCACCTATAAAACGCCTAATTGAATAATCCAGTCTACCTATAATAAATTGATGCATATCTAGCCCAAAAATAAATGTATTCTATATTCTATACATACAGTAGGTATACTAATTTTAACTGGAAGTTATTTATTTGTAAAGACACGGTTGCTTACTACCTCTGGTTCTCTAGATAATCTTCATATGAATTGTACCACATTTTTATGAGGTTCTATAGGAGAGGTTCCTCAGCTCAGGGCGCAGATAGGTCACAGTATACATACTAACAGAGATATAGATTCAATCACAGAGAAAATAGAACCTATAGATGTAGATTAGAACATGTTTAACCAACTTAAAAAAGACTCCACGCTGACCTCGCAACAATGTAGATAGGTACGCCTTTCAAACGACCGGCTCCTTAGGCCCGGCTACGCAGCGTATTTACCAGGCAATAATGTGATAATCATGTTTGTCAAGACGCGGAACAGGTTGCCATTACCACTATGTTCCAGTCTGTATGTGAGTAATTAAAAACAAAAGCCACTAAGTTGTGGTACAACGCAAAGGACAAAGCGGTAATTCATTCTTGGAAAATAAAAGACATACTTAAAATTAAACGGTCTACTCCCATTCTTAGAAAACTCTAACAAACAGAAGCTTTTCTATCCATGAGTACCGTAAACTGCTGCAACTTTGCACGGAATTTGACGTTTTTTGCGATTTTCTCGGAACCTATTCATAATTTTGACTCTCAATTGTTTTTAAATGGAAGACAGGCATAATGGCTTGTTATTGAGACCCCAAATCTTATTATTTGCCACCAATTTTCTGAATTACAAGGGCTCAAAGTCGTAGGCAAAGTTGTATGTAAAAGACACAAGTTTGCCTAGAAGGATAATTCGATACTTATTGTACTTATCGTTTCCGTTAATTTTTTTTCATGTGCATGAGACAACCTACTTGTCCCTGCCAATTTAATCAGTGCAATATACTGTATCATTTTTTTATTACAGCTACTAGGCCAAGTTGTAGCAGGTTCTACAGACTTTCCATACAAAAATGTCGTTGACTATAGGGTTGTCCAAAATAATACAGATTATTATTAATACTTTTTTATAAAAGAAAAAAACCAGATGGCTACTTTCATTAAAAAATCACAATTTTGATGCTTCTTGGTAATAATGTCTCATCATTTTAATCAACAATTATTAATAATCTTAATTTTTGATTGTAGTATAAAAGAAAAGTATACAAAGTGTTGAATTTCTTTTACAATTATTTCTACAAAAAATATTTGAATATTGTTTTACAAATTTACAACGAGCACTACTAATATAACTAGAGGAAACAAATTCTAAAATAAATTTGTAAGCATAATGTAAGCGAGATTCACGCGAGTGAAGCTGCGAGTAAAAGCTAGTTAACAAAATTTGACAACCCTAGACCCAGGCATAGTTATGTCACTCAAGTTTTCAAAACACTACACATGATTGCCTTCTAAGTTTTTTTTGATAAAAAACAATCTTTTGCGTAAAAAAACAAGTAATACTAGAAGAAGACAATATTATCCTACCTTAGGCAGTTAATCCTGTGCGAAAACACAGCTTTTTAATAGTTAAAATTCAAAAGTTTTGGAGCGCAAAAAAAATGCTGCCTCACCCACCGATCTTTGTCGTACAACTGACAGAGTATTAATGGAGTTACAATTATAAAAAATGAAAAATATGTTGCCCAAATAATGAATAGTTACTACAGAATGGTAGAAAACGAGAATAAAGCAAGCGAATGCGATATATCGTAATTCAAATGAAATAGGCAAATTTGTGTATAGTTGGATAAGTTGCAGCAGTTTACGGTAATCCTTCAGGGAGTTCAAGACCGCTAAATCTTTTGTATTATTATATCAGCAATAAGAAGTCTACTGTTGGACTTAGGGAGAGCCCAAAGATTTGTCCATATGCCAGTTGGAAGCGGCATGCATCCAGCATCTTCCTATGACTTTATCAATGTCATCAAATCATCTAATTGGTCATTACATTTTTAATTTATAATATTTATTTATAAAAGGAAGTATTAAATTTAAATTATTGGTTGATGGACGCTTCGTTTATCTTTATGTGGTCGCCATTCTAGACTTCGAGACTGTTTGTACAAAAAAATTTTTTTCAAACCCGAGCAGCGGCTACCATTACAGATATTAGCGCATTTGTTCAAACAGTAATGCATTTATTATACTCAGATCCCGTCCATTTTAAAGCACCATTAAAAAAACGCGAGGATCTCATATTTTGCGTAGAGCCTAAGTAATAGCGTTGCAACAATCATTTAATCTCACACTGATCACTTGCCTAGACTGCCATGTCACGAAGAAACAATAAGCTAGAATTATGTAGTCCAAGCAACGCTTAGGAAAAAAACTGAATGATCCAAGTGAATTTATTGATCGTGTAATTATAACTGATTTTTCTTATGTTACGATTGGTGTAGATTAAATTCTTGGTCTTCACGATCGTAGACCTTATAAATCTATGCTCAAACCATTACTATCTATTGAACACAACCGGAACTAAACTAACCTTTTAATATAACATAGGTATCAACCATTTGTTTTTATTTACCTTTACGACAGGCGTCGTGATCTAAAAAAGCCGGAAGCAATGGCTTGACCAAGCGAGCTTTTATTAGATACCTGACTAAAAGAAAACCATCTACTATTTATCAGCATTTAAATCGCATTAACTAATCTCAGATTGAGTAATCTAGTAGATAAACTAACTAGAACACATAAATCAATCACTTTATTTATTTGTACTAAGCAATCGTAATCAATAAATATTTGTAACAGTAGAATCAACCTGTATTTGAACAACGGTTTTTGATGTAGAAATCCTACTCATATAAAGAAATTCTACAAATCCGATGAATGATGTTTGTCAGTTACAACCTGAATATGACTTTCGAGATAACAATAAACAGAAAATTAGTAGCGATCAGTAAAAACCGGCGGAGTACGTGATCCATCGAAGGTTGGTTGGAGGTTGTAAAAACGAACTGCAGCCAGTATTCCACTAAACAAGGTCTTACAAGGTAGTGGGAATAATGTATTATACATCTCACGGCTGGGGTAAAGGGCGTCTTCAAATACGTGTAAGTATATCATCCACCTCAGTCGGTCGGTGACATTATTTTACAGTGCTTTTCCCAAATACATTGGAATATTTTAGTTTTTGATCTACGAAACATCCCAATACAGCAAGATTTATTACACAATGTGACGTCCTACGGCAAGGTTACGTGCCCCGTCCACCGCACGTAACTGTACATCGCAACCAGGTATCCTGATGTTCCACCGTAATCACCAGGACAATGAGTGTGTCCGGACACACGTCCGTCCACCACAACGTATCGTATCAGAATGCGCAGTGCGCACTGACACATCCCCACACCACCGGCCAGTGGTGGGGGCGACGTATAACAACACTATACGTCACACCTCTCCTTTTTTATGATTTTGATAAATACAAAGAGGTAGTATGACTGCGAGTGAATCTGATAGATATCGACAAAGAATCTATATGCTTATCTCGATAATTTACTTTTCGCTACTTTCCATTCCGAAATATAAATGTAGGTCCAAGAGGTAAGTAGTTTCCAATTTAGATATTTTCCAAATTAACCGAAAACTCCAATTTCATAAACTTTACTATGAAGATGTATCATGTGCGTAATCTTACAATAATTTAAATTAAAGTAGCAGATGCCCCACAATCCCCTCTTTTGTTAATGTTTGATAAGAAAAACAAATGTTTTTTTTTTTTTTTTTTTTACCATATCAGTATACAGTTTGACAACTACATGTATTGTATGCAGCATTATTGCAAATAAAATAACATGAATGAATCACATTTTATTAAATTGGGGTTAAATAAGAATTCTATTCTGTAATACTAAATTTTTTTAGCAGATGTAATCATTTAGATTACAAACGCATTTAGTTTTTTTTTCCTATTGACTTTAAATCTGAACTAATTCGAATTATTTTCAAATTCGACTCGATTTCCAATTGTTTGATATTTTGCATGGTGACTGGTGGCTTAAAGAAATATGTATTTATTTCGAATTTGTATGCCAGATCGTGAACGAACGAATAGAATGAACGACTTTATTTTGTTTGTAATAGCTTTATGTTCTTGACTTATCAGGATGTCTGACAAAATATATGAATTATTAGTATAAACCGAGAAAGAACTAAAGCATATTGTTCTTAATATAATATGAGCTAATAGAATCTGTTTATGTGTAATCTTTTTTCTGCTGGCTCCATAGAATTCTATTATTTAATATTATATTTCCCAGTATAAAAGTACTTGCCATTGTGTATTGTTGTTGAGTAAAACTTAGCATCCAACGCTTCTGACTGCACTACAGAGTTGCATAAGAAAATATATTGATAGATTTTTTATGCACGCGTTAACTCAGGTGGCACAAAGATCTTTATTGAGGGATTATTGATACTAGTTTAGAGTTCATTATTTGTATTATATTAAGAATTTCAATAACTATTTTAATATCATTATAGTTATTATGCAAATGAAATCTACTTTCTTTTTTTCATCTTAACCTTGTAATAGAACAAGGCTATGTATGTATTCTATTCACCAAAGGTTAGTTTATTTCTAAAATATATCTTTGATCTTAGATGATACAGAGAATGTTATATAATGACAAAACGTCATATTTCTGACTATCTACTTTATTTTTATTCTGGATTGTTAACTTTTTGTTGACTTCCTCGCTAGTAAGGAAGACATAGATGTTAAGTGATGTAGATATTCAAATTCTGCAAAGTATGTTACAAATGTTACAAACATTTACCTGTTTAGTTGTACTTAATTGTGTATATTGCGGTACAATAAATTATTTTTCATTTTGTTTTTCATTTCAAAATTGCTAGAATATATACAACCTCCGACATGACACTGTCGGAGCTCTGGCTCGATCTAGAGCTATATTCGGTCACGCGATTGATCTTTTGTTAGATTGTTCTTATGAAAAGTACAACTCACTGTCCAGTACCTGGATATCGTGAGAGCAACAGCCAAGTCCGAGAAGACTGATCCGTAATCTCGAGTCATGAATGAATAAGTAAATCTTAATCATCTATTATGACAGTGCAGGTGTATTCTTAAAGAATACGAAGGTGTAGGGGCACATATTGTTAAATTTTTATAATACTTGTTTTATATACTCCGTGGCGACTCAATTCAATCGTCACCTCGCAGCGATCCATATCGCTTGTACCTATGTAAATAAATCTTTAGCCATGCTGCCATGAATTAGTAGTATTTGTGTTAACTGCATTGTGCCTTCTATTTTGGTGTAAATTCCATAAACTTTGTTGGTACTCAATTGACAGTTAAAAATAAACTTTTACCAGTGAACTTGTGTCGGTGTATCGATTTTGCTCGTTCAATTAATTTAGGCTCTCACACCTAACAAACATATACACAGAGTCAGATATATTCTGTAGGAAATAACATTCAGTACATAGAGTTTACACCGTGGCCTACAAAGGTAAACGTAACTTTATAATCCCAATATAACACGTACACTTTTAGCGTACTCATGTTCTGCAAGGTATTATACCTAAGTTAAATATTTAGATATTAGTAAGTCAAAATTAAAGAATTTATTTATTTGTTTTTCATTTGAACATCAAAGGCAACACACCTCTAATTCATAATGATACTTAACTTTATAAATACCACGAAATTAAACCCAAAGAACTAGTAATGTGGTCGGTCACTGATAATTTAGTACGCAACGGCGTCAGTTATAAAACACTGACTTTCCTCTTCGTTCTAGCCAGCTGATCCTGACTAGAGACTATATTCTTGGAGGCGAAAATTCCTTTTCAAAAATGAGCGGGCTAATCAAGTCCTGTTTATTTTTTCTTTTCTTTCGGGTATTTAGGTATAGCTAAAAAACTATGGCACAGATTCTATCAGGCATTGTGAAAACTGTGTTATTGTGCATTCAACACCGCTTACCATATATTTAGTAACTTAGTATACCACATATTAAGTAATGATGCTTAATTGTCATTTATGTCGGCCTTTACTTTGCCAAGACTAGATAGATTAAAAGTATATATTAGCTGTATCAGTATTAAATTGCAAATTGTCGATTGCCAACAAATGATACTATATGTACGGTGTCACCGTACAATATCGCTGCGGTCAGCAGTTTACGCAACAATTGTTTTTGAATCGGATTAGTACGCCATTATCATTACTTGTGTGTGCTCGTTTTATTGTTATCATTTTGTCAATAAACGTCGTGAATTCGTACTCGGTTGTATAAAGTACATCAATCTTTCAATTTCAAAAATGTGTGATTAACAAATGACCATAAATTTATATTTCGCGAAATCATTTTTGCAGCCCAACAATTCAAAAGTGGTATTTGATACATTTGGGGCCATTTATACAATAGAAACTTGTTAGTACTTGTATCTTTAACAGTTGTTTCTTTTTATTACCGGTAATTACCGGTTGACCAAACTAAGTCACCCTACTACTTAATCTTAATCTATTGTTTCTTGTTATTACCAGCTGACCCAACCAAGTCAACTTACCACTTATTTGAATCAATTGTTTCCTGTTAGTACCAGCTGATCTAACCAAGTCAGCTTACTACTTATTTGAATCTATGTTTCTTATCACCAGCTGACCTGACCAAGTCAACTTACTACTTATTTTAATCAGTTGTTTCTTATTAGCACCAGCTAATCTAACCAAGTCAGCTTACTACTTATTTTAATCTATTGTTTCTTGTTATCACCAGCTGACCTAACCAAGTCAACTGAATACTTATTTGAATCAATTGTTTCTTGTTAATACCAGCTGACCTAGCCAAGTCAGCTTATTATTCATTTTATTCAATTGTTTCTTGTTAGTACCAACTGGAATTTCCAGTTTACTACTTAATTTGTAAAAGCATGTACCTATTTGAATTAGTACCAACTGGCATTCCAGGTAATACTCAATTTGTAACGAAATTGATTATACTTGCATTTCCAGTTTAATACTCATTATGCAACAACATGTATTATTTTTAGTACCAAAAGGCATTTCCAGTTTATTACTTAATTTGTAACAACATGTATTTATTATCCGTAAGAACTGATATTTCCAGTTTACTACTAAAGTACACCATTTATTTTTATTTGTACCGACTGACATTTTCAGTTTACTACTAAATTTGTAACCATTTATTTTTGTTAGTACCAACTGACATTTCAGTTTACTACTAAATTTGTACATCATTTTTTTTTTGTTAGTACCAACTGACATTTTCAGTTTACTACTAAATTTGTACACCATTTTTTTATTAGTACCAACTGACATTTTCAGTTTACTACTAAATTTGTACACCATTTTTTTATTAGTACCAACTGACATTTCAGTTTACTACTAAATTTGTACACCATTTATTTTTATTAGTACCAACTGACATTTTCAGTTTACTACTAAATTTGTACACCATTTATTTTATTAGTACCAACTGACATTTCAGTTTACTACTAAATTTGTACACCATTTATTTTTATTAGTACCAACTGACATTTTTCAGTTTACTACTGAATTTGTATACCGTTTTCTTTATTAGTACCAACTCACATTTTCAGTTCACTATTCAACCTGTAAAACTTTTTTATTTCAAATAGTACTAACTACGTACCAGTTAACTACTCAATATTTACGTACCACTTACTGATAACATCGTAACAACATATTTATCTATTTTTTTATTTTTATTTTTTTTAGTATATCGTCAACTCCGAGTTACCATCATCATTTTCTTTTGTTTAAGTCACAACGACAAAACCCAGGCGATAGTTAAATAAAACTATCATTTGATCATCATTATTTCTGTTACATAAATATTTTATTGGGTTACAATCTGTTGATTTGTCAACATTGGTCATTTCCAAAAATTGTTATTTCACCTTTAGGTCTAATAGCAGACAATAGTCTCTACTTCTCATTTTCTTCTCATTTTGACGTTACCCTGGACGTTACACAGCACCGCCAAATTGTGCTACACACAAGAAATCTGTTTCTTACAACGTCAAACTGTACACAAACTAAACACAAGAACTTTTGGCTCATTCATTCCTTACAGCATTATTTAGGTAGATTTGAACGTATATAACTTGATCGGGAATCGAACCCGTGATTCAGAGGAAATCCCCATTGTTGTGCCCCGAGGCCGTCAATTTGTAATGATGTTGGTTTGTAAAATCTATGGTTATGAGTCATGAGTCATCCACAACATAAAACGGATATCCAAAATCTACTGACCCGATTTAGCACTTTTATTCATTAAAGTCATGTCAACAACGTGTGCTATACATTGGTTGGTGTTTCTCCGCAGTTAACGGAAATTATTTGTCAGACATAATTAGTTTCTGTTGCGCAGCTTAGTGGTGATCTAATTGCATTTAGAATTTACATGTGTCGTTCTTACAATGAACTTTATTTGGGTAAGCAATATTTTGTATAAAACTAATCTTTTCAAACAGAATTAATCGTTTCACTGACCGTCTCATCCACTGATTTACATTTTCTTCTACTTTGATACAATAGATTTTTTTATCCAACACACAAACACTATGCATATGAAACCATTCATTTTTTGTATTGTAGTAAACTGAAATAATTGATATTTTTTGTTTTGTTAGCACTGTTGTTTACTAATGCTTATTATGTTTTTTGGGACATAATTTGACTCAAAACCTTTGTTTGTTATCTGTATAGTGTAAATCTTAATTTTAAACGAATAATTGATTGGCTGTGACATTTAGCCATGTATTTCATACCAGGGAAGGCTCACTACACTGGTAGATAATTAGTGTTATCATCATAATGCACTTACTTTGATTTATAGATGCAAATTAGTGTGAATGAATTGTTGATGTTACTTTTTATTTATCGAAATTAATAATAATACAAATGAATTTTATATCGTTTGGTTCCACACATAACCTTGTTAAGGTAGGTTTAAACAAAGTCATTCACAATAAATTTTACTTGTCAACTTTTATTTCAATTGTATTCTTTTTCAAAGGATATACCTTGTTTATAAATTTCACCGATTTACATAATTTGGTAAATATGCTTTTTGTCTGTCAAATTAACATGACTTTTCAGAGGTAGACGAAATTAAATTGAAAGTTTCTAATCAAAATAATTTAGATTTGAATATATATTTACTCTGAGCAAAATATCAATCAGTACTATGCATTTGTTTCTGTCTTTGTCGCCGGTCCGGCCCGAACTCGACATTAGTTACATACTTTTTGACATTGGAAAAATAACTCGACTCCAATTTTAATATTATTCGGCAAGTATGTATTCATATTGCAAATTGTGAACTACCTACATTGTAAAATAATTGAATCGGGTAAAACTTTGCATATATTTCTATAAAATATCGAATTGGCATCTGTGTAATATTCATTTACCTCCTTTTCCTTTCCAGTTGTTTTTTTTTTTTTTTTTTTTTTCATGATGTTGAAAATAACGAACGATTTCAAACGATTAGTAATTATAATTTACTCACGGTTTTTTCCTCGTTGCCATTTGTGACGTCCTACGGCAAGGTTACGTGCCCCGTCCACCGCACGTAACTGTACATCGCAACCAGGTATCCTGATGTTCCACCGTAATCACCAGGACAATGAGTGTGTCCGGACACACGTCCGTCCACCACAACGTATCGTATCAGAATGCGCAGTGCGCACTGACACATCCCCACACCACCGGCCAGTGGTGGGGGCGACGTATACAACACTATACGTCACACAGAACACAAGATATCGCAGACATGTTTAGACTTTGGAGTAGAACCATTGGTTTGTACGTGCTGCCAGGAAGGCTGCTCCGAGGCTGCGTTGCCGCATTAAATGCAGAATCATTCATAAAACCGTTAAGAGGAAAATGTTCCCAGACGTATCGATTTTAACTCTGAACTTAACCTTTTGTTTTTAGGTCAAAATACTGAATTATGATTTATATTTAGTTACTTCAATTTAAAGAGGATCTTCTATTCGGCAGGTCCTATATCTACACATCATCTATATATTAATAATGATACAATTGTTCAGTGAAACCATCATTTTGGACGGCACTAGCGACCTGGAACCGGTCCGTCAGTTTTCTCTCTTATAAAATAACAGGTTAGCGCTAAAAATAGCAGTCACTCAAGATGGCTGACTGCGGTCGTTTACCATATCAGCCATATCAGTTTTAGATTCGAGACTGGAGGTTTGAATACTGTTATAAATTAAAACAAACATGTTTATACGTCATCTAGAAAAAGCTAAAAATAGAAAACTGTCAAAGCAACAAAAGCAAATAATAACGAATCTGACAGTAGCAAGAATAAAACAATGTTTGACACTTGTAAGGATAGTTATACCTTTTGTTTACCGAGATTAATTTTATAATTTCATGAGAAATTGAGAAATTAAGTATAAACTTGCGTGAAAGCTAATTCCGTTCCTTAATAGGTAGATAGATTAGATCTCGACCAAATGATAAAAATTACTTATAAAGAACTTTTTTACAATATGGTTTATGAATGAGTATTAATTGTTTTTACAACAATTGTTAAAATATTTGCTTTTTTCTAATCTATAGTATTGTATGTATTCGTAGGTGATGATATATTATCCTTTGATGGAGTCCATTGTTCACTAGTGAATGACTGTATCCACAATTTGCTTAGCAGGTCATGTGACAAGAATGCAAACAAACGTAAGGTATGGCATTCTCGTTTTTGCAAAATGACGTCAATTTGCAATAAATAAAGCAGTATGTTTAGAATCGCGTTCTTCATGTTTTGTACGGTCAACAGCACATCAGCCTTCACAAATAACTATTTTTTGACATGCAATTAACCATATTACAAGGCTTAATACATGATGAATCAAGAGAGAGAAGTGAAGAAGTAATTTCATACGATACAGACACCGCAATGCAGTATATACCACGGGAGACTGTTAGCTACAATAAATAAATAAAAAAAAGTTACTCCAAAAGGCTTAAGAAAATAATATCATTTTCATACAGTTACATGATTTGATGAAGTTGCGTGATTTGTATCTTCTCGAAGGTTAAAGACAACAGCGATTGCTTACTGAATCATATATTGATGGATTCTAATCTAAACTACATACCAAATAAAATACCCGTCTACTATTAAAACCGCAAACAAATAAGTCGTTTTTTAATACATTACTTACGCAAATCATTCATTAGCAATGACTACTACGCACAATCCGTAGCACAATCGTGTTGTTGACACACCCACCTCGTCAAACACCTTGGAACCTGACATAACTATACAGTCTTTTGATATTGTATGTCCATACGAAATTGTTAAAACACTTTTTTCCTGTTTGTTACTTGACAGCACAATTGATTTTTTTGAGAGGTCTACACGTGTACCTGTTACTAATAATATCTTCAAAGCCACCTCTTATTTATGAATTATATTTTAGTTCCTATTCCTACTAAAGTTCCTTGAAGTTAATAAGGAAATGTCTAATTTTAAAATCTAAGTAACAATCGAAGAATACATCATACAGAAATATTATGGAAGATTATATGTATTATATATAACAGTAGAAATGAAGAGTCAAAATACAAGAATTTACCGCTTTCAAAAAATATTAGGCTTGGACACTAAAATTAAAAACTTAAGAGAACAATTCAGCTTTTGAAAAGCGTACGAACAAAGTACTTATAAATATGAGAATTAGATATGACATTAAGGATTGTAAGACTAGAAAAACTGATATCTTAGTATAAAATGCATAAACAAGCCAATTAGAAAACGATTTGCCTGCCTACTAATCCTTTTGTGTTGAGTCAACAAGAAACCAGTTTATACGTAATATGGCGACGCCTAGCAAACACGGTCAATATACGAGAACCCGGCAGATTTGAATCTACATCCTAACTAAAGCTGTTCACATAACGACGATATCTTTCATAGCAGTAGAAATATTTGATTACAAGGAATTCTATCACGCCACTGCTGGAATGTTTGTTCGTTCATTTGCATAGATAATATTATATATAAATCTTGTTTTTACTGTAATATAGTCTAGTCAATCAGAATATTTAACTGTAGTGATACATACAAATTGTAAGATTATTTTAATGTTATATTTGGCGGTTTTACAAGACCACAAATAAAATTTAAACTTCATTATTGAGAATGATTTTATTATATATTATGAAACACTGCGCTAAAAAATTGAATAATTTATCAATTGGATCTTCAAGGTCCATGTTTCACTCTACTTCAATAGAAACAATGGGTAGCTTTTTGTCGTTTCCTTCATGTATTATGTCGTCTACATAATTTACCGTTACAAGAGTTTCATTATTAATTCAATTATCTATTATAATCTTTTAACTTTCTATTTTTGAACTTTTGTTCCAGTGTTATACCAAGCCACAAACCACAGAAGATCGATGTCAACATTTATAACAATATGACAAAGGGTGTCCGAACAATAGTGAAAGTGACAGTTTCACTGCTTGAGGCATTTTTACTTCTGGTCTTTGTAAGGATGTTAGTTAAATGGTTTCCTTTATGATCACATGAAACAGTGCAGAGAAAGTAAATGTTGTATCATTTTGGATTACACTCAAAATAATCAACATTAAAATACTAGCTTTTCACAAAGTTAATAAAAACCATTCTATAAACATTTTTTAATTAAATGAAGCTTTAGTTAAAAAAAATATTTCTATTTTCTAAAAGTACATCTAATCTTGACTCCCCAGAAATCGGAGATTTGAATATTTTCCAGATTAAAACTTTTGGAAAGCTTTTAATAAAACAGTGATTGACAATAATGACCTAGTTCAAGTTAAACAATATAAACAATGACACATTAGTGCATATTTAATTTTATCGTAGAATGACATAAGCCATGGAATGACATGTTTACGTGACACAAGTTGGCATTTAACAATCCATTGCAAAATCCTATTTAATTTCGTAATAACTTGATAATTTTTATGGAGCCGTCTCACCGTGTTCAGTCATTTGTTTTATTATTAGCACATATTGTTTCGGACATAATGTCACACACACATACAATGTTAACACGCGATAGTTAATTTTAAATGCTTACACCAACCTTAGATATAATCGAGAATACGTGTATGAATTATCATAATTTCAGCAACAAAGTATTCAACTGCTGGACATATTCCACTTTGCAGGCAAATATATCCGTATTCAAAGGCTTTTTAATCATCTACTTAGCATGTCTAGGTGATATTCTTACTTCCTGGATAATAAGAATAGGTATTAACATTTTAGCATATTTTACTTTGAAAAAAATATAGTAGTTATTGAAAAAATCTAAATCGTTGCCTTGCAGCTTACTTAACATATAAAAAACATACTTACACATCTGCTGGATAAAGGTATTAGCTAAAGACTACAAACTCTACAAGGAAAACATAGACTAGATCAAATCAAATATTGATTCTTTATTATCAAGAATATCCTATGACGTCACTAACGGCCATCTTTTATCAGGTAGTTTATAACATTTGCATCGTATACCAGGTAAATCTTTGCAGATATAATTACCATCTATCTTCGGATGAATCTGATAATCTTATCAGAGACTTCAAGGTTGAAGTTAATCCATAAATTGATCTACGAGCAAAAACAAGTTGTCGGAATTTTTAATCCCACTTCTTCTTATAGGATCTAATCCTTACTTTTTCTACTACATTCCCAACATTTTTAAATTTTTCCTGACCAGTGTTGACCGTGAGACATTTATAAACTGAGACTTAGAAGATGTGCTACGCTAATGTAATTTCGACTCAGTTGATTGTTTTTTGAGATACCAAAGATAAAAAATATAATTTCATGATAACTTTGATGCATGAAAATGAATTCTTATACGATAGTGACGGCATGAGATTGATGTATACCATGTTAAAATTGAAACGTCTGAATCTGCAACTAAATCAACAAAAATACGGCTGCTGTCAAGGAGGATTGCTGTGTACCATTTGAAAAGAATAATTCCTTCGTTTTACAAAAGAAAAATTCTAACAATCTCTCACCATATTTCATCAGACACCCGTATGAATGATTCAAGGTTCATTCAATTTGCCGCGTTGTGCAAGGAAGCCTGCACAAACCCGATAAAGTTGGATAAATACATCACCTTCATTCACATAAGTCGGTCAAGTGCGCGCATCCTATGTTGTTATTTCTATGGGTT
Organism: Ephestia elutella; assembly: GCA_018467065.1. Taxonomy (NCBI): domain Eukaryota; kingdom Metazoa; phylum Arthropoda; class Insecta; order Lepidoptera; family Pyralidae; genus Ephestia; species Ephestia elutella. The sequence goes on from CM031578.1 coordinate 19,820,424, forward strand.
GTTGTTAGGTTGTTTGTTGATTACTGAAGTCAATTGCTGCAAATAATGTGTATTCAAACGAGTTTTCGTTTATGTAGATCGCTACACAATTTTCTTATTGATATAGAAAACCTTGCGGTACCTCGCGGTTACGCTCCCATTAGAGTTTCGGGATAAAACGTACCTGCCCTAAGGGCTATTCCAGGTAAAATTCTACCGTTGTTGTACCAAATTGCATCGAAATCCCTTTTCGGCGATTTTCTAGTGTTCCCTCCGACGATTAAAAAATCTTCCAGGTAATGCAAAATACCAAGTGTTGTTCTTACCAAATTTATAGTTACAAGAGGTTTGTGCACGTACAATTCTCAGAAGCAAGAAACAAATTCACTGCATCTTTGTCACTGGCATTGTCTCTAACGTAGTTGCATCTTTAATTGGAGTTAACCACAGACTATGACGAATTTACAGAAACCATCTGAACAATATATGAGTAAACTCATCGGTGTTGCACTAATCAGCGAAATGTGTCACGCACGTTACCTATATTGATACAGTCATCTAAGTTCATTGCAGGGATTTCTATACAGGGTAACTAAACTTTAAGTGGTAGGTACAGTCAGAACCTGACCCCCTTGAGATTAGGATTCGGTAAGATAGAGGGTGAGGTTTCTCTGTATCTGACTGTACTTGACTATTGACTATATGATTGCATCCCGCATTTTCTTGACTATTGACTATATGATTACATCCTACATGTTCTTGATTATTGACTATATGATGACATCCCGCATGTTCTTGACTATTGACTATATGATTACATCCCGCATGTTCTTGACTATTTATTGACTATATGATTGCGTCCCGCGTAGGTACTTGTACTATTATTTATTCTGTGGCATAGGCTGACATTTAGATAATTATTATTATCGCGACAGCACGCACGTCGCCGTCGCCAGATTTCACTGTGACCTCAAATGGAGGCGCCACTTTCTATTGAAACAGATGTTCTACATACGATTCTGTATTATGATTTATGATCATAAAACATATTTTATGGTTTGGAAGACATGTTTTTGACTTATTCTTTCATAGTTAATCTAAATATATCCACACCGGTGGTGTACAATATAATAGGTATTGTATACCGGATATTTATTTTACAAGGACTAATAAAATACAAATTTTATTACTCGTATAAGTAACATTTGTATGGGTTATTTAAAGCTTGGATTTTTATTCTCAATCACGCCAAAATCCCATGAATTTCGAAGTAATTAATCAGGAATAGCACATTTATACTTTTTATCCCGAAATTTCTAGTGGAGGTGGAGCGGAGCGCCTACGCAGCTAATTAAGGCCCATTTAGACTGTGCAAGTTCCTTGCCTGTTGCATACAATAAAATTAAAGCAATAATTTACTCGCATGGTCTAAACAACAGTTGCTTGCAATTTATTGCATTCAATTATTGCTCTTGAATGTACAATAAACTGTGGTGGCCAAGTGGTAATGACACCCGCCTGAGGTCGGATAGGACCCGGGTTCAAATCCTACCTATGTCACATGAGTTTGCATACCAATCTGACTCATGTATGGTAGTTTTCTCATAAACCACCACCTGCTTCCGGTGAAGGAAAAAATCGTGAGGAAACCTGCACATGGGCTGACTATTCAGTTTGCTAGTGTGTATATAGCTACTGCCACTAGGGGGCGGTAGTCGTAAAAGTCATGTCAGATGCCTTTAGGCGACTTGAATAAAATCTGACACTAGTGTTAGTACGAGTAACAACACACTCGATAAGAAGAAGAAGAATGAACTTTTATACCTAAATTAAAACTCTCATGAATTGCGCTTTTCAAATATCTGGTTTTGTGAAATAAAAGCAGTTCTTATCGATTTTGTAAATATAACACAGGTGCGGATGTAAAACGTGGCTTATCATTGTTACCATTCTACAAACCTCATGATTAGTAAATTAGTGCTTATTACAATGCCTTACGAACTGTTACGAGAAAACAATGTATTACGCCATGCTGTATTGTTTTATGTAATGAGAGCTTGAAATCGCGTTTCTTTTCTCCAGTTTTAAGTATTTTAAAGGTCTCACAAATATGGTTTTTGGTTACTAATTTAGGCCAAATGCGTTTTACGCGACTGACCTAAATAGGAGAGCTATGTTTACAGGGTTCATGTGTGTATGTAAGTTTTTAATTCTGCCATGAATTCATAAACGCCTTGACAGATAATGAATATGTGTGAGATTTCGTAGATTCTTTACGTTATACTGAGTTAATAAGTTATGTGACGTTTAAGACAGCAGTTATGTTCTTTTTTTAATTACCTAGTGTCATAGTTATTAAAAATCAAGTTTATAGATCAACTCTGGTTGATTTTTTTTTTAAATTTTCCTCTATTATTTTGCATGACAAAAATTGAATAATATTTTTATTATTCAAATAAGGTGTTATTTCGTGGATCATTATTTTAATAATAGGATTATCCTTCAAAATAAACAAGCAAGTTAAATATAGTATTGTAAGCATTAGCAAATCATAATCCAAGATGCGTAAATAGCATTAGCAAATCACAGGTTTTTTTTTTTTTTTTTTTGTAAAATGTTTTTTTTTTGCGACGCACATTAGTCTGATCATTAAATATGCAAAAAAACACCAAGCAATTATCTGTAGGTATACGTACTTTGAAAAGGCTACTAGACGTTACAATAATAGTCTGTGGAATTACCACAATCAACAACTAACCGAGATTAATCAGTAGAAGGCCCGTTTCTACTTCGTTTTTAAATTGGACACAAAAATTACCGACCTGAATACTAAATATAACGGTTGTCTTTTGTTTTTGACTTAAAAATTAATCACACCGTTCAGTTAGGTTTTGAAAAACAGCGTCTTCACGGCCTACATTGCTTAATTTTAATCATAAAATTAAAAGAAAAAAATAATAATTTTATGTTTTTAGGGTTCCGAAGTAAACAAGGAACCCTTATAGTTTCGTCATGTCTGTCCGTCCGTCCGTCTGTCTGCAGTTTATCTCAGAGACTACTAGTACTAGAAAACTGTACTTTGGTATAGATATACATATTTATTACGCGGAGTTAACTGTAGAATAAAATTCGGAAAAAAAATTTTTTTAGGGGCCTTTCCCACACCTAAAGTGGGAATGTTTTTTTTTTTCATTCGATTATACCATCGTGTGGGGTATCATTTGATAGGTCTTTTAAAAAAAATATGAGGGATCCGTTTGCGAAATATTTAACTTTAAAGTAAAAAATTTTGTTAGAGTTCAGTGTCCCCCCCCTCGAACAGGCAAATGGTGGGGTGTGGATACATAAAAAAATATATATTAAGTAGCAAATATGAATAATGAATTTAAAAGGAAAATTATTACTGTTACGTCATCCTTACACGTTAACGAGTAATAGACGATAAACCTGGAATATCGATTTTGGTATAAAAATGTTCCTAGGAAAAATTTTAATTGAATATGATGGTATTATAAGGTTATAGTCATTAGTTATATGAAACTGGGAGTAAATAGAAGTTCATGTGTCCGCATTTGTACAGGTTAGGCACCTTCGGAACCCTACATTGCGCGTGGCCCGATACGCACTTGACCAATTATTTTTTCTATGAAATCAATTGGCCATGACGTTGGTCAACCCTGTACGTACATGCAAGTATTATGATTTTAACGAGAATAGGTACATTGTGCATAGGGTTTAAAATGGCCACATTGACTGACATTTTAAGTTCGTATTTAGGAAATGGGAAATCGATTATATTCCAATTCGTCACTGTGGCCATTATTTACCCCCATATCTTAGTTGTTTTCAATCGATTCTTAGTGGAACTGGCATTACTCATTTACGTGAAATGGAGACTGAACACTAAGATCAATACACAAATTACACAAGCTAAATGATAAAGATGTAGGTCAGTATATGATAGTACATATATATATATAGAAGACGGTATTCGTTGTACTTGTACCTATGCAAGTAGGTATGTCAATAGACAACTTGGAAAAAAATTGACACCACCATTCCATAGGTACATGAAAAAGTAGCTTAACCGAAAATAGTGTGATTAGCTAATTTTATAGGACGTTACGGTGATATAATAATGCTAAGGTAGATAATAAGATCAAACATTACTTGGTAGTTCGGTATTTCATTGATAAGTTTCATTCCTTTCCCTTCCAAGACTAGGGTGGAAAAAAAAACAAGTGCGTGACTCAGGATTGCGTGGAAAAGGCTAATTTTGAATATTTTATCATCTTTTGATCTTTCCATCACCACCCTCAGCTCGGATTTATAGCAGGAAAATTTCTTATTATTTCGCCATTTCCATATTTTATGAAACTTCTTAATCTGACTCTCTTCAAAACCAGAGTGAATATGCTGCTTCTGAGTAAGCTCGCTACACTGTAGACCTCTATAAAAGGAATTAAATTCAAAGTATTATAAAGGAATAAAGAAGGATAATCTGACTAAACATACGAAAATTATAATGTAAGTTTGATACTCTCTCTCTCAGCCGAAAGACGTCCCGTCTGTGACGTGACGTCTGTTGGACAAAGGCCTCCCCAAGGATTTCATCCAAGAAGGGTTTTGCCGTAATCGCCACGCTTGGCAGGCGGGTTGGCGATCGCAGTTTGACGGCTTAGTACGCGGAAAGATGATACTCAATCACGCGAAATTTTCTGGATGGTTATCGACATAATTTAGTACACAGGTAAGGTAGATAAAACCTATAATAGCACAAAAGATATTTTTTATCCCAAAATTGATATTAAAAGATTAGTTTTTCCTAAGAATGGTGTATTTGATCCTTAAGAAGAAAAGATGGATAACAGAATCTATGACACAGATTCAATGCTAATATGAGTTTTCATTGAAACAAGGTCACCTTGAAATGTAACTCTAGACCATTATGTCCATGAGTTATGTCATTATATGTAATTGATATCGATATAGTCAACTAGATAATTATTACTCGTGAAGACGTAATCGATTTATCGCAACGTTTATTGAAAATTATATAAATACATAATAATGATAGTTTTATTATGGTTGGCTTTATGAAATACCTGATCGAAGGAAAAGTCGAAGCTAGGAGAGGAAAAGGAAAGCCAAGAAGGGCATTTATAGACCAAATAAAAGAGAAGGCAAGGGTTGTGTCGTATAGGGAGGTTAAATCGATGGCGGAAGATAGATGCAAATGGAGGATGCTCCACCGACAAGAACATAGTTCTTAAATATGTGAAGATGATGATTATGGTTGGATTATATAGACGCTTATCGTCTTATGTAATACAAACTTGATAAAACTTTCCTTACTTACAAACGAAAATTGATCTTACAAACAACAAATAACAAAGATTAAGCTAGCTACCTTGTGTTGATACCACAGAATTTTAAGTAATAAAAGCTTTTGCCCGTGACTTCGTCCACGTGTAATTTACAAAACAAAAGCAAGCTATGTTTTTTTCTACCTATCCTGCTAGCAAATAGCCGTCTAGCCAAGTTACTATCCATTCCGTCAACGTTTATGCGAAAACAAATAACGTGTGGTCCCTTGGATGGATCTTGGACCATAAAGACGATTCTACGACTAAAGTACTAGTCAGTGTGTGTACTCGTGGAGTACATATTAACGGACGTGGATTAGGTGACAAATTGCACAATTTATTGTGCCCTATCCGATAACTTGAAATTACCTATAAATTGTCACTAGGTAGGTAATGTTATGACATAAATAAATAAAAATTACATTATATAGCAACATTATGTTACATAATATTATTATGTATTTATTACATAATATTACTTACATGTTATTACCTATATATTTTTTCAGTTGCGTCAACAGGAATTTGGTCTTTCAAATGATTTGCTTCTGAAACCTTTTTCAAATAACGCTTCTAGGCCCCGAATCAGTAGTATAGGTACCGTAAACTGCTGCAACTTTGCACGGAATTTGACGTTTTTTGCGATTTTCTCAGAACTTATTCACAATTTTGACTCTCAATTGTTTTTAAATGGAAGACAAGCATATTGGCTTGCTATTGAGACCCCAAATCTTATTAATTTCCACCAATTTTCTGAATTACAAAGGCTTAAAGTCGTAGGCAAAGTTGTATGTAAAAGACACAAGTTTGCCTAGAAGGATAATTCGATACTTATTGTACTTATCGTTTCCGTTATTTTTTTTTCATAGGCATGAGACAGCCTACTTGTCCCTGCCAATTTAATCAGTGCAATATACTGTATATTTTTTTATTACAGCTACTAGGCCAAGTTGTAGCAGGTTCTACAGACTTTCCATACAAAAATGTCGTTGACTATAGGGTTGTCCAAAAGAATACAGATTATTATTAATACTTTTTTATAAAAGAAAAAAACCAGATGGCTACTTTCATAAAAAAATACAATTTTAATGCTTCTTGGTAATAATGTCTCATCATTTTAGTCAACAAATATTATTAAACTTAATTTTTGATTGTAGTATAAAAGAAAAGCATACAAAGTATTGAATCTCTTTTACAATTATTTCTACAAAAAATATTTGAAAATTATTTTACAAATTTACAACGAGCACTTCTAATATAACTTGAGGAAACAAATTCTAAAATATATTTTTAAGCATAATGTAAGCGAGATTCACACGAGTGAAGCTGCGAGTAAAAGCTAGTTAACAAAATTTGACAACCCTAGACCCAGGCAAAGTTATGTCACTCAAGTTTTCAAAACACTACACATGATTGCCTTCTAAGTTTTTTTTTATAAAAAACAATCTTTTGCGTAAAAAAACAAGTAATACTAGAAGAAGACAATATTATCCCACCTTAGGCAGTTAATCCTGTGCGAAAACACAGCTTTTTCATAGTTAAAATTCAAAAGTTTTGGAGCGCAAAAAAAATGCTGCCTCACCCACCGATCTTTGTCGCACAACTGACAGAGTATTAATGGAGTTACAATTATAAAAAATGAAAAATATGTTGCCCAAATAATGAATAGTTACTTCAGAATGGTAGAAAACGAGAATAAAGCAAGCGAATGCGATATATCGTAATTCAAATGAAATAGGCAAATTTGTGTGTAGTTGGATAAGTTGCAGCAGTTTACGGTAGTTAAAATTTGTTATACGAGTATAGGTACCTTTTGAATGCGGTTTGCATCAAGTGTTTTCAAAAATTCTGAACCCAATGGGGTTTTATCTTTTTATTAAATTAGATAAGTACCTACTTAGATGATATTTTAGCTATTTTAAAATAAACTGAGGGAGAAGATTCATTACCCAGGTACAGGATCAGATCCATTACCTAAGTGCAGGATCAGATCCATAACCCAGGTGCAGGATCTATACCTAAGGTTATTCAGAACTCAACAATTAAGAAAAAGCAATGATTGTATTGCTTCTTCTTCAATGTTGAATTCTGACCACATGGAGTCATTTTCTCTTTATTTTATTAGGATGAGATTAGGATTCGTTTAGATAGGTGGTCACGTTTCTCTGCATCTGACTGTACCCACTTAGATGATATTTAAGGATTAAGATAAACTGAGGGAGGAGATCCATAACCAAGGTGCAGGATCTATGCCTAAGTCTATCCAGAGCTACAGGGATGGCGCTTCATAGAAATAGGGCGTCATTATATACCTACTACTAGGTACTACAAATGAAACTGTACATCCGTAAACACGTCAGTACCACGTCAATGTGTGCGTTTTCATAGTCATGGCGAGCGTCCCAACCCGCAAAAGAACGGGTGAGAAGTGCAGGGGTTGCGGATATTGCGGGAGGGGCAGGGAGTTATCTTTCTGTACGAAGTATAGTTGCCGTCACGTAAAAAGCCGAAGCTTTACCGCCAGCGGGCGGTAAAGCTGCGCAGTAGGCAATATATCGGTCTATGCGGTGAGCGGGGGTCGCGCGGGTCTCATCCGGCGCGCGCGATTGGTTCGTAATACCCATGCGCAAGTTTCACCCTCTCCTCACCCTACCAGCGCCTTTTTACGTGATGGGAAGTATACTTATATTAATTCTGTGCCAGAGCTCAACAATAAAGAAAAAGCGATACAGTTAAACCACCACACCAACGCAAGTCACGCATGCTTCCTGGTCCTATATGGTCTTGACATAATTACCATGTCTCATGCCATTAGTGGATCTCCTTATGTAATGTAATCAGACGCAGTGCGAATATCAAATAAAATCAACGCATGCGCACAATCAAAATGATGTTTCGTAATTGGCGCGTAATTTGCTCTTTGTTTATTGGTAGATTTTTTTTTTATTTGACATGTTCTCATCTGTTTGTTTGTAATCTTGTTATAGACATATTTACAAAGAAAAGTTTACAATAGTTTCATTTATAAATTGCGGAATTATATCTGAACATACATTAAATGCTTTAACTCGTATTTCAGAATAATATAGGTACCCTTTAGTTAAAATATACGGGTCACTCGCGTAGGTACTGAGGGTGGGGTTTGCCGACCCGGTTGGGTTGGAGGGGTCTTCTTCATCTCACGTTATTTAAAATATCTTATTGAATATACCACAGGATTTAAAATAATAAGCCTTATACTAATTTGTTCAAAGTTCATCAAGGTAAATTTAGCGTGAAGGAGTAGATAACATACGTCCTCTCCATCCATCATTCTCTCTCTCTCTCTCAGCCGAAAGACGTCCACTGCTGGACAAAGGCCTCCCCCAAGGATTTCCATAACGACCGTTCCTGCGCTGCCCGCATCCATGCGCATCCTGCAACCTTCACCAGGTCGTCGGTTTCATTGATTCATCCATCATTAAAATAACAATATAATTGCCATACGACGAAATATACGTAGCTGAATAGGTAGGTATCTAGTTTAATTTATGTTTTTTGCAAACATCCAATTAGTAACTCTAAGTACAGCCTTAGATCTAGTCAAACACTAGAAAGATCGAAAGCCTTGAAAAGGCAGGGAAGGGAACGGATTCAAGAGTCATTTGTCAATGTCTCTGGTACAGTCACCTGTACGTCAAGTTATATCCTGCATGGACAATAGACATCTATGCCGAGGTGATAAAGGCTAACTTGGAAAGGTTGTTGTGCTATTTCGTTGACTGTACCTTCGCGTAGGTTGAACTTAGTAATTCATTTGATTTACTTTGATTTCGTTATGTATTTTCATGTCCCATAATAACATTATGAGCAATAATGAGCATATCATTTGTTGCTATTGTTATAATTTTACGGACGACACGGAGTCTGTTATAATAAGACATTCATAGACTATCGATTCATACTTTACGTCTGTTGTATACATTGTCATATCACATTATATAAGCTGCGAAATATTCTATAGTAGGTACGATTTAAAAAGATGTTATTGAAAACTAAATCCCTAATCTTTGAAAGACTGGAAGGTGAAGTGACATGGAGTTAGGGCGGGGTCTACATAAATTTCTTACCTTTTAAATCGCTGCCTGTCAATTGTTAAGACTGGCAAATAGCTATGTGCTAAACAATATATATACCTGCAACAATAAAAATAATATGAATTAGAAACCAAATACCAAAAAATATCACTGCTGAATTTTTATTGAAAGTCCCTATTTAGAGTAAGATGTTATCAATTCTATTTCTGAATCAAAATTCTGAAAATTCAAATTTTCTGATAATTGTGTTTCACCTACAGATTTCTATGTAAAAATCTGGTTTCCAAAGTCACCTTGTCTGCGTAGGTACCTCATTGCAAAATATAACTGGATCCTACCAACATATTAGTCAGTTCTCAGAATCGTCGTTTCTGCGAAAACATGACAAATTGAATTGCGTAAATCCCACGCAAAATCCATAGAAATCGTAGAAGATTTACATCATATTATATTTATTTTATTCCATCTGGTTAATCCTGAATTTTATATTAGCTTTATCGTACACTTTTACTTAAGCTACCGTACAAAATACAAGTATTCCGTGGTATTCCCACAATATTCGAGGTCTGAGGAACAACCTAATACCACAGATTACTATATCCTTTTAACTACTTTGTACTAATACTGTGTGAAACAAAGATTTAAATCGGGTATGAAACATTGTACGAATTTGTGCTAAGATCAACGAACTAATTTTATAATTCAATGGCTATGATATTCTGATCTCTAATGAAAGTTTCATAAAAATAAATGAAAATTCTATAAAAACAAATCATAAGTAAAAAATAAAATAACTATGCAAACGATTTCATTTTTTTTTCTTCACCAGGACGACTATATTTTTCTGAGTTGATATTCTACAAAAATCAATGAAAAATCTACAAAACAGGTCACAAAACCCAACAAAGTCAACAAGCCTACCTGAGGTGCAAATTCCGCATGCAGTGAAAGGAGAAATGATCTACCCACCGAGAGCCCACCGTTAGCTGCTATTTCTGGACAACTGGTCAGACCAGTCCAGCACTGGTACCGAGAAGCCTTCTCGAGCCTATTTTAGACATGGTAAGCTCTAAATACTGTTGCTAAGTGCAGTTTTCTGCACTAAATGAGTCAATGAACAACTTTGTCGTTTAGTTTTTAATCCCTTGTTTATTTTGGAGTTTGTTTATCATTATAAAATTCTTTCTCATTTTTTACAGGGTCGGCACGTAATATCGTTTTTGAACTGAAGCATTAGAAATATTAGTACACTTTTCAGCGCCCAAAAAACCAAACTATCCTTTCAACTTGGCAAGAAGAAGTTTTCTAAATTTATTCCAACATATTGCCTATATCATTGCAGACGCCAAACGTCACATCATGATTCAAACTAAGTAAATACTTATTAGTAAGAGATCACACCTTCAATAAAGTGTTAAGTATTTATTGAAGTATCAAGCACATACCATTTATTATTTCCTTGAAATAGAAAGTATTCACTTTCTTTTATTTTGACAGCCATTACAGACATGATTTGGCAGTTACTTGACCCAAAAACTGTTGGTCGTTATCATCTGCATCATTAGCGTTTTGCGTGTTTGTAAATACGATAAAAGCACTAAACCCAGGTACACGTACAGTCAAAGCTCATCAACTGACACAAATTCATTGAAATATCGATATTATACAGGTCTGATAAATTGATATGCGCCTTACTGTACGTACAAGTTTCCTCTGCTTTGGACCTCTTTGAAAATGCATTTTCAGAGTTGGATGACTACCTACTTAGTGATATTCTGAAGCTTATGCAGTCATTCTTCGGTAAACTACGATACATACGTAGCTAGGTGGAGCTTATGTGCAGTCAGACGCCCTAGGTCGTTAAACCCCGAGACCTTTGCATGGAAGGCTTGCGTGACAGCGCCATTGTGGAAAGCATAACTATATATAGCTATTCTCTTTATAATAGTAATGTTTGCTTCAACATATCTATAGCTATTCGCTATAATAGTTAATCGATTTGTGCTTGAAGAAACGGAGTCACGTGGTGCGCGACTTTTTCCAGAAAGTCACCATTTAGTTAATCAGAGAACACAATCGAAGAAAACACTCAAAAGACATTGTAACAAATAAGATTCCAATAATCCGTATAATAAGAATAAATAGCCTAACTAACATGGATCAGTCAATGATTGAGGACAATCGGATATTTCATTAATAACGAATTAGCTCACACACTCGTGGTCTCCAACGTGATCGCACGCGCATACTCGGTGATATTATTGGTCCATGAAATTATAACTTTTTACGTCTATGGTGACGTATTTTTAAGACTTCCTTGCGTATTGCGGTGAACGCGTGATATCAATACTACCTACAAAAATTTCCTACACGTAGGTGAAACTCAAGGCGTGAAAATACGAATTAATTAATCTCAGGAGCACGGAAAAACCAATGCCCTAAGGGCTATCACGATAACAAATCAGAAATAGAACAAATCCATTTAAAAAAGCGAAAATGTATAGGACTAGAAGAAATCAAATGAAAGAAGAACCCTAAACCAAGTTTTAAATGCTCAACCAACTCATACTGGCATAAAACTTAACTTCTGATTCCTCTTATCTATTCAGTAATCTTCTTCTTCTCTCAGCCGAAAGACGTCCACTGTTGGACAAAGGCCTCCCCCAAGGATTTCATCCATGGAGGGTTTTGCCGGAAGCGCCACGCTTGGCAGGCGGGTTGGCGATCGCAGTATGATGGCATATTACGCGGAAAGATGCTGCTGCCCATCCTCCGGTGTTTTAAATCTCTTAGTCGCTTCTTACGACACCCACGGGAAGAGATGGGTTGGTGTTATTCTAGGGCCACACCACAGGCCATATTCAGTAATACTTCATCTTTATTAGATTGAAGATTCATAGTTTAAACATGTCTTCCGAAAACTATGTGACACGATTCTATTTGGTACCTATTTTTTTACAATCATTTTCAGTTTATCTCATTTCCATTACATGGTCCAGATAGCCCTCAATGTGACTAGTCACGAGTATTCTTTTAATTTCGGTTCCTAATCATTAACATTTTAATAATTTTTTTTCTAAACTAATGGGTAATATCAAGATATAGTCAGCTGCAATAGATGTTGCCATTGGCGCTATCAGAGCATAAATTATTTCATAAAATCGTATCGTTAGGTAAAGAAAAGCTTTGATCACCATAATTATTATTATCTATTATGACTAATTTTATTTTAATTATGTTGTTCAGGCAAGCATCGCAATAATAAAGACCTGTTTTTCTAGTTTTGTAACAGAAATCCCATTTTGCATTATAATAGTTTTGCATACATGTTTATATGGGAACTGAACTGCCGTCATATCACCATATCAACTAGTCTGCTGGTCTGTAATTATGTGAATAATAAAGATCATTCTAAGATTGCTCATCTTTATGGCTTGTATGTCTGACCAGATTCCACTAATTAAGATAGACATCTCTTTAGTTTGAGAGCTAATTGTTTTAAGAAAGGTTATTCAAAAAACCGAATTAATCATGATTTATTCTCATAACAAAGTTCAAAAGCATGTCACAAGCGGCAAAATACCTTATGGTGAGAGTAACCAGGTACAGCCAACTACATATATTCTTATCCTGGATGAACCTATGACAATCGGTATTTCTTAACTGATTAATAGTTTATTATTTGAAGCAGAGAGCCTCAAAAGGCGCAGATATGTAGTTATTGGCAATAACTACATTTTTGAGCCTTTTGGGGTGGAAACGTTGGGTCCATGGGGTCCATCAGCTCACCAGATTTCTATTTTTATTTCAAAAAGGCTGGTCGATGTATCCCGTCACCAACGGGCTGCCAAATTGGAAATCACTTCAAAATATGTTATGAAAAAAATAACTAGGATAACTTTAGAATCAACTCTGTAACTAGACTACTATACTTACAACCTGTAACCCTGGGAAGACCGGTGGCTCCTAACACAGGTATCTTTTACTTAAAAGGAGTCACCTGCCACTTGTAGTTACCAATGTAAGTGAATAAATATTATTTTTATTTTTATTTTTAAACTTAACCATGAAAATAAAAAGGCAAGTTCAAAAATATATACTGAATTGTTGTCCTTGCAAATTCGTATTCGTGTCTTGCATTTCGTTTATGAGCATAATCGTAACTGAACCCCATCAAGATAAGGTCTATAAGAAAATCAAGCAATGCGCCATGGACAAATGACTATGCCCCTGAGATTAAATTCAATGCGCACGTGGTCTCATTAATATATAAATCATTCATCATAATTAACATAGTACCATCAATTAGATGGACTTACGTAAAGAACACTTCTTTAGAACATTTCATCATCATTATGAAATGAGGATTTTCTATTGTTCGCTTTCCCTCTCTTGTCATTTTATTTTTCTTATGATGTCCAACTATATTCTTTCTATTTATGTCACGGATACCATCAGTTATGCATCAGACATAGAGACACATCCGCAGTCAGAATGCAATTTAACATTGTTGCATACAAGTTACAAAGTTAAACAGCCAAGCCACATATTTTGACTAAGGTTTAGGAGTTGAAGTTAGGGCTCGTAGAGTTAGTGTGGTAGACCGGGAAGTTCTAAATGAGATCTGATAATTTTTTGACAGTGCGAGCCATATACCATGCCAACACTTTTCATGTAAATGATTTTGGTAAGATACAAATTAATTAAAGTTACAAAATAATTTAAATCCGAATTAAAAATTCATTTTCTCTTCTTTTTTATTTTTAATAAATATGGGTTTGCTCTTGTCCACAATCTTGCCCGAGGACATAGATAAGGTCTACGGTGTAGCGAGCTTACAGGAGAAAATGTTTGGCCTTTTGTTTCCATAGCATATGGATCCATCTACACTATTCCTATTCATGTCACAGATGCCCTGCATGGACACATCCGAGTCAGAGTGCAATTCATCTAAGTTGCATGCAATCAGCCACGGGATGGACCTCGTGACCCTGTGATACGGAAACCTGTGTTGGACATTTATGGCGCAGTTGGAAAAACGTAAAATATTATCAAAATTGGATCTATTAGGTATAGGTATAGGTGGTCCTGATGGACCTTCAGTAAAATGATCCAAAAGGATTTGAAAATCCAACCAATTTAGATACAATGATAAAGTACCCACATGCGTAGAGTAGATGAACTTGAACCTAGAGATAAATTGGAGCAAGAGCAATGGATAAGAAAATTAATCAAAATTTATAATGAAAACCCCTCCCGTCATTAGGATCCATAGTCAAGATCCACAGATGGATCGAGGAAAACTGTACAATACTGTAAGTACATTTGTTTGGTTTGGAATAACTTATTAAAAGTACCAATAATGAAAAAATGTATTTAATGTATAAGATACGTAGTTCTTTTATAAGTGACTAAAATGCTCATAGTAACATTAGCAAAGATCTATTTGATCTCCAAATTAGTTCCAGACTACAGACCTCAGACACAAGTAAAGCCAGTTCCTATTTTTTATGCCAAAACTAGTTTTTCGTCTTTTTTTTCATATAAATTGAGCGACGTTCCGCAATTAGATGACTATTTTTGTAAAGTCTAACTTGGAATATTTTATGTCGTATCATTATGATCATACAAAATCATTGAAACCGTTCTTGGCACCTATTTTTGTGTTCAATGTCGAACCTTAAACTTGAAGTTAAACGAACACATTCCTATGACTGACATATCTTTTATTAATCTCTTAATTACAAAAGAAATTATACCACATAATGTATTTAAATTTAATGATCATTCATTGAGTACTCCGCTACCGTCAATAGGGGACCGGACAACTTTTTTGTTTGATGCTTCTTTGAAATATCTCGCAATAATAGACTCATCCTTAAAAGAATTACATCAATAAACAAAGTATTTCCCAAGATATAGCAAAAAACAATACACATTTTTAGGCGATTTTTGGACGATACCAAAACGCCCCTAACTAAACGTGCATTCATATGACGTCACGCGTAAAAAATGGACTTTCCCAAAAAGTTTGAACTCTAATATATTAGCTCAGGAAAATAAATTCGTGCTGAAAAGTAGCAAAATGTGTTTAATTACATGTATTCTATCATAAAATTACATATTTTTAACAATTCTCATACCTTGGCCGGTCCCCTATTAACAACGTGGAATTAATAGAAGAAAGAAATACCATTGTCACAGTGGAAATTTATGGGAGAAGCCTATGAGTTGACTTATTGTGACTTAGATGATTGTTATGATAATTATAATAATAAAATACAAGCTAACTGCCAAAATAACATTGTTGTACGTAATGCGTACTTATGAATATACCCTATTGTTACGCAAGGCTGCCCAACAGTAAAAAATAAAGTAAAAACGTGTAGGTATATGCTTATGTTTATAGCACCCAAATCGAATTGGATTAAGGTTAAAGTTACGTGACTCATTCGATTTTATGGTCTTGACTAGTGACGTGACCAGTCAAGTAAGAAAAAATTGGCGTCAATCTCAGACGTCTTTTATGACTATAAAGTTTGTTATGAAGCGGGCTATGTAAACGTATATTTTGGACAACACTGAATAGATAGTAATGATGTTAATCTCTATATTTTGATAAAGCTTGGCATATTTTAGGTAACCCAGACATTCATATCCAAAAGCTTTTTCAAAATGTCATCGCATTTTTCTCAAAGCAGCTGCAGTAACACGATCGAATTAATTTTTCTTCGCACTAACCACGGCCACAGAATTATATAAGTACTACGTACCATGGCGTTGCTATGTTGTTTCAATAGTTAAAATTCAAGTTAAAAATGTCGTTACCTAAATCATAAATAATTCTTCGTAGTTATGGTTATACTATAAATTCGATACCTAATCATACCAGCACGTGTTCTGAGTAAAAGCCATGTGCAGTGCATGTGCAGTTGATTCTAATCAGTTGATTAGGATTTTGGAAGCAAAAACATTTTTTTTTTTACCAACAATGAAAGAAGTCTTGTTTTTGAAACAATTTTCAACAATGACACAGAATATATAACAATGAGTAACAGATTACTTATATTTGGTTACATGAAACGAAATAGGTATATTTGAAATTTAACACGTTTTCTAAAAAGGTTAGGTACCTATAACGATTTCGATGAAATTTTTAGTAAGTCAAGTCTGGTAGAATTCGTAAATTAAACCGAAAGAATCGATCGTCCCGGTACTGACTTCGAAGATGAGTATTCAAAAAAAGGCCAACAATCGTGCAACAAGAAAAGGTAATTTCTTGAATTAGAAAAAAATCAAATCAAGAGTCTAGCTAGAGAGACAATCAGTAGAAGACGGTACATACCCTGAGCCAATCATCAAATCGGTCGATAATATTTTTTCTGCCTAAAAGGTTCTTGGAACCGTAAAAGGAAGCATACGTTTTCCTTAAAATATTTGAGTGAATGACGCTCTCCTTATCACACGAAAAAATTGGAACTTCGGACTTGGTAATTTGATCAATAAGTTTTACACCTGCTGACGTAATGTAGCAAAAGGCTGTTATTTATTTTTAATGACGTATAGACCGGATTTTGAAGAAGCCATGAGGTTTTGAAGTTGATTCGTTTTGATAACCAAGAAATATTTTTAAATAAAAATAAGGTATCAATGTATTAGATTTTATTACTGTATCTTTCAGCTTTTTCTGTACTTACGCTGTTTTTCCCAGCAATTAGTGTCCCACTACTGGGCAAAGCCTCCCAATAGGATATAATATGTGTTATTCCACGCGAAAAGGTACCTTATGGTCGTAGGTACTTACGACATTGTGCTTATTATAAGCTAAGAAAACTCGTATGATTTGTTTTTCGGAAGGACTTAAGCCAATTTCGCGTGGATTGACACATATAATCTTACAAGGATTGAAATCCGTGGTTAGACTACCAGGTATGTTATGTATTCTGCGGTTAGACTCAAACATACTAATAAAAAAATTCCTAGTATCAAATACCAGCCGTCTGAAGGCCGCTGGTGAATGACCTCCAGGTGACTTTGACCCGGGGGGGAACTGGTCCTTCGTGTCTTTAATATTAAATTCTTTAACAAGAGAATAATTAATAGTACCTACCTTTATCAAAGTTGGATACTACTAGAAACAAGGCAGGCAAGAAATTATTTACTGAAGTAAAGGTACAAATTGAACTTAAAACTTTTAAATCAGGGTTGGTATTACAAGATATGGGACTAATCATAGTGGGGCCAGACAAAGGAATTTTGTAATAAAACCATGACATCCGATAATGTCATCGAAATGAACTTGTTTGATTCGTCTTGTTGGCTCGTTATATTCTGCTATTGGCTGTTATGAACCCCGGGACTTTGCTCCCGTGGATTTTTTTTTATTTCAGGATAGTTTACAGCATTCCCCATGAATGTGTATATGATAAACGTAAAGAATTTTCCGGTTGTTCCAGAGATTACCATGTTCAAACAAATATAAAAACTCTCCAGCTTTTGCTCAATATATAAACATAATGCTTGTTATTTTATATCAAACTAGTTATTTTCACATTGTTGTCGGCTCCAATGCAGTTATAATTCACTTCCTGGTTGTATCAAATCGACATCAAATGCATCGATGTTGCAGCAATCTTGTGGTTTCGAATGTCCCTAAACTTTGTTACGGTTTGTCGTGTATTCATTTTTTTATTACCTATGTCAGTGGCCACTAATTGTATCACTATAAGGCACTTCGCACACGCAGCCGTTGAGTTGGCGTTGAGTTGGCGTTGAGTTGCACGCGCGTCGAACGACAGCGCAACGACCACGTACATCTTCAAACAAGTCCGCACACGAGGAGTTGAGGCGGCGTTGCGTATGAGGATTTTAAAAACGGCAGCCGTCATAACGGCAGCCGTTGCGACCTGGCGTTAAAATCCTCGCGTGAAAAATATTTTGATTATTTATTTTTTCAATACTAGCTATTGTCCGCGGCTTTGCCTGCGTAAATTATACACCAAAACTTTTCTCATGACCTACCCCGTCCTTTGGTGAAAACCGCACGAAAATTCGTTTACTAGTTTTTTTAATTTATTGGAAACGGACAGATAGACAGACGAGGTGGGGAACTTTATTCCATAATAAGTAAGGATACCACAAAAAATTCGTACCCTTGTCTATAAAATCATATAAGTAGTATTAAAAAGTGTTTCTCAAACAGCTTGGTCAGGCTGGACTGGTAGGTATATTTAATTTTTACTAACTTTTGCCCGCGGCTTCCTCCGCATGAAGTATATACCAAATCTTCCTCATGACCATACACAGTGTATTGGCGATAACCGCATGAAAATTCGTTTAGTAGTTTCTGAGTATAGCATACAGAAAGACAAACGAAGAAAGGGACTTGATTTTATAATATACATATAAGAGTTAAAACGAAGTTATATAAAATCCCCCTTCATCTGAAGAAACTAAAAACATCTAGAACCATTGAAACCTTGTGAGATCGACGGCTACGCGACGGCTCGTGTGCAGAACACCACAAGTTATAACGGCACGCCAACGCCTAGCGTTAAAACGCGACGCTGACGCAACTCCAACTCCTACTGCTCGTGTGCGAACGGGGTAAGTAAGTGATATCATTTAACTTTGAAGTATCCACGATTAGTATGGTGCCCTGGTGGTCCAGGGATCAGGAGGTGGGTCTGTAGAGTTATCAATTAATTGCCTTTCCTTCACCGCTATCTGTAATCTGACTTGAATATTCATGTATATCTATAAGATCACGTATTATTACACATATCGACTTTGTTAACAATGACAATATAGAAGTGTCAACGGCAATTCCAATTCGGACATGCTATGGCTTTAATTGTACCTACTAGTTGTTCTGTAAGAACAGTAGACCTCGCGAGCACTTCCACAAAATAACCGATATTTTGCCGTGTCCCTGGCTTAGAAGAGTTTTGAAACCAACCTACCAATGCTGGAAAGAAAGTAAAAAGTCTCATATTTTACACATAGGCCAAACATGTTCTTGTGGTTGGTCAATACCACTAAAAAAGTGACTGAAATCTGCCTCTTTTGCCTCGAATAATATAAAAAATAATATTAATAAAAATATACGGACAAATCACACATATTGAGTTAGCCCCAACGTAGGTTCAAGACTTTACGGGATGCTAATTTAACAATACTATATTTTATACCAAATACATATATAAACTCCATTTATTCTTACCAGTCCTATCATGTAAACAATCTTCACAGTACTTTTTGTTGAATTTTGTTGAAAATAAATCAAATATTAGTTCAAACCTAAACATTCTAAAGTAAAACATTAATTAACCACGAAAGTAATTTCTTAAAAAGTCTATTTTAATTTATATTGTTGTAAAATCATAAAAAGACATGGTAAGATTGTTTACATGATAGGACTGGTAAGAATAAATGGAGTTTAGATAAATATGCCACGTCAATAAGCGAATTTGCGAGTATTAAAAGCTTTGCTGCGCCATCTTATGATTTTTTTGTGAACTATCGTACGAGAATTTAAAATATATGAATTTATAGAGGTTTTATTGAATTTCACTATGTTGTTCAGACAAAAAAGTTGCGTTTTAATAAGAATAACAAAAAACGTCTAATGTCATTTTTGAATTTTTTTTTAAATAGCTGAGATATGAGGTTTTTTTTATATATTTCCACCATTTTTTAAAATTTCGAAAAACTGGCTCGACTAAAAAATTCTATAAAATTACCGAACCTGCTCACAAAATTTCATAAGAATCGGTTCAGAAATGCGACCTGTAGGCGATAACATCCGGACAGACAAAAGAATTTTCGGCTAGTGGAAACTGAGACGCTTCACTCGCTGCGCTCACTCGGTCAATTAGCATTGCTATTGCAAACAATGCTAAGCTGCTAGCAAGCTCCTCTGAAGTGTATTTAACATAATATTAATCTTTAGTTATCACACATAATTCGCAGAAAAGAACAAATTATGAAAATGTGATCATGAGTCACAGAGCGTCAGGAGATTGGAGTTGGAAAATTAAATTTGTGACGAATCGATTCGATATAATAACGTGTTCATTCACTGATAACGTTTCAAGAAAATTACTTCTTCGCAATTAATAAAACATTTTACTAGAAAAGCAAACTATTTTTCTACGGAAGAAAGTTATTTCTCCCACAAAACTTACAAGTTTTACAGTACCTACCTAATTATAGTCTTTACATAGACGTTAGTGGGTGACTGTGTTTCGGGTCACAAGAACTGCACCCCATCCAAGGAAAATCACAGAAACATAAAGATGGCATTTGAGATAAAACGAAAGAATCCAGTTATAAATGTTACTTCAATGTATGCAAAATTTAAGACTTAACTTTAGGAGCAATACAATCACAATAAATGTATAAGGATTTTTTCCAAAGATACATAGCCATACATGATCAGTTATTTATGCTAATTTCAACAAATATAGCAAACTCTCATTCACTAAAGTTATAAACAGTGAAAAAGTGTGAGCAACATTCAAATCTTTAATGCCTTCGTTTCTTATAAATCCCACAACGTAATTGTTGTGAACCAATTAGTTATGAATGAGAATTCGTTAGAAAACCGCTCACAACTTCCCATTTCGTGACCATCGGTTATCCTTGTGACTTGTTGTTGAAATAAAAACACATGTTTTCTATGAATTAGGTATTTTTCCTGCATTCTATTCAATAACACCTTGAATGTTGCATAATGTATTTTTGTTTTGTTATGTTTGGACTTTGGTACTATGAGTTTACTTGAAGAGAGAAACTATAAGAGGCTCTTTTAAAGGAAGTCATAGATTTTTCAGAGTCCTTTAGGTTATTAAAGGAAGATCCCATCTACCTGGGTAGATTTCCACAAGGATTAGTTGTAAAGGCTTTGACAATATCGTTACACCAATAAAAGGGACTTTTGCATACTTTTCAGTTATTCATCTGTCTTCTTAGCATTCTGAAGCTTCTAGATGTTATAATTGACGAAACGAAAAACAGTTTTTTTGTAATTCCCGTGGGAAGATTCTGGCTAAAAGATCAGTAAAATATAATACTCTAAGGTTATTTTAACATTTTCCCACGCCTCATTAGTACGCGTCAGATTTAGATTAGAAGGAAAACCACAGGCGTTCGTGATGATAATAATAAGGTAAAAAGGTTAATGGCACTTTATAGTACAGTTTAAAGTACCCATGTACGAATCAACTGTTCTAATATTAGAGAAGAGACTAGATACTTTGAATTTTTGAAGAAATTGTTAAAACTCTTGAAGGATGTACCACTCCGTCTATTGTATGTTACTGCAATACAAGAGCAAATATTTTTTTGTTGGTATACCTTATACCTTTATTTGTTTTGGATATATTCTAATTTGTTATAGTTAGCGGTCTCTCTTACACAGTGAAATCAGCTTTGATAAGTGTCATTTTACATATAATTTCACCAATATCTTTGGAATTTTTGCGTTAATGTGTAACAGACAAAGATAATCGCGACATTTGCGACAAGCCAAAAAACGCACGACCTTGCAACGCTGCAAAATGCAGCTGACGCAACGGAAATTTTGCAAATCGAATGAAAACGTGTTCAGTAACGCGCTGTGTGTACTTACGTAAGTACATGAGTGTAACTAATGCATTTCCTGCGATTCGAAAATTTAATTTTGAAGACGATAATTGCCGAAGTCCTTGAGTGGAAAAATAACTCCATTTACATCAACAAGAAAGTCATTTTCAGTTTTATTCCACCGCCAAGAGTATTAATTAAGGAGATTCTAAAGATGCATAACAATAATTTGACTCCTTGCATTATCATGTATTGTGCTTGCAGTGTCCCAATCAAATTAGAAATCAGTTCACAGAGTAAGCTTCCTTGATTCCTGTTCACTTTCTGGTCTTCCTTGGTTTCTTGATTTCAGGACACTAGTAAACAACAACGGTTTCTTTTTCATGAGCAGTTGGTGAAACAACACGGGTTGCTGGGTTGTTATACCTAGGAACCGTGCGCCTGACTTCTACTGGGTAAAACAACCTTCTCATATATTATTGTTGTTTCCTGCTATTAGATACTTATACATAGAAAAATAATCTAAGTACTAAGTGCAATGCTGTCTTCTCATAAATACTGATGAAGCTGTACCTAGCTAGAACCTTTCCTAGCTTTATGGCAAGCAAAAGAACGAAATTAAGTGAAGATAGCTGTAATACTACCTATGCCGATCTTAAGTAAAAATGAAGAAGAAGAATGTATTAATTATCAGCCTTACCTTAACGTCAATGAGCCTAACGGTGAAGGCCGTGGCATCAGGGGCGGTCAGCACAAGCTGGCAGGGCTGGTGCGGGGCGGTGGAGGGCCGCACCAGCGCCAGCGCAACCGCCGTGTTCGACCCGAAGCTGCCGCCCACCTCCACCTCTTTGGTAGTCCCGCATAGCAGACTAGAGCACAACCCTGGAGACAACAATATAAAAATTATTATGATGAGATAATAATTAAGATGATGGGATAATTGATTGATAAATTTCCTTAAATTAAACAAATGCCAAAATGTTTTACCTATGTCTATTTAATATATGGTATACCTCAAGGCAGCGTACTAGACCCCCTTTTTATGCTGTAAGTGCAGTCAAACCGACTGTTAATGGAGATTATAAGCTGATAGTTTTGGGATTACACGACCTAAACTGTACAGCTTAATAATGTGGGTATCAAAATATAATAAAAATCTTCCGAAGCGACCGAATAAAACTTACGTAACCAATAAGCAATATCAAAAGTGCTACTAGCATTTAGAAACAACCACAATACTGAGAAAGATACTGAGAACAGCGATCTAAGTTTGACAGTAGGAAATGGAAACTGTATACCTATTATGTAAATAGTAGACACAGACAGACAGCCCAATTCAGTAAAACCTGCGGAAAAACTAACAAAGGCATTGTTTACATATAACTGGTGTTTCAATCACGGTGCCTTTTTATATCAGCAAAAAATGCGCGTTATCATTTTGGTCTCGTCTATCGACCTTCAGGCAAATTCCGCCGGTATTCTATTGTTGTTCAGATAGGTATTAGATTAGTATAATAGATCCTGGTAATATAACAGTTGTCTCGTCCTGTGATTGCAGGACCGAAATCACAGCCTTTTAGGTGAAAATCTCGATGTTGAATCAATGATTATAGATTCAGGTTATAGATTTTCTCTTCCTTCGCTTAGCATAAAAATATTCACAACCTTAGCTTCTTTTTCTTATTGTCCAGTCGGAATAGAGCTATTAAATTAATTTGGATCAGTATTTTGGCATGCTAATCGCTCTGTCTTTGTCCTCGTTTAAGTCGTCTATTGTGCAGAAGGAACCTAAGCTGATAGTTTGTAAGAACACGCTTTAAATTGATTTGTGAAATTCTTCCTTGTATGACGGCTACGCTGCTACTACAAAGAATACCACAATTCCCTCACTCATACACACTCAAAGATTATGGAATGAGCTCCCTAGGAGCTCCGACATGCATTTCTTCAAAAAAGTCATGAAATGGTCAGGCATAAGCATCTTTGATAGCCTAAAAGAAGACTCCAACACCTTATAAGATCTGAATATGTAAATGATAATAAATATTTCTGTTTTTTTTATTTTGATGATTCTTTCAGGGTCTGCAACGCCCGCGTCACACTCTTGGTGCTGCAAGCGTCCATTGGTTGAGGTGACGGCTTTCCAAAACAACCCACCTGATGGAAAGCGGTTACCGCAGCTGCATGCCTGTTTGCCTACTTATTAGTAGTAAAAAAAAACAAGGAAATCACGCTTACAGCAAATGACCACTCGATGCCACTCATGATGATTTCAACAAGTATCTAGTGACACTAGAAATTCCATACTTTCTCCAGCATACAAATATACTTTAACACTCGACTGTCAAGTGCATGCGCAATTGAACGAACATAATTTCTATTTTTAACCTCTATTGAGACAATTATTTATAAATTCAGATGCATTTTGCTTCATTGATGACGACGATTCGAGATTTTTGTAAAAAAAATGAGGGCCATATAACCCGCTATTGCAAATAGCGCAAACATACTCCTTATGTAAACAAGTCGCCAGACAGGTCCAAAAACGGCCATCTATGAGTCCGGTTCTATTTTTGTAATCCACCTCATTTGGTGATACAACTTAAGTCGCAGACAAAATGTGTGCTTATTATTTTAAGCACGCATAAATACATAGGTATACCTAGCAGAAGACTAAAGAAAAGATGGGTAGATTGAAAGGAAGTTTAAAGTGAGTTGGCAAGCCAGTGAACGAGGTGGTAGATAACATACAGATAGTGCGAACCCACACACAAGTGGTAAAGAGGGAGAAGATAAAATACATACACCTAAAGAGACCACGAGTGGTAGAGGTCATTCAGCAGAGAGATAGGTGGACGACATCAGAAAGCATGTTGGTCACACATGGATGAGAAAGGGCAGAGACAGGGAGCCGTGAAAGAAGATGGAGGAGGCCAATGTGTGCAACGAACGAAGTAAAGGCTGCAATGATGATGATGATAAAATACATATAGGATGATTTTTTTTAACACTAGCCAAATTTTACAATAATATGCTCATAGTACATGGAGTACAACAACTCCAAAAAGTAATAAAAGCTCATACCAGATGGCCACTATGTATCAGAAAGTTGTAAGCTGGCCTACTGCCAGAATCAGGGAGTGCCAGCTAGTGTTGCCCAAATTCAGTCTTGGTCTTGCAGTCTTGGTCTTGTTCTTGCGTTTTTGCAAGACCAAGACCAAGAACAAGACCGCGTATTTTAGCAAGACCAAGACCAAGACTGACCGTGCAAGACTTGAGCAAGAACAAGACATAGCCTGCAAGACTCTTGCGTCTTGCAGCTAGGACTTAGCGCTATTTCACTGAGTAGTTAGGGTGTAACAGTTCGGTGTATAGGTAGGTACGCTTAGGAATTCTATGAGACGCAAAAAACTGTATCAAAGAATATGAAAAACTGGACCTATGCGCATTACGACTAATACCATAAACATAGCGAATAAAAAATATCTATTAAAATCAAACTGAGTGCATGCATAGTTATGTTTTAACCATCGGCACTTTGATAATGCGGCATCAAAGGTTTTGTACTTACTTCTCAAAGAAATTTGCCGCTTTTCGGAAGTACATGGTTATGATACACGCGCCGGCGGCTTTCTTTTGAAATCTAAAACAATCGTTGCCGCCACGCCGAAATCATAACATTTGACACTATTTGATTGCCGCCATAGGGCGTAGGTATACTCATGCAAAATAATTTCGAATTTTAAGAGTACCTACAGGTGTTCCAAAAGAATAAATAAGTTTCAGATTGCTTAGAATGAAAATGAATACATTATACTGATCACGCAAGTAGTATTATGATTAGGATAAAATGGTAAGGATAGGTAGTAGATGTCATATTAATTCATTCTAGTAAGTATATATTATAATATTGATTTTACAGTTACTTCCATTGAAAACGACATATAGGTCAGTTGATTTTTCGAATTTCTTATCAAATCTTCAGTTATTTATTAATCTGCTTGATCTTTACTATGGCTATGTTAATTCAAGCTCACAATGTTCCAATTCTAATACGTTTTTCTAAGATTTAAAGTAAACTTTAATAAATAGTAATAGACTAATAGGTAATTGCAAGACTTGCAAGACTCTTGCTGCAAGACCAAGACCAAGACCAAGACTGGGGAGCGCAAGACCAAGACCAAGACCAAGACCAGGTGTATTGGCGCAAGACCAAGACCAAGACTGGCTAAGTCTCGTCTTGTTCTTGCATGTGGGCAACACTAGTGCCAGCAGCCGCCTAACCCAAAGAAACACATAAAATTTCGACTTTCCATACTAAGTCCGATAGACCAATTTGTACGGGAATACTGGATCGAAGACGGGAGACCAAAAATTTTTTATTATTATTTGACATAGATTTCTTTAAAAACCTGCTTTCCATTATTCAAATCTGCTGCGTCAATTTAGGCTAGTGTTCAAAAAGTCGCCTTGTAAAAATGGTATTATGGTATCTATCCATGCACAAAAACTTCACCCAAATCCTGGTAAAACCTGATAACGTAAAGTATATCTATATAGGGTCCCTAAATACACAAGCGAGTGGAACCCCAAGGCGCAGCTAGTCGTTTATAATTATTTATTCTAAGGCCTTAACAAATGAGAATGAGGTCAGTTAATACAAAACTAGGTATATAAAACTAACATTAAAACGGCGAACATAAAGCCACTGATAGACTTAAAGCAATCACTTCACTTGTATCAGAAAATGACGCATTCGAACTACGAACATTAAAATTTGATTAAAACTAACGTGAGAAATAGTATCCGTATAAATAATCACTTTTCTAGCTGAAATGCTCGTTAAAATGTAGATACCTACCTATTCTAGACAAGGATACGTGAATGAGTAGAAAAAATGTCCAACTTGACGGTCGGATGTGCTGCCAAAATTGTTCGGCTCGGCAGAAGCTCAACAAATGGTGGACGAGGGGTAAATTGCGAAGCAAACACTGTCACTTCAATAAAATGCTGCCAATAACACTCGCTCGAATGCTCGCTAGAATGCTCATTACACATGAATGCTCAAGTCCGTCGGCAGCTTGAGAGATACAGTTCATTAAACAGACAAGTCATAAAATAGCTCCAATGGCCAATACACATACTTTGAGCCTTAAGTAATTTAAGTGCTAACGTCTATTTATAGCGATGGTGGAAGCCTTAAGCCTAAGTACTGAGACTTTAAAAGCCCTTACATACCTATTTATTTTTAGCAAAACAACCTTGCGTAAGTCAGATATGTACCTACAAACACGGTTTGAATCGACAATTAGTTAGAGACATTCCAGAATAAGACTCTCACCGAATTGAACTGGTGCCAATTGCAATAAAATGAGACGTTTAAACGTTGTAAATAAACAAACACTTATCTATATACATACACCGCTGACTGATAGATAGACATCAACACAGAGCAAAAACCACTGAACTTATAGTTTAATGTGGAACTAGCTACATGGAACTACTGGCAATGAAGGGAAACCTTTCATGGGAAAAGAAATTTCCACGGAAATGGAGACCCAGAGCACATCTAGTAATACATAAAAGACAACAACAACACAGCGACAAGACTTACTTTATTGTTTAAACATATTACAAACATATCTATTTATTGAAATACCAACAGACTGGTACAAATCTCGCCTAGAGAATCAACATTGCCATTTGCAAAAGATACAACCTAGCAATGCTGCCAGCCTTCTGGACATATTCCAAGGCAACGAACTGTATGTCGGGTCTGGCGTTAATGTTAGTTTTAGTTTAGGATATATTATGATATAGTTTTTAATAAAAAAATAGCAGAATTAAGATAAGCAGT
Source organism: Ephestia elutella (assembly GCA_018467065.1). NCBI lineage: Eukaryota > Metazoa > Arthropoda > Insecta > Lepidoptera > Pyralidae > Ephestia > Ephestia elutella. The sequence goes on from CM031578.1 coordinate 19,848,287, forward strand.
TATGTAATAAAGGTGAACTACTAATAAAATATATCTTTACTACATACATAATCAAAACATGTGTAAGGTTAATTAAAGTCAGATTAATAGCATTATTAATGGCAATGACAGGTTTTACGAATTCTGTGTCATTCGTAAAATATTTTTTATGTAACGTTCTTATTAATGAGAAGATAGCTACAACAATAGATACTAAACATTGAAATTTTATTAAAACATGACATGTATCATCCCATTCTATTGTCTTTGTAGAAAGGAGTAAAAATATGGAGTCGCCATTAAACTTGAAATATACTCAAGCATGCATTGCTAAAAACTACATTAATAATATAGATAAAAGAAATACAGAAAAAGAAATATCACTCAAGAGACATAGAGAAGACGTAATCAGAGAACACTATGATATCAAAGAGAAGAAAGAAAGAAACGAACGCTGAAGTTTTCATTTCGCCACAGTGTAAGGATATTTACGGGTTTTTATATCAAAGTCAACGTAAAACTAAAGGATGTAATAAGGGTAGTAGTACTCCATAAGTTTCTGTGCTCTGTGGGTCAATGCACCAATTAGCTAATAAAACTGGAGTAAACATAAACTAAAGTCTTTACAACCTGCTCAGTAGCATAATAGTTAATAACTTTGATATCAGTAGTCTTTCTCATTGTTTATTTTTTATTATTATTTACTAACTACGCTTTCTAAATTTCATAATAAAAAGCATCCTTACCTAACGTATTCCAGATTTTGCGTCGATATTTCAAATTTGATCAGTGCAGTCATTTGATCAGTTGAAGAAGTCACGAACATCCATACAAATCTTTAAACATCCTCACATACTAATAATATTAGTGATACGAAAATATGTAAGCAAGATCGACATACAAAACTAGTTAGTTATCAAGAAATCGCAGTGCATTCTCTTAAATCATCCCACAATGCGAATCCGCATGCAGCAGCAAGTGTGCCAACAAACGGTCCTCTGTCCTCTGACTACGTCTACGCGAGAACCGTCACATGGGAACGGAACGGCCGAGAGACCCACATCTCTGGATTGCACATGATAGAAAATTTATAGGAATACTGCATATTCATGGAAACAAGCTAGTTGATGAGAAAATCATAGGAATTTTACGATAGATTTCATGGAATCATGGCATGGCAACAGAACCAGGTGCAGAAGAGATTTATTGCTATGCTATTATAGATTTTATGGATCTTTTTAGATCGGTGGCACACTGGTTCTCATGCTGCAACTTTCCTTATAGTCTCACGGGATGGGTGACCAAAAATGTATTATCTTGAGCTCTTTCAAGCTTTGGAAGTCACATTAAGTCGTGGTCCGTCGTCGTGGCTGCGCGTGATTGGGTCTAGTCTATCCTCCTTATCCATTTATAAGGTATGCCAGTGCCAGCACTGGAACATTCTAAATTCCCCAGCTGCCCCAGGGCAGTGAGAACATTAAAATGGCTGATAAATAGATTTTATGCAACGCTTGATTTGATACAGGTAACCCTGTTGGCAGAAACCAAGGCAGAAACGGAATCATCGTCATTATTATCACAGTGTCGCGATACTCTACTGAAGTCTGCTGGATATGATCGTTTATCATGGACACGATCTGGATCGAACATGAGAAAATAAATACCTAGGAATTTAATGGTGATTTCATACATAAATTTGATCAGACGCCGATACAAGGTTCCATTTACTCCTTTTTAAGATTAGGTACCTACTCGTATGTAAAAATAGTGTGATAGGTACTAGTAGCAAGCAAATTTCATGTACGTTTTTAAGAAATTTTTGAATGCAACAGTGACATGTCCCAATGATGATGAATGATGTCTTAGTGTAGAGTATGTAACCAGTGCATCTAATTGCTACAGACAATGGAGCATTGTACTACAGTACTATAACATCACACCTGTACTACAGAACTAATTGTATAAGACCTAGCTTACTAACAATTGCATGTCATACTATGCATGGATCTCTATTTGGTGGTAATAGAAGCGATTTTTCTATGAATTTACGCAGGTCTATGCTGTTGACCGTACTATACCTACTTGCAATGCTTTTCTAGGTCTTTTTCATATTGGTTTTGGTTTGAAATGCATGTAAAGTTAACAAATTGATTCGTTTTGCTGGCGAGTGTTTCGTCACTTAAGAATATATTATGAATATTTGACATACTTTTTGGCGTAACCGTTACAATGAGAAAGAATATCTAGAAATAGTTTTCAATTTTTGGCAAATTTTCTTCTGGTATTTATAGATTTCAGTAACAATTCTTTAACGATAGACTCTTCTTCGTCGTTAAAGAATTAAAGAGCTAACAAATTCTTCATTACAACAAAAAATATGTTTTCCATTTCAAGTAAGTATCGCTTGCCCTCGTGTTTATACATGCATGCAATATGCAACGAAAAACATGTCTTGAAAAAATAGGTCACACTAATACATTTTCTTGTAAACAAGCTTTTAAAATAGAATTTACTTTGTACTGCGTCGTATTGATAACAATACTGGTAAAAAAATTGCGCGTTTTCTGAATAGAATTTGTTACCACTACATTTCTACGATCAATTAGTTACATTAATATATAAACTGATTTAGATTTAGAATGTTCTTGCTATGATTCATATAAATAAACATCAACCATTTGAAGAACATCAACACTTCTTGTTGGTGACTGGCTAGGTAGTCTGGATGGTGATCTACGTACCTACCTAAATGTTTTATTTACACTTTTGAATTTTGGGATCCTGATAAAAAAATAATTTGAACCTGTAGTTCCAGAGATGAGAAAGTTCAGATAAACTCTTCAGCTTTATTGCATTAGAACAGATTATGAACCTTATAGTAAAGAAGTAGGTTAGAAAATCATTACTGTTCCCTATATTCTTTCCAACAGGTCAACTGATCGCAAACTGACCTCTAAATTAAAGAGTCAAGTGGCCAGAGCGACAAAAATCGACACGTTGTCATAAGAGGTCAGCTTATCTGGTGCAATTGCTGTTGAAGGTTGAAAAATACTTTAATTACTATGTTTTTTGGATCAGTTTCATGGAGCAGAAGAAGTTGTAAACAAATAAAATGCTGATCTTGGTAAACAAGGATAGAAGTAGGACGCTGGTTTAATATACCTAACTATCAGGCCTAATATTTCTAATAGTTTTATCGCAGAAACTAATGTTAGCATGTAGTTACCTATCTGGACTATAAAACGAATACCAAAACAAATATTTGAACATAAAACATAATTTATTCCAAAAACTGTCGTGTCGTTTAAATACCAAACTGCACTTTAAAAATGTGTACCATGCAAATGTCGTTTGCAAAAAATATCCCTTTCAAATAGCTTCAAGTCATAACCAGTTCCATATAGGTGTGACATTTTGTCGAAAAGCTCAAGGTTGCTGTTCACGACCGGTTGGGGACTGATAGCCCAAATTGTTGAAATGTCTTCCACTTAATTTTAGTCTGTGGTCTGATTACTATAATATTTGTCTCTACTTGCAATGGCTTCAAACATTATTATTGAAATCAACATCATCAAGTTATCCTAATGAGATAGATCCCACTATCCCACTGATTCACATGAATTTATCAAAGCTCATTTAATAAAAAATAACACAGTGTAATACCAAATTGATGAATAATTCTATTTCAGTGACAGTACGTCAGCGTAGGTACTAATTTGCCAACTTTATATTCTGTACTACTTAATACTAATTAAGCTTACACTTTTGAAACAATGTATACGTGACTACATTACATACATGTGGTAGTGTCAATATTGAAGAATACAAAAGAAATGCAAAAAATCTGGCGATGAAAAGCGAATCCCGGTCCGTTGCCAGACTGTCTGCTGAACATGTGGACTGGCATTAAGGGGGAATTCACACACACAACTACTTTTAAAAATTAAATACTAGTGATTTTAAGAAATAAGTAATAAAAAATAACAAAGTGATGATAGAGGAAACATACATACTGATCCCACATAAAAATGAACGTAACGTAAAGAAGATCTACTTGCAAGAACTACTTATTTTGAAACCAGAGCCAATGAGTACAAGATTATACTGATAATGCAAAAGAAACAAGAAAGTCAGAAAGAACTTGTAAGGCTTGTATTAATAAGAAAATTTATTTTTAGAAAGTCAAGAGCATAGATTATCGAATAATTTTAAATTTAAATCACACTATTACACCTACATGCCATTGAACGCGAGAAAGTGGACCGCAAAAAATCACTTTCACAATACATTTATTACATTGGCTGCTACTCTTTTTAGATAGTGTTTGGATGACAAATGTAATGTTATATGTACTTCCGAAAGTATTTAGTATATTTTTCTTTCTTAAATAGGTTACAACAATATTACTAAATTAATATAATTTTCTTTCCATTCGTTACAACTCAATCAGAAAATTAATTTCAAACAATATGATAAAGTATTTGTTTATACTACAGTTAAATACACTACAGATTCGCGTACGTTTTTTTTGCTACAGATCTAGCTACGGGTTGTCAATTTTCTGACTGTTTCCATCTCGGTAATGGTAAGTGCTTCTGGGCCTACCATATCAAGAGCCTATCTTAATCAATCTACTTAAAGACACCCACTTTAGACAACGTATCAACATAACTTAGGTAATTTAGACAAGTTTCTCACAAAATCTTCTTATATAAGTACACCCTCAGCAATTTGGGAGCGAGGTACATATCAACGCCTCTATAAATAAAGTAACGATATGACGTGCAGTCACAACAACTGTTGGCTCCGTGACAGATAGACGATTAGACTGAGCATGAACTAAACGAACTGAACTTGCAAGGTCTTGGTCGTGGCCACTAGTGAGGTTACAATCGGAAACGGAAATTGAACAGATACATGAGATAATACAGCTTATCTATTGATTTATGTTTGATACAATAACGAGAAAGACATTAAACAAAGTATACAACAAATAATGAAATAAACTAGAACATGATCATTTTACAATAGATATATCCGTTCAGATAACATTGTTTTTCTCTAGTATGAGTTTCTAAGGCTCCTGCAAGATATATGAGTAAAATTGACAACTAGTGGTTTGTTTTTGGTGAATTTTGATTGATGTCCGCGGAGCCTTCAGTTAAATTTACACGAGCCCTTTCTGCACCACAAAATTTATTCGACATTGAATCTAGACCCTTTAAAGCAATAGAAACTATGATATTTCAATGCATACAGGCTATTAACAATTTGGCATGGTTTTAGCCTGTAATATTAATAATTTTACCATTACAAATTTGGCGGAAAGTTGTCAGCAATGACAAACTACTTGCGTCAAAGTCGTTTGGCATAGCATCATAATTGATGACTGTTAATTACATAGCTACTCGTACGTAGTTTCTTAGCAGGATTTTTCCAACGAGATATTTAATTTAAATACGTCAATCCACCACTATAAGAATACAAATTAAGCGTCACAAATGGTCAAAGATTGGCCACACAGACAGGAGAGCCCTAGTCAATCACATATTCTTGAATGGGCACCGAGTTTCAAGAAAAAGGTTTTAATTTTACATCGAGATATTATATTTCTAGTAATTGTATTTCGATGATTTTTTTTAACATTCCCATGCATGACACCACTAATGTACCACTACTGACTGTGTCGCTACTAAAAACTCAAATTCAGGTGTTTTCTGTCTTTAATGGGGCTAGAAGACCTTGACAGCTAAACGATCTTTAATTCCGCGTGATTTGTACTAATAAAATCAAATTAAGCGATTCGGACAAACCGCCATACAAGGGCACATCGGATTAGTTTTATTAAATTTTGTGTGTATTTACTGAGTAACTTGTCCTTGAAGCAAATTAGTTACAAAAGGTCAAAGGGCTTTTCGACCCTCCCTGACTGGCGCTGCTGCTTAGCTGTAGAAAAAAGGCGATAGAAAGCCAACATAGACACGATATAAAGAACTCCCAGTTAGGATGTAGCTCGATCAACAACCAAGCATTGCCCACAAAATAACTGAGAATTATATTCAAAGGCGTAAAGGGCCGATATGAGAGAAATCCTGGTGCCATAGAGGCAGTCGGTTGAAGTTGTTTCTCACAAATAAGACCTGTTTGACCTGCCTCTAGCTAAAGGGTAGAAGAAAGAGGTAACAACCATTAAAAGAGGACAGTATAGGAGTATCTAGCCCACTTTTTTTAAACTTTTGTATCGAAGCCTACTTGCAGTTGGTCGCTCGTTACGTCGACCTTGACTGCTTCATAGGAGGAGATATGGCGACAACACAGTTTTATATGTTCTGTGGGCGACAACCTCGAGGGCCATACAGCCGAAATAGTAACATCACAAAGTGCTCCCATGTGGGAACGAACCTCGGCTTAAGGCGTTACTCACAAAAATGGTAGAGCGGTAATATTGCTCAAATTTCCTGAAGGGCTAAGTGAATTAAGTCTATCTACTTGTGGGGTAGATAGACTTAATGGCACAGGCTCAAGAAAAATTAATGTAAAGGAAGAAAGATAAAAATCTATGACAGAATCTGATTGGGAATATGGAATCTGTAAGCGAGAGGAAATCCATCTATAAACAAGTATTCACGTTAGTCCTTTAAATTGCTCAAATTGCCTGAAGGGCTAAGTGAATTAAGTCTATCTACTTGTGGGGTAGATAGACTTAATGGCACAGGCTCAAGAAAAATTAACGTAAAGGGAGAAAGATAAAAATCTGTGTAAGCGAGAAGAAATCCATCTATAAACAAGTATTCATATTTCACGTTAGTCCTTTACACGTCCTTTACATACATGTAAAGGACGTTTACTCTATGCGATATACTTTATTACTGCAGTTCAATGCAATTAGTAATCGTGGGAAGCGGCGATAAAAAAATTGCACGTTGATATCCACATGAGCATTGTTTTGACAGATGAAGTGGCTGAGTTAATAACGTGTTTATTATAAGCGAATTATACGTAATGATTAAGCGAGGTAAATTTTATTTTAACATGTCATACCTGAATCCACTGCACGGATTTTGAAGGATTTAAAGTAGATAAGAGTAGGACGAGTGGGTCGACGATGTAAAAAATGATGCTAGCAAGTATTGGATTTCAATGGCTCAGGATCTCTCCTTTTGTCTACGCCAACCTTCTCTAGGTTGTTGTAGACAAAAGGAGTCTTATACCCAGCAGTGGGTCATGGAAGGCTAACGATGAAGAGTAGGATAACACCATTCTTTTTTTTTAATTGAGTGCATTTGAACTCAATCTTTCATTCGTTTTAATCATTCGTTTGATCATTACCATTCGAAGATCCATTGGCCAGAACCAGGATGGATGTGAGATATTTTTTCACATTGGATCCAGATATCAAGTTGTTGATCTCTTCGCCAATCGGGATGATACGCATCAAGTGCCTATAATTTTTTGAATGCACTTTTGGACATCCTAGCTTATGGTCTATGACCAAACGTTCCTATTGTGGTATCAAATGTACACAACTTTTACTCGATTTCTATTGTCACACTCTTTTCATCCCAATTTTCAACTCTTTGCATCACAATTTTCTTGGCTATCAAATTACTAAATAATGTCTTCTTTCATCACATAAATATGTTTAAGTATATTAAAAGAGCAGCCTTCATCTACCTATAGAATCAAAGTCATCTACCTATCTGCCAGTAAATCTAGTAATAATTTGTTTATCTGTAACTTATTAGGTACATACATCGTAGGGTACTTTTCTGGTGTTATGGCGGATAATCTCAGTCTGTAGTTACTGGCATCAGCGGCGGCGGCGCCTCATTGAATTATTCTTCTTCATAGTATCTAAGCTTTTTCACTGTAGGTATGTTCTAAAAAATTGTCTTGCTGTCTATTCAAATTTTCCAAATTTCACTGGTACCCGTCCCTATTAAGTAAGTACGTAACATTTTGCTACAACATGTAGGAGAATGTTATGAGTAGGTACACTATGTTATAAAAGCTCCTTTGAATGCACCTACTTTATTTGAATTTGATATCAATAACAATTTATAACTTTTGATACAATTTGACTTTGTAACTGTTGTGTTGAACACATAAATATTTACTTATGTTGTAATAAACAGGAACTAAGTAACTACCATTTGGACAACATTGAAACCACGGAAGACGTACAAGTTGTACACCTATTTCTCTAATTGGTTTTTAAGTATCTCGCTACAGCCTACCTCATTAATTTATTATTTGTTTTCGAAATATACAGTTAACTAGTTCAGGTTCCCTTGCATCGTCTAGTTGCCGTATTCAGTAGATTGCTTCTATTGGATTCATAGAATTATAAAAAAGAACTTTAATAATAATTAAAAAAAAATCCACGTCTATGATTGGATTATTCATTTTCAACAACTGCCAATTTTTAGTTTTTGCTTACTTCTAACAAAACACCTGTGCAGTGTAGGCGTCTCGTAGGCAAATGCCAAATAACCTGTTTTATAACCGATCCTTTAGTGTTGTGATGACCTCACATAGTTATTAAAAGGTTTATAAAGAGGAACTACACTACATCTATAAATTAACGAGCTGGATTATCCAGGGTTTAAATATGATGCAGTCTGGTGCGTAAACTCTAGATTAGTTAGCTCATACTTAATCTTCCATAGAGCATTTGTGACGTATATTTCTTATTTTTTAGTTTTTCGGGGTCTTTCAGCTAAATATGATAGTACTTATTGTGACTATATGACAAGACTCCGTCTATCGATATGGATACCTACCTAACCTACCCATATTTAGTATGTGTTTTTTAGGAGTAGGGTCAACAACGTAACTATGCGGTCACTACTAATACTGGATTTAGTGGTTTACATCATCAGCTGATAATGTAATAGGCTTGTCTATTACTTAACTATTAGTGAGACTGATAAACGAAATCCATAATTCATATTGGTTTTAGGTATTTTGTAATGCGACGTAATATTTCCTCAAGAACAATTGTAATACCCTTGCCTTTATTGATTTTTAGGGTTCCGAAAAAAAAAAAGGATCCGCGAAGCTTGGCGTGCATTAGAGGAGGCATAAGTCCTGCAGTGGACGGAGCCGCAGAAGAAGAATGGTTCCGTATCTCAAAAGGTATACGGAATCGTTAACGTAAATACGTAAACGCGATCAGGAGATATTACCGTAAATGTTGCGAATTTTTGCATATTTTGCGATTTCAGACATCAATCAAAACCAATGGGGTACTTCCCGTGACCTAAATTTATAAGGGAAAAAGTAATGTCTAACTGTACTACTAGACAGGAATGAAAGTTGTTATTATGTTGTTAGATGTCTAAGAAAAAGCGTTACAAACTTATTTTTGCGCTTGATGCCGTATAAATCCTAGGGATCGAACTGCAAAGTTAAGTTTGTTTTTGAAACTAGTTGGTCTTTTGTCGTGTCGTGATACCTACACCATAAGCGGTCCCACATTGAAAGTGGGAAAAGTGGAAACAAGATTAAAAAAGTTCAGATACCAACGAACAAAAGCACTTGTGTAGAAGTAGGACAACTTAGTAAATAAGAATAATAAGTTTCTTTTTAGAGGGAGGTGTATAGACCAACGCTTGTAGTTCTAATAAATATATTCATAAGTTTACTCGTATCTTATTTTATAGAACTTGGTTATATTAGGACCATCGAGCTACTAAGTTAAGACTTTATAATTTATTTTCACTGCAATGTTGGTAACATTACAAAAAAAGTTTTACCGCAATGCGCATTGCTTGCTTATCAGTTTAAATTGTCAAATTTTTTGTAAAAAGTGTAGCTAAAACATGGCGGAGTATCGTCCAAAATCAAATATTAAACAAACAGTTCTATTAACGCCTTGCTTGCTATATACTTATATAGATATTTTAGATGTTTGTTACTAATATTAGAGTGAGCTCATCTCAAGTAAAACATGTTTTTAATAGATATCAAATAAACAGCTTCGTTTTCCTGCATTTTTATAGGTACCAACCTAATATATATATAAAAGATGCCCAATTGGTCATTACGTCTATTAAATGTATTACATAGTAGTGACTGTACTTCAATATAAGTATTAAATTGGGCGGGTATTCTTGTATCTACAGAAGCAATAACTTTCATAAGCATCATAAGTTGCTTAAAATTCAAGGCTGACAATGTATTACTTAAATGATTTTCTTTTTTTTTACATACCTACTCTGCCAGATTTGGCATGTGTGTATACTATACTCGTACAAATCAAAATAATCAAAATTTTTCGAAAAAATTTATTATCCTGTATCTCTTCCTTTGGAACATTTGGATAAAAACAGTCCCGTTCAAAATAGAATGTATGGTCACTACACTTGTCTTATCCAATAAAGACGAGCTAGGTAGGTACTTCAATCACATGCTTGGTAATAACAAAAAATTGACAAACTTAAAAAAAGTATGACTTTTCTATAACACTGAAGCGTCGACTCATAACATGTGCATCTCCTACCTAACCTAAAGCGCAAAAGTCATTGACCTAAGAACTGAGAAGTCCCAACTTACAACTCAAGAACTGAACTATTCACGAGGTAAAAGCCAAAAGAAGTAGAAGTAAAAAAATAAGCGTTACAAAAAAAAGAGTCACTTTTTTAAAGCAGAAACCAAAATTTAAGTGATGAGTGATGTGGGATACAAACGTCTTGCTTGTCAATCTGAGCTAGACTATAGAATGAAAATACCTATCTATTAAATATTTAACTTAGAGAGACTTAGTTAGCCATAGACGCCACGGTAGGCCAAGAAAGGTGGAAATATATAACCATAATTTTACAAGACAGAGCTTTGGAGAGAAAGGATAGGGAAGAACTATGCCTTTCAGTAAAAAAAAACAAACAAAAAAAAGTGCAAATGCCATTTTTTTAAATTACCCACAAAACTCACCTGACGGGATGGCGTGAAAAACTAGAAAAGAAACCACAATGAATCCTGTTAACATTTTTTTAACAGTACTAATTCGCACACACTATATGTTGGAATAAAACTTAAAATCGTTTGCATTGTAGTCGATTGTAAAAATCTTATATTTCGTAACAAAGCACTCCACAGAGTTATAACACTCACGTAACACACAATTTAACTTTATTTTTTAAATAAGCAGTTTCACACAAACTTAGCTATAAAATCATCGCGTACGTCGAATTTCGAATTCAAATCATTTTTTTATTTCGCGCGCACGTCTGTCCGCCACTACGCGTCTAAGCGTTCTTATTCGATTCTTGTTGGAATGAAGGAGGCGTGTATCGATTCAAAACTCGATTGTGACTCGCTTCTAGCTAGACTCGGCTTGATTCTGTTGCGACCCGGTAGTGTGCCCCTAGTTCTATTCATGATAATAACGTATAACCACTCTGATAGAACTCAAGTAAAATGAGTTTAACTTACCTGGGTCAACTGATTTACTGCTCAAAGTCTCAGTCTCAGTATACTTCCATCCAATCAAATCATTCGGGTGTTTTTAGTATTCAGAACAAATACAAAATTGTGATGCTTTGTCAACAGTGTCGCAGACAGTCAATCTTACATAATATGCTAAAAAGGTCGCTAAGCACGTAGGTAGACGTGGGTGTGCTTATATAAGAAAACAAAAACAATCAAATAAGCTAAGCAAGTACAAAGTAGTACCGGGGTTCTGACTCGGTCTACTACTCCGGGGGCTACTTTTATAACACTCAAGTCAAGTGTGTCGTGGGTCTAAGTACTAAGTTTGTGTCGGTCCGTGGGTCCAAGGAACGCAAATAAATAAAGAAACTGCACAAGATAAATACTTCTGATGATAATTATTATTAGTTATTCGCACTAGGAATCAACCCACGAACGACAAGAGCGTGACATCAACTTCACCACAGTCATCGTCATTAGATTTAAACTGAATATTTACATGAAAAATCGCAACAAGTTTTTTTTTAAAGTTAGGTATAGGTATTAAATTCAAACAAATACTGTTTAGGTACCCAAAACTTTCGAGCAACACGGACTTCCGTGCGCTTGCGCTCTATGCCCAAAACGGAGTGTAACGCTTTCCAGGAGTTTCCATAAAAACTCAGATTAGGTAGGGGAAGTAAAATATAATACCTGAATCGTAGACGGACGGACGGTTACTTGTTTAACCCGGCCGGGCACATAACAAATCTATACATATTATTATAAATATAATAAAACAGTAAAAATATTTTGTCTGTACATTTAGTATTTTTGACTAAAATGGATAGAGGGACACTTAAAAAGAACAATAGAAAGCAAAAAATTTTTTTTGGAATTTCTTGTCTGTCTGTCTGTCTGTCTGTCTGTCTGTATGTATGTACGCGTTTCACGCAAAAACTACTGGACGGATTTGAATAAAACTTTTTTGTTGTATAGCTATTAAGCCTGGACAACATATAGGCTATAATTGATTTTGAAAACTGGAACACCTGATGAAGAACCATAACAGAACAGCTAAACCATAAGAAATATGGAAATGGTGCCTTAACAAAAGTCGTTCAACCTGATGAGCATTTTCTGCTGACATATAAAAATCGAAGATCAGGATCATCTGATGAAGAACTCCAAGAGACCAGCTACACTATTACATATATGGAAATGGCGCCTTGGCAAAAGTCGTTTAACCTGATGTGCATTTTCTACTGAGGTATAAATATAGAAGATCTGGAACATCTGCTCCCGTTCATCAACATATATTCACGCGGGACGCCGGATAACCGTTTGGAACACAAAAAGATTTTTCATCAAAGTGAAACTCACGCGGGCGAAGCCGCGGGCGACAGCTAGTATTTATATAGATTTTTGAAATTTCGTAAGCAAGTGTTGCAATGATGCGAAACCACTATACCCCATTATATCCTAAATCCCAATCCCAGATCGTGTTATAATAATATCCGAACTGGTAACATTATTTGAGACATACATTCCAAGTTTGTTGACACATGACACTGACAGCCTAATTGACACGTCACATCACTACGACCGGGACCGTCAGTAAAGTCAGAAAGTTTAAACAAACAAAAGTTTACTTTAAAAGTTTTCAATGTGTGTAGGTTTAATTTTATAATTAATTACCTATTTTATACGTGTTCAAGCTCGATTGTAATAAAATTTATAAACTTTGGACACGTGTCTTTATTTCAGTTCATTTTATAACGTAACATGCGTTCGTTACAAACAATAACAAAAGTTTTATTAGGATGTTGCGCGAGTGCTTTTCTAATGGAAATTCTGGTGGCATGGGCCCCATACAGTGTCAATTTGATAACATTTCTCCAATTTTTGTTTATTTCTGTACATGGTTTTGTATTTACTACAAAATTTGGATCGGTAAGTTGACTCATAGATCATTGATCAGTTTATGATGTTATTATTACAAGAAGCTTAGGGAGATTGATTTAATCTGGATCTTTTCCTTCCAAAACATGGAATATACAAACTAAAAATATTGAGGTTAGCTCTTGTGATATAATAGAATGAACAAATATTTGTTAAGTAATTCTTAGACATCAATGAGTTTCTTAGTTATATTTTATTTTTGCAGATAAAACCTAAAATTCCAATACAGCAATATGCTATACTAATTGCTTTATTTTTCGGAACAAGTGTAGCTAATAATTATGTTTATGCTTTGCATGTTCCATCAACACTGCATATGATAATAAGGTAAATATTATTTTCATTATTATTGTTGTGATGATCACAGCTGTGTGATTCTAACATAGCTGTAATTAAATCCATACTAATATTATAAATGCGAAAGTTTGGATGTGAGTTTGTGAATTTGTGAGTTTGTGAGGATGTTTGTTACTCAATCACGCAAAATCTACTGGACAGATTTCGATGAAATTTGGTACAGAGGTAGATAATGACCTGGAATAGCACATAGGCTACTTTTTATCCCGGGAAAAAGCACTGTTCCCGTGGGAAATTCACGCGGGCGAAGCCGCGGGCAAAAGCTAGTATTTAATATTTATTATATATTATAATATTTAATATAATAAATTGTTGTGATTCAAAGGTTTGCCTGGTTTTCCTTTTTATATGAAAAACACAAATTCTCTCATAAAGTTAGAATAAGTAATTATGAAAATTTTTTTATGTCTATGATTCCATCGACTATACAACCACTAGACATCGCTTGTAGGCGAACGTTTTCAGACAACACATCAGACTAATACTTCTGATGTAAGCCACGAGCTCGACATCCCACTTAGTATTGACCACATCTGTGACCCGTGCACATGTTTGTCTATAGAATTATTTTTATTAAAATCAATATTGAGTATTGAAGTGAAATGGCTCCGTGTACTATTAATTGGTGTGGAAAATGTAGCCAAACATCTAATTTCAAAAAAGATGGCATAACATTTCACAGGTAAGCTACTTTTAAAAAGTATTTTAATTTCAGGATGATGACGAGAGCTCTAGCTATATTGGTTGGTTTGGTTGTTTTTGCATGTACGGTGGTAAGATAGCAGGTCGCGTTGATGTCTTTTTTCCATGCATCCCTTTCTTTCCTATGTAAATAATTATCGCTATCCCGTTCTTGAATTATTGGAACGTGTAAGTAGTGTTGTACCACGATTTGAATAGAGAATTATAAATGCTAATTTTGTATAATAATCTATACATATAATAAAACAGTAAAAATATTTTGTCTGTACATTTAGTATTTTTGACTAAAATGGATAGAGGGACACTTAAAAAGAACAATAGAAAGCAAAAAAAATTTTTTGGAATTTCTTGTCTGTCTGTCTGTCTGTCTGTATGTATGTACGCGTTTCACGCAAAAACTACTGGACGGATTTGAATGAAACTTTTTTTGTTGTATAGCTATTAAGCCTGGGCAACATATAGGCTATAATTGATTTTGAAAACTGGAACACCTGATGAAGAACCATAGCAGAACAGCTAAACTATAAGAAATATGGATATGGTGCCTTAACAAAAGTCGTTCAACCTGATGAGCATTTTCTGCTGACGTATAAAAATTGAAGATCTGGAACATCTGATGAAGAACTGCAAGAGACCAGCTACACTATAACATATATGGAAATGGCGCCTTAGCAAAAATCGTTCAACCTGATGAGCATTTTCTGCTGACGTATAAAAATTGAAGATCAGGAATATCTGATGAATAACTTTCAGAGACCAGCTACACTATAACATATATGGAAATGGCGCCTTAGCAAAACTTGAATAATCTGATGAGCATTTTCTGTAGACGTATAAAAATCGAAGATCCGAAACATCTGAAACAGTTTGGAACACAAAGACTTTTCGTCTAAGCGAAACTCACGCGGGCGAAGCCGCGGGCGACAGCTAGTATAAAATAAAACGAAATTATTAATTTTGAATCATAATGTAAATGTATGCACTAGCACTAAGACGCGACTTTGCTCGCATGTATGTGTCTTTATATCTGTATGTAAGTACGTCTATAAGTCTGTATATCTGTCTGTCTGTATGTTTGTATTTCTGTATGTCTGTTTGTCTGTATGTTTGTAGATATATGTATCTGTTTGTCTGCATGTCTGTTCTAAATCTGTTTGTATATCTGTTTGTCTGTATGTTTGTAAATCAGTATGTCTGTGTGTTTGTATATTTGTTTGTCTGTATGTCTGTTTGTCTGTATATTTGTAAATCTGTATGTCTGTGTGTTTGTATGTTTGTATATCTGTTGTCTGTATGTCTGTTTGTCTGTATGTCTGTTTGTCTGTTTGTCGGTATGTTTGTATATCTGTTTGTCTGTATGTTTGTAAATCTGTACGTCTGTGTGTTTGTATGTTTGTATATCTGTTTGTCTGTATGTTTGTAAATCGGTATGTCTATGTGTTTGTATATTTGTTTGTCTGTATGTCTATTTGTCCGTATATTTGTAACTCTGTATGTCTGTGTGTTTGTATGTTTGTATATCTGTTGTCTGTATGTCTGTTTGTCTGTATGTTTGTATATCTGTTTGTCTGTTTGTTGGTATATTTGTATATCTGTTTGTCTGTATGTCTGTATGTTTGTATGACTCTTATTTCTTACGAAACCTTTGTAATCAATAAATAGTTAAAAATGTTTGTTTTATCTGATTTTCTGATTTATTCTTATTAAACAATATTTATAAAATGCTTAATGTTTAATTCCACCCGGTAAATATAAACTATTACTTATTAGTTTCCATCACTAGTTATGATCAAGTACATGTCCTGACCTTGAACTGAGCAATCAGAGCTCAGTACCCCCGACCCGCACACCTCATACTTTTGTCTGAATTGTTTCGTTGTAGAAGTTAGAGCGTGCGGCGTCTAGTGGTTGTATAGTCGATGTATGATTCTCTACAAAGAATCAAATAATAATAGAAAGAAATAATGACAATTTTCACAACTAATTATTTATTTATTAAATAAATATCATGACAAGTAAAAAATTATAATGTCTTAATTTTCAGATCTGCATCCTCACCAGCCAGTATGTTAGTTTATTGTTATTGGAAAAAACAACAGCCAAAACTTAATAATGCTATTGGATCTCTTTTGATAAGTATGGGAGTGGTACTGGCCATGTACGGTGGTGCACCCACTGAAGAAAATAAAGGAATGCTCCTGTACTGGTGTATAGGAGTGGTTATTCTGTTTGTAACATTGATAACTGGTGCTTTTACTGGGCTACAGCAGGAGTTGTTGTATTCAAAATATGGGAAACATCCAGATGAGGTTAGTGATCATGAAGTATTGCCGATATTATTCCCATTCATTTATTTCTTACTTTTTTTAATAATCAGAAATTCAGAATACAGATAAGAGATACCAGAATCCTTCACTAAAGCCTATCCATAATGAATGCTCACTTTATACCTAAATAAAAAATTATATCTTTAATTTGTTATCTTTTTGCATAGTGAAAAGACAGACAAGTTTTATAATGCTCCCTTTATATTTTCAGATGCTGTTCTACTCTCATTGTCTTCCTCTTCCATTATTCCTGGCAATATCTCCAGAACTTCACAGTACTGTGGTTATCCTACCAAAAGAAATTTGGTTCCTATTAGCTTTAAATATAATATGTCAGTTTTACTGTACACATTCCGTCCATGAACTAGCCACTAAGGAAACATCGGTAACAGTCACTTTTATTTTGACTGTCAGGAAATTCATCTCACTTCTCATATCGTCCATAGTTTTTAAGAGTAATGTAACGTTTTTACATGTTGTCGGTTCTGTATTTGTGGCTATTGGTACATATGTTTATTTTGATTTCTTCAGAAATAGGAGGCAAAGACCTGTTAGTTTGAAAGATAAATGAATTCTCTGTCAGTCTGTTTCTGAAACAGGCTCAAAAGTCCATTATAAATATTTAAAAGTGTGTTTGTTTGATTGTCCTATTTGTATGTTAAAACAGCAAATTAATAATGGGATTTTTGTAGGCATAGGCTATATGGAAAAAACATTTAATAATTACCATTACCGTAGTCCTTTCGCTAATATATGGCACTACGTTACTGCCATGTATACTTTTCCTCGCCAATAGATGACGCTGATAGAATTTGTCCTGCAGAGGAAGCCGCTGATAGTGCAGTATGAGCAATATCAAATATCACATATGAAATTATGGCAGAGGTGCCTGAAGTGACTTCTCCCGTTGTTGGTTTAATGCTCTAAGCCTACAATCCCAATACTATACTCTTTGCCCTACAACCAGTAGCGGGGGGGGGGCACGGGAGACCGTTTTTTTTGTGTACCTACTGTGGATGGAGATTCCATGACAGTGTATATCAAATTAAGAAATAACAGAAACGTGCCCCCCCAGACTTTTTCGTGTACCTACTGTGGAGAGAAAATTCCATAACAGTGCATATCAAATAAAGAAATAACAGATTTTTTTTCTGCCTATCTGGTTATTTCTTGATTTTTTGCAAATCTGGTCATTTCTTGATTTTTTGCAAATCTGGTCCTGCAGTGGCGTAGTGAGAGCAAGAGGGTTCGTTTCATGAGAACGGATGTCGATTTGTTGCAACATGCGTAGTCCGCCAAGGACCTTGTGCCCCCCCAGAAAAAAAACCCTGGATCCGCCGTTGCCTACAACCTTTCATACAAGATGTGAACAACAACAAACGATCTCGATATTTATACATACACTTATTATCACGCCTTTTACCCGTGTGGGGGAAGGCTACGATCTTTTTATATACATACCTACGGTGCATATTTTTTATAGGACTGATTTTTTATTTATTTACATTTATTTTAAATGAATAAAATATGTCAATTTATGTACCCACTTTTATTACTAGCTTGTTACCAGATTGCAAGGAGTCAGTCTTAGCGCGTTGTCCTTATTTTAAACTTTAAACCTAAAATATTCCTTGGTCCGAAAAGTTGAATGCACTAATGTTGAATCCCAAAAAATTTAAATTTTCAAATTGAACTGTAAGTTCAAAGCATGACTTATGAGTAAAATAAATTCTGAGAATGGACATTTCGGGAAAAAGACATTTTGAAAAAGGACATCATTAGAACTGCTTTATCTAATAAAGATCTAAGATCTAATTTTCTCCGTTAGTCCATCTTTGTGACACTGGTTATACTTCAATGAAAAACCACAATCCAATTACGTATATTTATTTAGTCAATAAAACTAGATTTAAAGTACTTTAGGTACAACAATTTCTGACATTTATACCTACAGCTGAGACCTTTATACAATGCAAAAAATATAAAAAGCGAAATGACAACGTAATTTAAAAAGCATCTGTCATCGCATTACTATCTTCTTTCCTGGCAATAAATCTTAATTATAATCGGGCCGAAACCTAAACTCCCGTATGACAGGTGTCATCAGGGTCAAGCCCATGAAGTTCCTAATTTTTATTTTTAAATCTATGCGCGGAAATGTGGTACTTGAACTTCCGGCTTGCACGTTTAGAGAGTTCCATTGCATCCGGCTACAATAAATCGATCATGAAAATATAAAAAATCGCGATACATCGTTTAATTTTTCGATTTATTTAATAAGGTTTGTTATTGATGTTTAAATGCTGAATATAACAAGTATTACAATTAAAAAAAACTAATAAAGCAATACAAAAAAAAATAGAAAGAGGGACAAGAATTCGCGCAATCGTATCGAATCGTGACATCAGAGTAGATAATACATATTATTCACAATGAATTTATTATCCATGTTAGTGAGTATGACAGCTACTTTGATGGTTCAGACTTCTGATTAATAAAAATAATTATTTTATTTGGATTTGTTTTTTTTTACGTAAAATCAAATAATCGTACCGAATCGTGTTTAGGTACATCACTATTATTGTCAAACTGACATACGTCATACGGGAGTTTAGGTTTCGGCCCGATTATAGTTAAATTATATAATGACTTACAAACACAACACCTTCTTTCATACTCTTTCACACACTATAATACAGTTTGTCCGATTGTACATAATTCATCTACCAAAGACGCGAATCCAGGTTTAATATCTGAAAAAGAAATAATTAATTTTAAAGAAAATATCACAGCTGTATAATGTCAATAGGATTGAATTGAACGTATGATTTTTATAGATTGTTGCAAGTTAGAAAATACATAGGGTACCTAGGTATAACAATAAAATTGTAGGTTTACGCAACTACTTTTATGTTTGGATTTTCCTGCTTTCCGTTGTAACTCAATTCAGTTAATTAAGTTAAATAAATCCTAAACTAATATTATAAATGCGAAAGTGAGTTTATTTATTTGCTTGTTTGTTACCTCTTCATGTTTTATCTACTGAACCAATCTTCCTGAAATTTCTCATAGTTAGAAGTACTGAAAAGGAAATTTCATCCCGGGAAAAAGCAGTTACCGTGGCAAATTCACAGGGGCGAAGCCAGCAACAAAATAAATTTACCTGCTCTTGCTATCCGATCGGCTGCGTCGGTCGCGAGAACGGGAACGTCTGATCGACGGCGACCGACGGCGAATGGACGGCGACCGACGCGGGGACACCGACCGACCGCGAGAGTACGAGCGACGGCGCGGACTGCGACTGCGCGACCTGTACGAAAACACGCATCAACAATTTGCCAACAATCACACCTATAAAACTGAAACAAAACTTACTAAAACTTGTTAATTTCGAACAGACAGCTCGTTTTTTTTCTTATAGAGAACTTCATCGGATTAGTCAATATCATCAAACTACATTACTTTCAAAAATGTTCCTAATTACACCTAATACGCCAAAACTAATGCTAATAGGTAGGTAAGGTAGTGCTAAGTATAGGATTCAAAAAGTACCGAGACTTGGTGAGCCTGAAGAAGGTCGTTGTTCGATGTTGGGCTGCAGTGAGGCCGAAGGGATTTTAACTTGTATTGAGGCGAAGAGTTTCAATGTAATCCTCCACGGAGCTGTGGCTAAGCTGGGAGGTCGCGAGTTATGTGGGAGAGTTGGCTGCTGTTGTATTCTGGCTGTGCCTTGTTGACCGGTGTGTGCAGTCGATGAAGCATCAGGATTGCTACGTTGGGATGAATGGGTCCTAAAGGCTCTCAAGAACATACTTTCTTCAGGACAGGACGTGGGACTAGGTAATGGCTGTCAGGAGGATTTGTAGGACGCAGTTGTTTGAGGCTTCGGTTGCGCGTAGTAGTTTGGAGAGCCGGTCGCAGAAGTTGAGCGGGATGTTGTTGCGAGCGGCGTTCGCGGATGTCATATTAAACGAGCCGTAGTTGTGAAGAGATGTGGTGAGGTCGGTGTGTTGGTGGTTGGTTGATAAAATGGACCTGTAAACGTTCCAACACCCACCACTTTTAATATCTCCAGGCTTATGTTAACAAGATTTTGATAAATTAGTAAAGATAATGCAAACATGCATTTATCTTAGCAATTTAATAAATCGTGATGAATACACAATGTTATGTTATCAAAAAAAATAATGAAATTTACTAAAAAGCAAAGAAATCTGGCATAAAAAAAAGTTATTAGGAGAATAATGTGCACACCATAAACTAAGAATATAGAAGATTCAAATGTAAAAATTTCTAACTCCTCAAAACATGTTTAAAAAATGTGGCATATTCAAGTTTATGATTTCACATAAAAAATGAGGTTACTGTAAAAAAAATCAGCATATCCTAAGTTTAAAAATCTATTCCCTATTTATGGAAAAGCAAAGCCAAAAGAATGAGAATAAGAGCATTGTATTTTCTGTTTGATTAACATGTAACCTTAACAAAAATTGATTTATCCCAAATGAAATCAGCTCAATAGTTCAGAAACTAAAACATACATGGAATACTAAGTAAAGTCACTTTACTTGTAGTAAAAGTATTTATTTACTTTGACTTTAATCATCTCTTTTCTCTTTATAAAATAAAATGATGTGAAAAATGTTTGAGACTGAAAATTAAATGATATAAAAGCTAATAAAATATACCGGGAATACCTTCTCTCTCTCCTTGTACGCCCGTTGGACATTTCAACACGAATGCGTGTACCACAGCATCGTCTAAAAAAATAAAAATATATTTACTTCATTACTGTTAACAAGACAGTAACAAATAAATAAATTAACTTAGTATAGCTTGGATGAAAACCCAAAGAGAAAAAAATTCCCAATTCAATTTGTACATAAATGAATTCCATATTTTTATTATAGCTAAGGATTGTTATTTCTTATTGAGTCAAAATAGCTATAATTATATTGTTTCTGACCAGTATGTGGCAACTTTAATTGCCATATCATTGGCATCTTTAAGATTTATGTTAGAGATGGTAGTGCGGGCTGTGCAGTAATGTAATGAAATGTTCCCCGCTCCAAGGCAAGTGATATCTACAGAAAATACCACATGTCAGTCTTGAAATGGAGGTATTGTGCTCTTGCACACTTATGACTCAAGCGTTTCACATTGAATATGAAACGGATCTAAGGAGTGTGCATAATTTATGTTTAATAAGTATTTAATGTACCTATACTAGTATGGGCATCACAGATATGGTTTTAATTCTAGTCAATGGTATTTAATAACAGACTAGAAGAACCTAAAAAGACTACAATATAATTGCTTGCTTGGTAATAATAAATTAAGGTACCAGAAATACTAACAAGTACCTACACCTATACCTACCTATACAGACACGGCATGGCCCATCCACATCCAAAATGGCGAGGCGATAACAAAGCAACATGGCGCCTCCTTTCACATCACATTTAGATTCAGAGCCATATAAATGAGTCTTGCTGTTGAAGTAATGTAAAAAAGATACAAAGTGAAGACTTACGTTCCATCTAAGCCACGTACAGAATCTTCGGCATCGCGGGGGTCTTCAAATTCAACGAATGCAAAGCCAGGCGGGTTTCTAGCCACCCACACATTTCTGATGTTCCCGTACTTCGAGAAAATTTTCTCTATTTCATATTTTGAAGCATTCGTTCCAAGATTGCCAACGTATACCTTGCATGAAAGGTCCCATTCTCGATAGCGTGACATATTTCTGTGAAAGGATTCAATAGAAATTTATAGAATACTTGATACGCGCCATGTTGGCGTTATCAAGTCAGTGAAGATCAAGATTCCAAGTAACATAGCTACACAAATGCGAAACAAGCCTTACCTCGGTAGTTATTTAGAGCACAATAAACAAACAATAAATATGCTAAGGGTTCTTGAAATTTTATTAGAAAATACCACGACAGCACACGTCTACCACGAAACACGTCTCGATCAATTTTTTGCGAGATTGCGAGGCGAGCGATCAAGAGCAAGTTTTTTGACGCGCGTGAGTGACGTGACGTGACTGACGTGACCACAGAGTACTTTGACCACAAACCAGAGAGAAAAAAATCTGCCACAAACTAAATAGAGAACTAGGTACTATAGGTTCTTTGACGTGTGTTGAGTTGACACAACTACTAAACTCTGAGACTAAACTAGGTACTATAACTTTGCTACTAACTAAACTAGTATTGCAGCATCAATAGTGTTGACTATCGATATTATTGTCAATGAGCAATTTTTCTGACAGCTAATTAAGAAAAAAAAAAACAGTATAAAAAAATCTCAACAAATGGAGCTTTATTGAAAGCCGAGTTGTAATAATGGCTGTACCTATAATTATTGTGCGCTCTTTATTTTCAGCCAGAGGCAGAAAAAAATCACATGACAGTTGCACAAACATCCGTCTATGGAAGTAATAAGTACTTTGTTACTTTGTACAACTGGAAGGTTCACTCACAGATATTAATATATATAGGGTTCACTGAGACTAGAAACGCGAGCCGAAAGAGAGGCTCGAAATCGTGGCGCGTCCCTTTCTTACGAGGGTGACCATTTTAAACAAAATTCTGAGGACCAGTGAACCACATGTCACATGACATGAATCAGTGTGAAGGCAATTGAGCCTACTTTTGTGAGTTGAGAGCGAGTCAAAATTACGCTACTAGAAAAGCTACTAGAAAAATATGTAGCTATTCCATAGGTACAGGTAGCTATTCAATAAAATATAGTACTATTTATAAACTAAGTAAAATAATACTCAAGTTAAAGAAACGTATTTATTTAATTACTTAAACGTTATTGCTTATTTCATTTACTTATTGGGGACGCTAGTGCAAGCACCAGACGGGTGATCAGTCCACTCATGCCAGGACCATTTCACCCAATTCCCCGAGACCCGTATAAGGTTTTGAGTTACCTGGTAACTCACGTTGGTGGCGACTAGAGATGGGCGCTTGGATAAATTTCGGGAAGGTAAAAATGGGAAAGAATGGGTAGAATGGGTAAAAATTAATGTATACCCATTTATACCCGATATTTGAAAATGAAAGTAAGTTATCCTTATTTTTTTAATACTGATAAAATAATAATTAAAGTATAAATATTAGGTGTGTTTTGATTATAAGGAAGTTAAAATAACTAGTTGTTTTCGGTTCAAATATTAAAAAAACAAAAACAACAGATTTAAAATCATATGTATTCAAATAATATTTTGAAAATAATGATGCATATTTAGTATGTGGCTGTTTAAAGTAGAATTAACAAAATATCAAAACATCTTCAATTGTATTATAGACTAACTTTTTCCCGCGGCTTCGCCCGCGTGAGTTTCCCACGGGAACAGTGCTTTTTCCCGGGATGAAAAGTATCCTATGTCCTTCTCAGTACTTCTAACTATGTGTATGTGAAATAGGAAGATTGGTTGAGTAGATAAAGCGTGAAGAGATAACAAACAAACTCACTTTCACATTTATAATATTAGTTAGGATTTGGAGGTAACTTCGCAATATTTTTCCATCGAGAAAATTTTATGCAAACGTGTTTTTGCGAGAGTTAGTAATTAAGTTGGCTGACATTCGTGTACGGCGGGCCTTACAATTCGATGAACGCCTAGCCGTTCAATAGAATTCCGGCATTTGGCAAACTTGTTCGTCGCCCCGGCATAACATTTATTGTCTAAAACCAGTTGGCTGCGAATGAGTCAGAATAAAGATATCTATATCTTGTCAGGTCTTTTTGTAACCAAAACGTAAATTGTACACTTTATAAGTACTTCTTTACACAGTACTTAATTTAAAAACTAAATATGTGCTTAAACACCTTATTACATAATAAATCTTAACGATATATTACAAAATATCGTAATTACAAACATTTTAAATAATTTTAATTTTTACCCGGTATAAATTAAAAATTCCTGGGAAAAAATGGGTATAAATGGATAAATTTCCGAGTCTCGGAAATTTATCGGGTAAATGCCCATCTCTAGTGGCGACCCACTGAATCTACCTGTTACTTTGCAGAATTTTAATAAATGCCCTATTGTTATGTCGCTCAAATCCTCAAATCATCCTCAGATAGGGGGTCTGAGCCCAACACTTCTCTCCTTGCAGCAGCGTATGCAGGACATTCTGCTACTAGGTGAAAGCTAGTATATTAATCCGTTCGGTAATTCTCAGGTTGGAAATGTAACCTACATATTAAAGAGTTATTAGTTAATTTCCCACGAATCATCCCAATCCATTTTTTCTCAATTCTATATTTGACGGTTATCTGAAAAAAAATCTTTGTTAGGTTCCATTTATTTCCTTTATGCTTATTATGTAGTCACCCTACTACCAGAAATGAAAACTTACCCGTGCAAGGAAATCCCACAACCTGGGTATGATTCTTTATTGCAACCTCTAATAGCACAACATTTATTAACCATTCTCAAACTGCAATAATAATTATTATTCAAAACAATTAAATTCACGCGCTAAAGAAAAAAAGCAGCCATTTTGCTTCATTTGTGTTGCTAGTGTTGAATTGCAAATATTTACTATTTCCATAACTATAAAGTTTTTTCATGCTATTACGCCCTTAGTACACCGACGCGTTCGCATGCGAAAGCGATTCGTAGCGTAGGCATGTTTTGTAGAGTGAAATTAGGAATTTATATTTTGATATATTGTGTATGTTTTTGCACGTCTCGTCTCGCATTGATTTCTGATTTCATGACGCATTGCGATGCGAAATGACATTTGCGAATCGCCTGCACCGGTGTAGCTATTTCGCAGCTACGTGCGAAACAGTACTGATAAGGATGCAACTATACTAATCTCGCTTAGTTTGAGCGAGACACATATACGAAACGCTCTCATCCAACTGACAAGTTTTTTGAAGTTTCGTTGCCACATGCGAACGCGTGGGTGGACTAAAGGCGTTATTAATTAATTTCTTCCAATATACGAAGATGATTTCAAGTAATAGTTGTATCTAGATGGTACCTAGTAAATAAATAAAAAACACTTACACAACGAATTTCCATTGATTCATTGTAAACGTTTTCTACTAAATAGAAGTAAATTCTTAACATAGCAACTGAGTGAAAGAGACACAGTGACGAGAAAGTGATTCTCTTTCGGGCACGTTTTTTCTTTTAACTATGATTATTTTAAAAACAGTACTATAGACTTCTACATTAAGTTCATTTTTATTTGTCACGGGTTTTGAAGTAAACCTTCCAGTTGTACAAAGTACTTACTACTTCCATGCATCCGACATTCCGCTCGGTCACAAAGCCCGTCCTTGGTATAAAGCGGACTGTGTTCGAGCTAATGGCCGGTATACACTTTGATTAGTGATTAGTGCGAGTGGCTTGTTTAGTGTTAAGTGTTTAGCAAAAAACACGTCAGGACAGTTTCTGTTTAGTGTTAAGTGTATAGTGATTAGCGAAGTACACGGCTAAACACGCGTTCTATTTTTTCTGCGAGTAACTCCTCCCGCGCGTCCCGCCTTCACCCCTCACTTGCACTAAACACTAAACACACGAACTAAACACGTCTGGACATGACTGTTAAGTGTTTAGTTCATATCAACACTGTTAAGTATTTAGTTTATGTCAACAAAGTCAAAGTTTTTTAATGTAGGTACTAAACACCGCCTACTAAACAGTATAGGACATCACTAATCACTTAACACTAATCACTCTACACACTTAACACTAAACACTAAACACTTGACTAATCAATGTGTATACCGGCCATTACGCTCTAAAGCAGTCTGCATACCAAGCCTGGGTGCAAGCACACGATCGCAAAGAATCAGCGCGGAAAATTCTCAGAAAGAAGAGAGCCTTTAACTGGGCCCAAAAGTCATGCAAAAGGGTTTTGCGCAAGGCTAGATTCAACCATGTCAGCCGAATAGGAGCGAAACTAGCGACCTACCCCCCGGGTAGCAAGCAGTTCTGGGTCCCTATCGAAATCAGTTGAGTCTAACTTCTGCCGTGCTTCACTGCCTCCCATGCAAAAGCCTGATGGTTCACTAGCTCATTCTGCAACTGAGAAAGCAAATTTATTTGCTACTCAATTTGCAAACAATTCGTGTCTCGACTCTGGCTCTAAGCAACCACCTACTCTACCATACCTCGCTGTGATTCCTCAATGCCAGAGATGACAATCCACAATAAAGATGTCCGTAGTACTAATATTAATTCTTTGGTAGAGTTCTACTTAATCTTGACGTGAATAAAACTAGTGGTCTCGACGGTATACCTGCAAAAGTTCTGAGGTGTTGGGCACCTGAGTTGTCTCCAGTCTGTACCGCCTGTCTCTTTCTTCCAATGTCGTACCAAAATCTTGGAAGCTTGCCAATGTGCAACCAGTGCCCAAAAAGGGAAATCCCATCGCCATTACCTCCATACTATGTTATATATGGAAACGGTTCTTAACAAAAAGTTGCTCGCGTAGGTACCTAGAAGAAAATGATCTACTCAGTGATCATCAATATGGTTTCTGCCAGGGACGATCTACTGGGGATCTTCTTGTGTACGTGACACACTGTTGGAGCGAGGCCATCGAGAAACATGGTGAAGCACTTGGTGTTTCTCAGGACATCTCGAAGGCTTTTGACAGGGTCTGCTGAGCAAGCTTACGGCATCCCCGCTGGCCTCTATAGCTAGATAGCTGACTTCCTGAGTGAACGATCAAAGTGGTCATTGATGGTTGCTCGTCTGATCCAATGGCTATTGACGCCAGTGTTCCTCAGGGGTCTGTCCTCTCTGCAACACTTTTCCTGCTGCACATCAATGACCTCCTTACACCCGGTATTGTTGGGTATGCAGATGACAGTACTGTTGTGGAGAGGTACTTGTCCAGTGCAGGGATTAACGGGGATCAGTTAAAACTGGAGAGAAAGGTCATGGTT
This sequence comes from Ephestia elutella, assembly GCA_018467065.1. NCBI lineage: Eukaryota > Metazoa > Arthropoda > Insecta > Lepidoptera > Pyralidae > Ephestia > Ephestia elutella. The sequence goes on from CM031578.1 coordinate 19,875,961, forward strand.
GAGCGAACTGACCAGACGCTAGACTATTCCAGTGGGGAGAGAGTAATCTGGTCACTTTTAACGCTTCTAAGATACAGGCATGTCTATTCACCGCAAAAAGGAGCCCTTTCACCCTGGCTTCTACTTTTCAGGGTACATCGGTTCCTATAACTGGCAAGTTTGAACTCCTTGGCATGGAGTTGACTAAAAATCTCAACTTCGGCACCACCATCGAATCCAAAGCCCAAACAGCTGCCAAAAAGCTGGGCATTCTCAATAGGGTTGAGCGCTACTTCACATCATTAATAAGTACGTTGTACAACAAGTACTTATTACTTCCATGATTCAGTCATTTTTAAGGAAGTAATATTTTATTTCAAGTAGTTATAATAGAAAGGAAGGTTAGAAAGTCAGGACTAGTCAGGAGGCCATTATGTTTGGCCCCTAAATCTATAGGCCGGTCGACAAGTCGCAAAAAGTAGACTTTCGTAGAAAAAGGTCAGAATTTAATGAAACTTGGAGATGTTGTTCAGGGATGGTTAATTAACATTTTGTCAAGTTTTGGACCTCGAGGACCCTGTGCAAAAAGAGGAGGGGAGGAAAACTGAAAAAAAATCGACCTTTCGTCAGTTTTTCGTCAATATTTTTTTTTCTTTACATCCTACTGCAAAAACATTCCAGTACTTTTTTGTAGAGCGTTAAATTTCCCTCAATTTTCACTAAACAAACTTTTTTGTAAGTCAATTCGTTACCGAGATATGGCGCTATGAAAGGAAAGTCAATTTTCAAAATTCGCTAAAAAATGGCGAAAATGCAGAATTCCACCGTTTCTTCGGTTACCTATATCAGAATAATGATGAAGTGTTGTTTCTATTATAGTCCCTTGTTACAATAACCAATATTTGAACCCCCCACCCGCACCCCCCCTTCCCTACCCAACCCCAATTCTCAAAAGCTTATTTTCTTCTGTAATTTCATTCCAACCATATATCATGTCGATAATGTTGGAATTGATTTTAGTTACTTTTTAGACCCTTCCCCTCCCTCCACTACATAATTATTCCAGAGCAGGTGTAAAAATACAAAGTCCTTTCGTGAACAAAATTAAGGTACTTATTCACAACATACATTATAGGCAACAGAGATATTATTGTTGAAAGGTACTCATACAAAGGTACTCATTTGTACTCATTACAGTTTCTGTCGAGATTTCTTAGTCGTTGATTCTGCTTCTAACAGCTCGTTGTCCTCCTGAGCGATCAGGCTGTTAAGGACGTCCTCACCGTTGTCGTATTCTTCGATTATGTCTGATGAGAACTCCTCGTTCAAATCAGTTGTGGGGGCGTTTTCACAAGAGTGGCCTGTGCAGTACTTGCACATTGCTGAGCATCTAAGACCTGCTTTCTTGCAGCCGCCATCTCCGGTGCTACAGCCTTTGCTGCACTTGCAAGAAACAATTTGGAGGATGCTATCTGGCCCAGCATTTTTGATTGTGGGGATTGGTAGTCATGTCCTCCCTGACGTGTCCGTCAACGGCGAATCTTGTAATCTCCGTAGATGGGAACGGATATGGCTAGCAAAACCAAACAATCTCATCTCTGAAAACCACTTTTTACGACAGCACTAATTTCAAATCGCTGAGTTTTCTGTTTTACTGGAAATTGCTTGGAAAGACAAAAACGCCTTAACACTCCGGAATTCCGTACAGTTACCTTTGTCCTCCAGCTTTGCGTTTGTCTTTATGCAGCTGTGAATAGAAAACAAACTTAGGCAGCCTAGCATCGTCCATACGTACTAGATGTCCTCACCATCTTAATTGTCCCTGAATGAGCAGAGATTCTATGTCCATCATTTGAGTCTTCTGTAGGATAGTGGTGTTTGGAATTCGATCGTGCCATTTAACTCGAACTTGTACTTGCTGGTAAATGCGGAGGGGAGTGGTAATTGGCAGCGTCCCTTGTCGGGGGTAGGCGGGCTAGTTGCAATTTAGCCTTCGTAACTAATTGTGTGAATAATCGGTACAGCAGGTCGTCTAGCCTGCCTGCAGGAGGCTGTTAGAAGCAGAACCAACGGCTAAGAAATCTCGACAGGAGCTGTAATGAGTACAAATGAGTAACTATGTATGAGTACCTTTCAACAATAATATATCTGTTGCCTATAATGTATGCTTTGTGAATAAGTTCCTTAATTTTGTTCACAAAAGGACTTAGTCTTTTTACCTGCTCTGGAATAATTATGTAGTGGGGGGAGGGGGAAGGGTCTAAAAAGTAACTAATATCAATCGATAATGTTGGAATTGTCCAACATTATCGATTGATATATGGTTGGAATGAAATTACAGAAGAAAATAAGCTTTTGAGAATTGGGGTTGGGTAGGGAAGGGGTGGGGTGGGGGTTCAAATATTCGTTATTGTAACAAGGGACTATAATAGAAACAACACTTCATCATTATTCTGATATAGGTAACCGAAGAAACGGTGGAATTCTGCATTTTCGCCATTTTTTAGCGAATTTTGAAAATTGACTTTTCTTTCATAGCGCCATATCTCGGTAACGAATTGACTTACAAAAAAGTTTGTTTAGTGAAAATTAAGGGAAATTTAACGCTCTACAAAAAAGTACTGGAATGTTTTTGCAATAGGATGTAAGGAAAAAAAAATATTGACGAAAAACTGACGAAAGGTCGATTTTTTTTTAGTTTTTCCCCCCCTCCTCTTTTTGCACAGGGTCCTCGAGGTCCAAAACTTGACAAAATGTTAATTAACCATCCCTGAACAACATCTCCAAGTTTCATTAAATTCCGACCTTTTTCTATCTGAAACTACCTGTCGACTGGGCTACTAACCTTCCTTTCTTTCCTAAGTTTCTTTCTATTCAGTCTATGGTCTATAATCGGGCCGAAGGTTCAAGTACTACATTTCCGCGCATAGATTAAAAAATTCTGAACATCATGGGCTTGACCTGATGACACCTGTCATACGGGGTTAAGGTTTCGGCCCGATTATAGTTGTCATTTGTCAAACAGCTGATGATCAAATCAATGTGATCATTTGATGGAAATGCGGAATTTCCCTAGAATATCTTATTGTTTTTCATTGTGATTAATTAAAAATGGATGTGGTAGGACTTTTGAACAATATCAACGACAAATCAGACATGTTTGCGGTGAAAACATGGACCTCGGAGTGGTCGGACAATTTTCAAGAGAATCAAGTAAGTATTGATTTTTGTTTGTGCCGCTAATTATAAAATACTTGTGAAATAACGCATAGATGCTTATAGTATTTATCGTGTAGACGGGTAAATAGGTAAATGTTTTTCATCGTTTCTATTTTATGATGGCCATTTTGTTATTGTTAATTATAGAAACCGATATCCTTGAATTCAATGCCTTATGGTAGATAAGTTCTTTTGTGATGGAATCTTTGTCAGTATCACGGAGCACAAAAGCGCTGTGCCGGCCATGTAATCGAATTTATATATTTATTATGGCATGATTTTAATTTAAGATTTTTTTATTTCCTATGAAAGAATCCCAAATATTTCCAGGTTATCTATATGCCACTCTGTAAGTTCCTTAACCCGTCAAAGAAAACCCATCTAAATCGGCGAAGTAGTTTCAAAGATATAAGTTTGCTTTAGGGTTTTCCATTTATTATAAAAGAACCATTAATATTTTTTAAAAGCCTTTTTTGTTTCTACTGCTGGTCACAGGCCTCCCCTTTCTACTTCCATAACTCGCTAATGCAGTCTTGCACGGTTGTGCTACCTAAATTCAAAATTTAAGTTTTTTCAGGATAAAAAGTATCCTATGTGTTAATTAACTTCCTTAAGCCTATAGCTCAACAAATTGGATAGATAGGCCGTTTGAAGACAATCAGACAGTTAAAAAAATGTAAAAATATAATGTATATAATGTATGTAAATGTATGTTTTTTTTTCCCTTTTTTCTTTCGGTCTACTGGAAGAAATTTCTATAGAAATAAGTAGTACCTTTGTACTTAGTTTTCCTATGTTTTATGTTTCCTTTGTATGTATTTGTTGTGTACAAAAATAAATAAATAAAAAAAATTGTTAATGCAATGTAAAAGTTGCAGTTATTTTGAAATTATGGACAGACAATTTTATTTATTTGTATGGTTTACCGGAAAAAGGCATGATATGTACGTATGTATGTATGGATTAAAGCATACACTTTTTTTACTGTAGACATTTCAAATATTGAGCCTTTAATGGACCATTTGTATCCCACTGTATAAGATATTAATTATCTTTTTTATTTATAATTTTCTTTTAAATGAGTGATTCAGATTATAATATTTTAAAAATAAACAATGTAAATATTCTAAAAAAATATATTTTTTCATCATAATAATTAATAATTTTTCATAATATTTTTTTTTAATGTTTGCATTTTTCAGCACTTGTGTATGCTATTATAGCCAAAAAATCAATGTCAGTTTAGGCTTATAACCAACATTTTGCTTTGTGCAAAAGCTCTTGATTTCTTTATTATAATTTTTTAGAGTGACTCCAAAAACATCTGTAAGTATATTTTTTATATTTACTTACATATTTCTAAAAGACTGGAGTCTTTAAGTTATCGGAGTTAAGTACCTACCTACTGATATTTTGTCAAGTTTTACAATCCTAATTTTTATTTTCTATATTCAGGTCAGCCTATCTGGCTATGAGCCAATGATGAGTGATTGCGCGAGTACCTATATAAGTTGTTGTTCCCAACTTAATGTTCCAATCCTACATGATACCAAATCTTCAAATGATGTCATATTTTTTATTGACTTTTCCCACCATTATTTAAATTAATAACATTCCTATTTAAATCTTTAATTTTAAATCATTTCAGACTGAAAATTTACATGTTATTTTAGTTTGTGTACATTACTAACATGTTTTTTTCTTATAATTCTATAATCATAACAGGCAGGATTTCAAAGTCCACATGTATCTTATCTCTTACAATTTAGTGGTTTCTGAAGCTACTAATAGCCGAAACCACTGAATGTAAACTCCATTTATTCTTACCAGTCCTATCATGTAAACAATCTTCACAGTACTTTTTATTGAATTTTATTGAAAATAAATCAAATATTAGTTCAAACCTAAACATTCTAAAGTAAAACATTTATTAACCACGAAAGTAATTTCCTAAAAAGTCTATTTTAATTTATATTGTTGTAAAATCATTAAAAGACATGGTAAGATTGTTTACATGATAGGACTGGTAAGAATAAATGGAGTTTATGGTGAAATGGGTAAAATTCACGCGGGGAAATCAAGGTCAGAAGCTCGCCACTATAACTAAAGTATATTCATAATTGTCCTATTATGTAAACAATCTTACCATGTCTTTTTTTGATTTTACAACAATTAAAATTAAAATAGACTTTTTAGGAAATTACGTTCGTGGTTAATAAATGTTTTAAATTAGAATGCTTAGGTTTGAGCTAATATTTGATTTATTTTCAACAAAAAGTACTGTGAAGATTGTTTACATAATAGGACAATTAAGAAAAATGGAGTTACCCATATAATTGATCAACAAACATATTATTACTTTCCTTTTGGCCGCCATGGCAACTGATACTCGCAATTTTACCCTAATCAGCAAATTACAGTAGCATTAGTTAATTAGGAACAATGTTGTACACCATTGTCAAGGTCAATGCTCTTTGGCTTGTCAACAACACAATACGCAACACGCACACACCCACATCTTTATTTAGCATCAAGGAAATGTGTGTCAAAATGTTATCTGATGATTGATATGATAGGAGAAGGATAAATGTTTGTTTTGTATTTTTATGTTTTGATAGTTTTGATAGTGATAACTGGAGTTCTGTGATACAGGCTCCCGTCGTCACCAATCTGATGGCACTACGACCTTACATTTAATGACCATTTAATCCGTTTATTTAGACTGACGGAGAAAATGATAGGTAAACTCCATTTATTCTTACCAGTCCTATCATGTTAACAATCTTCACAGTACTTTTTATTGATTTTTGTTGAAAATAAATCAAATATTAGTTCAAACCTAAACATTCTAAAGTAAAACATTTATTAACCACGAAAGTAATTTCCTAAAAAGTCTATTTTAATTTATATTGTTGTAAAATCATAAAAAGACATGGTAAGATTGTTTACATGATAGGACTGGTAAGAATAAATGGAGTTTACCTATTTTGCAACTAGAAATTAAAAATCACGACCCCTGACTTGAACTAGTAAAGAACCTTGAGTTTAAAAAGGTCACTTGAGGAATTCATACTTTACTTTGCACATCTGTGTTTGGGTCATAATAAATAATAAATAAATAATCACAGGATTACGCCATCTTACCAAACATCTGATTTGGTCCAGTAGATTCGGAGAAAATTGGGTGTGACAGACGGACGGACAGACAAACGCACGAGTGATCCTATAAGGGTTTCGTTTTTTCATTTTTGAGCGGAACCCTAAAAAGATGTTCATCAGTGGGGGTTAGGGCGCTACCACAGGTACCTATACTGAGTTAATCGCATAAACGTACGTACCTACTTATAACATTCGTTTTAAGACAAAGAGCAGATCATTTTTTTAAGTTAGCAGCATTGTTTAGCATTGTAAATAAAAAAACATTTGTTTTAAATACATACATACTTCCGACCTCGTTAGGAAAACGAAAAAGCATTTAAATATAATACAGTTACAGTTTGTTTGCGAGAACAGATTTCTGAATGTATTCAAACAAATATCTGTCCAGGGTCCTCAAAGTAGAAGATCTAGTAAGAATGGGGCCGTAAGATGATTTGGTGTACTGTACTAAGTTGCTTGGTAGGTACGTACCTACGTATTTAAATCTTTTTATGATATTAAAAAAATTACAAACATGCAAACATTTCATGGCTAGGTTTTGATAAATCCTAAATAGAAGTCAATTATTATATATAAGTATATATATATATACAACAATTCCCGATGTGATAAGATTATGCTTCCACTGTTGTTTTATATATTTCTTTTTATTTGCGTAAGAATAGCCACGATGAAATAAAACTAAAATCTTATAAAGCAACATAATACGAAGCGTGGCTAATTTATTGCTATATTTTGAAATACAGCAGTATTGCAACAACGTACCAAATACAAAAGATACGGCAATGACAAAGTTCTTTTTAGGGTTCCGAAGTAAACAAGGAACCCTTATAGTTTCGTCATGTCTGTCCGTCCGTCCGTCCGTCCGTCCGTCCGTCTGTCTGCGGCTAATCTCAGAGACTAGCCGCAGAACTACTAGAAAACTGTAATTTGGTAGAGATATACATATTTATTACGCGGAGCGAACTGTAGAATAAAATTAGGAAAAAAAATTTTTTTTAGGGGGCCTCCCCTACACCTAAAGTGGGGATGATTTTTTTTTCTCTCGATTATACCATCGTGTGGGGGATCATTTGATAGGTCTTTTAAAAATATTATGAGTGTCTGAAGAAAATTTTTTGATTTAGGGATCCGTGTGCGAAATATTCAACTTTAAAGTGATAAATTTTGTTAGAGTCAAGTGTCCCCCCCCTCGAACACGAAAATGGTGGAGGGTGGATACATGAAATAAATTATAATACCTAGCAAATATAATGAATTTAAAAGGAAAATTATCACGGCAATGTAGACTTTACACGTTAATGAGTAATAGACGATAAACTTAACAATATTGATTTTAGTATGAAAAATATTAGTAGGAACAATTTTCATTCTATATGATGGTATATACTTAGGTTATTTTCATTAGTTATATAAAAGTGGAAGTAAATATGTCCGCATTTTCATATGTTCATTTCATTTTTATATGTTCATGTGTCCGCATTTCTACAGGATAGGTACCTTCGGAACCCTACATTGCGCGTGGCCCGACACGCACTTGACCAATTATTTTTTTATATCATATGATACGAGTATGATACATAGGGCGCACTGTAAGTTTCCGGAACTGGCCACTTACATAAACAATATTTAAAAATTTATTGCAACATTTGAAAATAGACTCTTTGGCTGTAGAATGCAGTTTGTTTCATCTGACTGTCTTTTGTTTTTACCTTGTGGCGTCATTAAAAAAATTGTGTGTCTGCATCAACATGGATTTAACTCGGGAAAATTTTCGTAGTATGATTTTCTACGATTTTAAGTGTAATTTGACAGCTCAACACAGCATCGCTCGGCTTGAAACAGCTTTTGGCAATGAAGCACCATGCAAGACAACTGTTTATAGCTGGTTTGCAGAATTCAAGCGTGGTCGTATCAATCTCAGTGACGAATCTCGCGATGGTCGGCCGTCCACCGCTGTGACCAACAAAAACATCAATGCTGTGCGCCGTATGATTGAAACAGACAGGCATGTGACCTACCATGAAATTCGCGCATCCTTAGAAATAGGCATGAGTCAAATACAATTAATCCTACACAAACATTTGGGTGTGAGAAAGCTGTGCTCGCGGTGGATCCCACACAACTTAACCGAGGCTCAAAAAACGGACCGCGTCACTTGGTGCAGTGCCATGCTTACCAGATTCAACGAAGGTGCGTCAAATTTGGTGTGGGACATAGTAACAGGTGACGAAACATGGATTTATTGCTACGATCCCAAAACAAAGCAGCAATCGAGCGTATAGGTCTTTCAAGATGAGCCGAAGCCAACCAAAGTGGCGCGCGTGAAAAGTGCATCTAAGCGGATGATTGCTTCTTTTTTTAATAAAACTGGACACGTGGCTACTGTTGCTTTAGAGAATCGTCGTACAGTGAATAGTGACTGGTACACGACCATTTGTTTGCCGGAATTTATTGACGAACTCCGTAAAAATAACCGTAAATGCCGTATCATCCTGCACCACGACAATGCTAGTTCTCACACGGCCAGACAGACAAACGACTTTTTGAAGGCGAAAAATGTAGAACTCATGAGTCATCCTGCATATAGTCCCGACCTGGCACCTTGTGACTTTTTTCTGTTCCCAAAAATTAAGAACCAATTACGCGGTCAACGATTTTCATCACCAGAAGAGGCTGTCGAGGAGTATGAAAAACACGTTTCAGAGGTCACCACAGAGGAGTGGCACAAAAGTTTACAAAACTGGTTTCATCGAATGAAAAAGTGCATAGACGCCAAGGGAGATTATTTTGAAAAACAATAAATTAATTTTGTACCTTTAATAGTATTTTTTCATATTCATTCCGGAAACTTATAGTGCGCCCCACGTACAAGTACATCATATTATTATTCGAGTGTACCTCTAAATAGTACTTTGCACATGACATGCATTGTACAAAGTACTTTAGAGGTATTCTTCGGCTCGCACGGCATATATATACTGATCTGATGATATTTATTATTGACAGTATCATGTTGTGATTTAGACCTCGAATTTACGCAATTTCTATGCGTTTGCGACAGCGAAATGAAATGTGCTGGCAAGGACTTAGCTTGAATCAGTGCACCGTGACATTTAACTATAAGCAGTTGTGTTGTTCTTGCGTGCCAGTATTATCGATGTTGTTGTTTGTGGTATGTTTGTATTGTAAACGTGTTCGATTTGTTTTATATTCAAAAATAAAACAGTTCTCTGTGAAATAATTCTGTGCGGCCTGTATGTTCTCCAATCTATCGTGTTAAAAGAATATAATGTGTGCCCTAAGAACATCTTTCTTATTATTAATCGTGAATAATCTATCAGGGTTACAAGTTACAAATGGATGAGATGTCATGTCGTTCTGTATCATTATTATAGAATAGAAAAGAATCATTTATTTGCATAGATTACATTAAATTTACACAGATCTTAAGTTTAAATGTAACCAACCTGCATGCAGGCGTGCAAATGTTAATATTTATAGGTCATACTCTAAAATTATATTCAAAATTTAATTAAATAACAATAATTATATTTATATTACAAAAAAAAAAAACAAAAATTAATAGTAACCAAACGTCAGAGAGAATAATAGTCATATATCTAGTTGAATATAAACTCAGCCTGTATATTCTCATGGGTTTGGAACCTTATTATTCTAACGAATTAACTAAATCTATGTTTAATCTATGGCACTTAACTAAGGTACCTATTTGAATGTTTTGATTTTGATGTTACTGCTGATGCAGTAACATCAAAAGAAAAACATTTTTAGTAAATTTTGTAAGAATTGTAGGCTGTACCTGATTTTGGTCATTTTCAGTGCCTATTCAGTAATTTTATTTATGTACTTACCTAATAAATACCTCATTATTTTTGTGTTTCAGTTGCTGTATTCATTTTGCGGATGTCTGCTCGTGTCGGTGCTGGTCGTCTGTTTCTACTATTATAGAAGATGGCGCGCCAAAGGTGAGGCATTCCAATCCTACTGTCCTGATATGATTTTGTGAGGATGTTTGTTATATGAGTTTGTGATGATGTTTGTTACTCAATCACGCAAAATCTACTGGAAGGATTTCGATGAAATCCTACTTATATTACAAATGCGAAAGTTTGGATGCGAGTTTGTGAGAATGTTTGTTACTCACTCACGGAAAATATACTGGACGGATTTCGGTGAAATTTGGTATACGGGTAGAAAAATACCGGGAATAGCACATAGGGTACTTTTTATCCTAAAAATCTCACGGGAGCGAAGCCCCGGGGCGCGGCTAGTATATATATATTTAAGACTGATAATAATATGGACATCATTATCAGTTACTAGTATTGCCCCTCCGTTCTAGAAGGAAACAGCGGTGTTTATATCAACCTTCTAACCATTAATTGTTTCTTATTGATAAAATTATGAAATTTTCGAAACTAACTTAGCTTCTGATATACAAATGTCGAGAGTTTACATATTCATAATCGTTGTGACATAGGTATACTTATTTTGAGTTGTTATTAACTCAAATTGCCAAGTTCAGGGACGTGGCCTGTACTTTAACATTGCGTTAATTAGATTAATGTTATGTTTTCTCAATCTGTTCAGTCAATTACCCAAGTAGGGTTTGGATTTTTGCAAGGCATGAATTTTCATAAATAGGAAAGGCACTCAAATCTCGTGCTATCTCGCTCGCTCTAGAACTCGTCTTGATAAGACTTGATCCCTCAATCTGTTTGCTGGAATAAGTTTTTGAATAAAATTATTACTATTATGTATGTTGGTACGTTTTTCAGAGCCACGGGTCCATTGGGACCCGGTCCTTTGAGGCGTTCATGGGGTCAAAGCCAACATGAAGAGGCCTTTTTGTACCTTTTTAATTTAAAAGTGAGATGGCTGTATCTGCGTATTATTATAATAAGTTGTTTTAGCGTAAAATGGGGAGGGGAACATCATCATCATCTCAGTCACAAGATGTCCACTGCTGGACATAAGCACCTTATAGACTTCCACATAGCCCGATTGAAAGCTGCCTCCACCTTCATTGGTCTGCGTCCAATGTCTTCCTGCTACATTGACGATATCATCAGACCACTTATGGTGGGGCCAAAGATTTAAATCTGATTGAAATCTTTGGTGGGAGCACCATAAGTGGTCTGTTGAAACCACAACATAGTTGTTGTTATAAAATGTTACATAACATCTGTTGTCTCTGTTACACTTACGAGTATGTTACAAGTTAATGAAAAAAGAGAGCAAATGTTATATAACATTTTATTATACATTTTTATATATTTATTTATTTATTTATTTATTTATTTTATTTTATAACTGCCAGTGTGGGAGCACCATTAGTTGGTAGATGTCCTACGTATATAGTCTTTATAAAAATTTAGCCGTCACGGAACGCCCGGAATGTAAAACAAATAGCATCGTGGCACGACGCATCATGCCATTTTCCGTCACGGCATTCGAGTCGATTTTACTGCCAAGCCGGGCCAATAGATGTTTTACATCAAAAAATAATAGCGATAATTTGTGTCAGGTAAAAAATGAAGAATAAATTGTCAGACACAAATACTACAGTAGCACGAGCGAGCGATGAGTCACAAATAGCAACAACAAAGAAATGTTTATGCCTGTATAGTTGTTTGTCAGGTCAAAGACCAACACAGAGTAGTCATAATAGGAAATGAGGAAACTACCTACAGCGTTAAAAATCAATATCTACTGCCCGCAACTTCGTCCGTGCGTAATGCGGCGTATTAAAATTAAACCTACACTAGATTCTCATAAGAAATTTACATTTCACTTAAAATGAGATACTTAACAAGATTTAGTATTACATAAAGTATTTACAATTATAAATTAAATGTTAAGTACTGGTCGCGATATACAACTTCAGTTTCTTTTTAAATGTATTGAGACTCTTACAGGTTCTAGATTTTAAGTTAGAAATCAGACAATAATAAATACAAGATCAATTAGACATCAACACTGTAAACTGCATGAAATTTTATCAAGTAGTTTTTGCATGATACGTGTATCATAAATATACAAAATTTAAAGTTTTGACTTCTCATTGCCCCTATATATTTCCATGTGTTTTAATCAAAATCTTAAATTTCTCATATTTACAGACATAGACCAGTAAACCAGTTACAGTTTTATTAGATGTATAGATTTAGAGTACTTACCTACCTTTGAAATTTAAGGATAGGTAGCTAGATAGGTAGCCCTCCTCATGAAAATAAAAAAATAAACTAGATACCTAGATAGGATCCGGCTGGAAGTTCCAAAGATTAGAGTGTGATCAAACAAAAATATTCCTCAGTTAAAGAGGACTTTACTAAAAAAAATATCTGTTTTATCTGTTTGTTTTTTAAAATAATAAAGTGATTATAATGCCGTATTGTACCTACGAGTAAGTTCGCAATATTATGACATTCAAATTATACTTATTTACTTCTGTTTTTTTTTGGATTCAATTAAATGTACAAAGTGTACTTACCTATACCTAATTAACTGCAGACCAAACATGATAATGATGAAACATGATGATGATGATGATAAAAGGGAATTCATACCTAATCAGAATTGGCGTCTCGATTTCGTGTATCTCCGTTGTACCCGTAGATTTTGTTCCTATTAAACCCCTTTATTGGAAAAAAAGGAATTTAATAAAGTAATTAAAATTATTAAGGTGTTAGTTAGGTGTTATAAGTATGTATATTATTCCTATACTTTTTCTATAATGCGGTTTGGATCATAGGTATTTAATTCGGTACTATTAGTTGCAACTAATAGTACCAAATTAAGTACCATACATAAAAAGAAGTTTTTTTTTCTAACTTTATGATAATTTTGTTCCGATATTATATTGATATCAATAAAAGTAGGTTGTCAAGTTATTATCTATAATTTTTGTCCTTTAAATATGACTTGCAAACCAAACTGAAGGTTGTTTGTGACTTATCAATTACACTGTAGTCTTTCATGATGACATTGTATTGTTTCTTATTGATTTCGGCATTGCTCTTATCAAAATCTACTATAATATAATCACGATAGTAACTTTGTCTTTGTGTACATGTGAACCTTTCAAAGCAACATCTTCCCCAATTTGAATTTGAAAATCCTAGAATGATTGTCTAACAAATTCGTGTTTTTGTACCCTTGACTCTAATAGACAGGCATTATTCTAAGAAGTAGGTAAAGTCTGTGGTCTTTACCTACTTCTCAAAATGGTCTGTGGTCCATTTATTCATAATTGTCCTATTATGTAAACAATCTTACCATGTCTTTTTATGAATTGACAACAATATAAATTAAAATAAGATAATGCAAAAAAAAAAAAGATTATGACGTACCTATTTCCTATGCAAGCCTGGATGTGTTAGACGCGCTCTGACGAAAGTTCACACTATTTTATCTATCTTGTTGAACTAGGCAAAGGTTATCCAAAAAGCCCTACACTACAGGCATAATTAAAAACTCCACAGAGATGCTGCTAGGCGCAGGCGCCGCCGCCGCGGGTGAGCCGGCCAAGCGATTCCGAAAGCGAGACAAGATGCTCTTCTACGGGAGACGCATGCTTCGGAAAGTCAAGTCCATATCCAACTCTGGTCAAGGCAGGAAGCGGAGAGCCGTCATGAGGTTCGCGAGGAAGCTGCTGCAGCTGAAGAAGGAAGCGGCGCCAGAACAGCTGAAGGTTATGTTGATTGTAGTCTTTTGGACTTAGCGTGAGTTTTTGATAAAACAGTAAAGAGTGGGAACTTCTAGTATCGAAGGCCAAGATCCTCTTTGGGTCGTCATCGAGCCATCGAAGTAAGTTGGTAAGTACCAACACCAGTGAATTCCGGCGAAGCGTTTCACACGTGAATGAAATTTTACAAGTGGCTTCAGTTCCGATGTAAATACATAATTATGATAAGCATGATTGCGCATCAATATCTCCCTGGTGACAATAAAAGAAATTCTATGAAAAATGAAATTCTTTTAAAAACTTATTTTGTACCTTAGGTACATTTTTTTTTCTTAGCAACATGTAAGATAGATCATAGATAGATTAATTAATAACACATTTAATTGAAGAATATCGATTGCATATCATCAGTCGCCACCGCTCGAGCTTATCGCCTGTTGTTACAATCGTATTGCACGATTATGACATGTCGCTTGTATTGTGATTGCGATGTATCGATGACGTTATTGATGGATGACTGCCGGTCTATTGTTCAGTGTAATGCGTATCGTATTGCAAATTATAATCGAAATTAGTGCATTATGAGGGCAATTACTTACGAGTATATCAGCTGGTATGTCATATTGCACGCTTGATAACTATGACGAGAACGGACCTTTATATTTTGCAGCGTACGTTTCAATGAGAAGAAGAGTTAAGCGTCCAATACACTAGGCAACATTTGACGCGAAACACTTCGTTTTTTCTCGGTCCGTACAATTTACATGAGTGAAAAACACGATGTGCTTTTTCACTTTAGTCAGTAGAATTGAGTGAGATAGCATAATGTTGCGCGTCAATTGTTGCTTAATGTATTAGAGGCATTGTATTAGGCTCTGTTCAAACCAACGCGAATTCTCGAAATCGAGCGAGATAAACTTATGAGCTGCTCTTAGGAGTGAGCGGGACGCACAACGCATATATATATACAAATCTCGCACGCGGCGCGTAGATCGCGTCGGCATTAATAATATAGATACATCATCACGTCTTAATCCCTTACGGGGTAGACAGCGCCGAGAGTTAAAGACTACCTTTCATTTCCCAGGTGTTGGAACCTCCAGCAGAGTATCTAGAAGAAGATCTGACAAGCGACGACCGAGTGCCCCCCGACGCGTTGTATATGCTGCATAGCATCAGAGTGTTCGGACACTTCGAGAAGCCGGTGTTTCTGATGCTGTGCAAACATACGGAGATACTGAACCTGCCGGCTGGCGCTTTCCTTTTTAAAGTCGGTGAGTATTCGGTCACTTCCAGAAGCCGGTGTTTCTAATGCTGTGTAAACATACAGAGATACTGAACCTGCCTGCTGGTGCTTTCCTTTTTAAAGTTGGTGAGTAATTTCTCTCTCTTCCTTTTACTGGTTCTTTTATTCTGGCCTGGTGTCTTTTATTTTAGTCTTTCTTTAGCCTACTATCTCTTACTTCAACGCTCCTGAGAAATACCTCAATCGAAGCGTTATTACACACACACAAAAATGTTGGCTTAAAAACACTAGAAGACATAGAAAATTAGGTGCCTCCTGACGCGTTATACATTCTGTATAGTATCAGAGTGTTTGGACACTTCGAGAAACCGGTGTTTGTGATACTGTGCAAACATTGATATTGAAACTGCCTACTGCTTTTTTTTATAATTTGGCTAGTGTATTTCTTTGTCTTTCTGGTCTTGAGTCTGGTATTCCTGGTATGTGACGAAAGTATAACTCTAAACTTACATTTAGGCAACATTGACGCTAAACATATTATGCTATCTCCGTCATTTCTATTGACATATTGAAAAAGGACATCGTGCTTCTCATTCAGAGCGACAATGTTGCCTAACGGTGCTCCCTCACTGGCAGTTATAAAATGTTATATAACATTTGCTGTCTATTTTTATCATTAACTTGTAACTTAAGTGTAACAGAGACAACAGATGTTATATAACATTTTATAACTGCCAGTGTGGGAGCACCATAATGCGAATGAAGTTTTAGGTCGTCGGTACATTTTATGTTTATTAACTGTTTTTTTTTTCAGGTGACACAGACGAAAACGTGTACGTGGTGCAGACCGGCCGTGTAAACGTGTACATCACGAACCAAGATGGCGCCAGTCTGTCGCTCAAAGTGGTCAGAGCGGGCGAGAGCGTGACGTCACTACTCAGCTTCACCGATGTGCTCACTGTACGTACTAATATTACTATCTTTATTAATAAAATAAAGCGTTTGAATGCGATAATCATCAGACGTAAACGTGTACATCACGAACTAAGATGGGTCGCTCAAGGTGGTCAGAGCGGGCGAGAGCGTGACGTCACTACTCAGCTTCACCGATGTGCTTACTGTACGTACTAATATTACTATATTTATTAATAAAATAAAGCGTTTGAATGCGATAATCATCAAACGTAAATGTGTACATTACAAATCAAGATGGCGCCAGTCTGTCGCTCAAGGTGGTCAGAGCGGGCGAGAGCGTGACGTCACTACTCAGCTTCACCGATGTGCTTACTGTACGTACTAATATTACTATCTTTATTAATAAAATAAAGCGTTTGAATGCGATAATCATCAAACGTAAATGTGTACATTACAAATCAAGATGGCGCCAGTCTGTCGCTCAAGGTGGTCAGAGCGGGCGAGAGCGTGACGTCACTACTCAGCTTCACCGATGTGCTTACTGTACGTACTAATATTACTATATTTATTAATAAAATAAAGCGTTTGAATGCGATAATCATCAAACGTAAATGTGTACATTACAAATCAAGATGGCGCCAGTCTGTCGCTCAAGGTGGTCAGAGCGGGCGAGAGCGTGACGTCACTACTCAGCTTCACCGATGTGCTTACTGTACGTACTAATATTACTATATTTATTAATAAAATAAAGCGTTTGAATGCGATAATCATCAAACGTAAATGTGTACATTACAAATCAAGATGGCGCCAGTCTGTCGCTCAAGGTGGTCAGAGCGGGCGAGAGCGTGACGTCACTACTCAGCTTTACGGACGTACTCACTGTACGTACTAATATTACTATCTGTATTAATAAAATAAAGCGTTTGAATGCGATAATCATCAACAGGAATAAAAGAGCCTATTGCTTTCTCAAAAAGTCGGCAACGCATCAGTGACCTTCTTAGGGTCGTTGGTCTTCTTATAGGTAGTCTTATAGGCTGCGGTGATTGCTTACCATCAGGCAACCCGCATGCGCGTTTGCCTACTATTGTATAAAAAACGTAACTTTTTGAAAACGTGTACGTGGTGCAGACGGGCTGTGTAAATGTGTAATGTCGAATCAGATGGCGACACTCAAGGTGGTTAGAGCGGGCGAGAACATGACGTCACTACTCAGCTTCACGGACGTAGTCACTGTACGTACTAATGTTACCACAGTTTAATAAGACATATAGTCACATTCATCTTTCAGATACTCGGTTCACTGGATGGAATATATTCTTGGGATAAGTCCGCCATTATGCATGTATTCTCTAATAATATTGTTATGTAAGTTTTTTCTTGTAACTGTGTACAATAAAGTCATAGGCCATAGGTCATGACCCCCATTATAATAGGAAACAGTGGTGATTTTACAATAAATTACTAAAAAAAATAATTGTTTTGTTTGCAGGGTCACTCACAACCGTACAAAACCGTCAACGCCAAAGCGTTAGAGGATTCTCAAGTGATCAAGCTACCAATGAGGGCCTTCCAAGAAGTATTCAAGGAATACCCTGATATATTCGTCAGAGTTATCCAGGTATGTTTAACCTTCGTTTAATAAGCCAACAGGCAGTGATGGTCAAATTATAATCTTACGAATGATAAATTTTTCGTGACAAGTTTATTAAAAAAAATATTCGCTAAAAATTGGCCACGTATAAATTACTTATGTCTTTTCTTATATGTGGCCTAATTATTCACAAATTATTTTTTAAATTTGCCACAATAAAAAATGTATTCATAAGATTGTTTGACGACCTCCGTGGCCTAACGGTTATCACGCCAGACTGCCACACCGGAGGTCCCGGGTTCGATCCCCGGTCAGGTCAAGATGGAAAATGATCTTTTTCAGATTGGCCTATGTCTTGGATGTTTATCTATATTTGTATTTGTCATAAAATATAGTATCGTTGAGTTAGTATCCCATAACACAAGTCCCGAACTTACTTTGGGGCTAACTCAATCGGTGTGATTTGTCCGTATATATTTATTTATTATATTTATTATTGTTTGTGTAAAAATTAGCCCATCTTCTGGCAACAGAAATGTTCATTGAACATTGTTTAAAAGCCATTGATATTGAATCTTATCACCTATACATAAGGTTCAATATTTGATGGGATATATAGCCACAACTGTCTTACAAAAGCAAACTTTATTATTGATCACTAAAGTAAGGCCAATTTAATAGGCCATATTTGACAATATGGTTATCTCTTTTTCACTTTCTTACTCAGAAAGAGACGTAAGCCATCAGATAGCTGATCTCTCTTTCTAAGTCAGAAAGTGAAAAAGATAACATATAATGTCAAATGTGACCTATTATAATGGCCCCACCCGCCCCACTTTAGTATTATTAGCAAGTATTATATATATTATATGAAGCTGTACATGTATTTTCGTTTTTTTTTTCAGATTATCATGGTGCGCTTACAACGAGTCACCTTTACTGCTCTGCATCAGTATTTGGGGCTTAGCGCTGAGTTAGTTAATCCAGTGAGTATTTGTATAGAGCTGGGGTTAAAATATAAGGGATTTTGGTCAAAATTATAATATTCATATTCATTTATTTGCCAACTAAGTGTACATTTTGGTCCTATATTAATATTGGTACTTACAACTTGGTAACGTTTTACAGGTATTGCAAATTAGCGGCGCCTTATATACTAAAATTTATATAAAAAATAATATACTCGGAGCTTCGTTCCCGTGGGAATTTCTGGATAAAAAGTACTTTATGTGCTATACCCGGTATTTGTCTGTTTACCAAAGGGCATGTTCCATAACAGGCTATATCATGAGCAGTTCCCCAAAAATCAGAAATAATATCAAAATCCGATTAAGACTATCATATATTTGTTTTTTCGTGATCTTGTTATGGTACAAAATACATTTAATATCGCTTAATGTCGTATAATGGCCATACTGACATGGCGCCCGTACGTACGTTCGGAAAATATGATACAGAAAATTAGATACAATGCTCGATATTTTCATTATATTTTAGAAAATTAATTAAAGTAAACGTTCCTAACACATGTTACAAGCAATATCATAAAAACATATGTGTATTTCACATAAATAGATGAATAATAAATAAAATAAACAAATTCTTTCCCGCGGGCACGTATGTAGTAAAAGTACATTTTTGAACGTACCGGAAATCGAACCTGTCAAATGAAGCGCGTCAACGTCAAATCATAATGGGTGTCGGCCATTTTGGCGGAACTCGCCTAACCTTCATTACGATTTTGTTGATTTTGTTACCATAGAAATGCTACGAATTTATCGGATTTACTTATAAGGCATTGATACTGACCCAAAAATGAAAAGTTTAGATAGGTGCTTAGTGATATAGCCGGCTCCCCATACATTTGTGCAACAACCCCTTTGGTACAACATCCGTTCAGTAAATTTTGCGTAATTGAGTAATGAACATATTCTATTCACATTCTTTCGCGTTTATATATAAATGGGAAGTGGGATAATAGTTTTTTAGAACCAATTTGTAACATTTTCTTATTCATTATGTTTTTCAAGATGATTATAACCCTCAGGTCTGGCGCACCTCGGGAGATACGCGACGAAGATAGTGGAGTAATAAGGGTTTAACTTAATTTCCGCTGCGTGTTTCCTGGTGTGCGCTGGGCCTTATAAAACCAGTTTCTACATTTTTTTTCTATTACTTGTTTCAAGGTCAATGACTTTTAAATAACAGTGTTACATTATGAACATTGCAGGGTCGCGAAAAGCGGCGGCCGACAGTGGCGTCCTCTCCCGGACGGACGCCTAAAGTGAGCGTAGTGGATAGCAGCACTACTATGCATTACAATGATAGAAGTGAACATTTGGTAAGTTTGTTTGTTACTAGCTTTTGCCCGCGACTTCGTCCGCGCGGAATTTAAAGACAGAAAGAAAGAAAAGTCATTGATTTGGTTATAAAAACCGAAACGGTCTCTGCTTAGCATGTGTTGTGGACCGTGGTACGATCCACAACGCTGGCCATTTACTCATGATCATCATCGGGGCTTCGCTCCAGTGGGATTTTTCAAGATAGGATAGAAAAATACCGGGAATAACCCGGTATTTTTCTACCTCTGTACCAAATTTTGTCAAAATCCGGCTACAAAATTTTCCATCAACATTCTCATAAACTCACATCCGAACTTTCGCATATATAATATTGTTCGTATTTTAGATTCTAAGCCACATTTTAAGATGACACCTGTGCCAGTTTCTAATTTAGACCTTCCCCACTGTGGAAACTGCATCAAATTTTATTCAGTAGTTTTTGCGTAATGCGCGTAAACATGCAGACAGTCTGACAACAATTCTACAGTTAAAATTATTCTGGCTTATTAGCCCTTTTTAATATATCTCCTTTGTTTAGACGTTAACTTTGTTAACTGTTCGGGTTGCCGAAACTACACCGAAACTAAGATGATGATGAATGATAAACTTGTTAAACTGATAAAAGTATTTTGGAAAAAGTAACATAACAATTGATATACATTAGTAACGCGCGGCGCTCTTGATGACCGATAGCGAACTGAGTATAAAATTGAATAGAATTACTGAGTTATACGAAAATGCTGACACTGTACGATGCTAGCTCGTACACAAACCATGCCAATTATATGTAAACTCCATTTATTCTTACCAGTCCTATCATGTAAACAATCTTCACAGTACTTTTTGTTGAATTTTGTTGAAAATAAATCAAATATTAGTTCAAACCTAAACATTCTAAAGTAAAACATTTATTAACCACGACAGTAATTTCCTAAAAAGTCTATTTTAATTTATATTGTTGTAAAATCATAAAAAGACATGGTAAGATTGTTTACATGATAGGACTGGTAAGAATAAATGGAGTTTAGAGATTAATTTGTTTTACAGAAAAAAATCTGGGTGAATATTTTGTCATGACACAATCATAGAATAGTCGTGTGAGATTCAGTATCTAATAGCATGAAATAGTAGTAGAAATATAATATTTACTCCGTATAAAAAACATTGAAGTAAACTTCGTGTATTCTTACTTGTCCTATTATATAAACAATCTTCACAGTACTTTTTGTTAATTTTTGTTGAAAATAAATAAAATATAAGTTCAAACAAAAACATTCTAAAGTAAAACATTTATTAACCACGAAAGTAATTTCCTAAAAAGTCTATTTAAATGTATATTGTTGTAAAATCATAAAAAGACATGGTAAGATTGTTTACATAATAGGACAAGTAGGGAAAAACGGAGTTTACATACCTATTCCCTAGTACATAGACCCTAGTTCTCGCATTTTAATTTTGAGTGTGTAATGTTAGTGTGTGCTATTCTGTAACAGCATGCCTCTGAAACGAACCACCAATCTTCGTCCCCCATTCACATACAAGGACGAAGGCAGAGGCCTGACATGGTACCCGATATCACTTCCAATACTCCTCAGGTATGTTTGAAAACTGTAAATATTTGACTTTGACCTTTAAAGGCGAGTTTTGGTCGTAATTTTATAAACAAATATAAATGCATTACAGTGTTGACAATTTCAAAATTCATAAGATTTGTGTCATCAGAATTAATAAAGTACGCTGTTTTAATAATGTCACGAATTCTCACGTTCCTTTCACTATTTTCTTGTCCTATTTCTCTTTTATTATATTTATATTAATCCCCACCATTTTCGTTTGATATTTTAGTTTATTTGTAAATACCTATTCTGCAAAAGGAAAGTAGGTAACGCTCCTTTTGTTAAACTGGTCAACCGTAATATTTTTATGTAGTGTTTTTTTCAACCTTGTCATTGGTAAAATCATCATTTGGTTGAGTGACCGAGCCATAAAACTAAAAAGTGACGTGAAATGATGATGCGAGATATTTTAAATAATGGTTATGTTAATAGCAACAGCCGGATGTGCAACCAACTCCGCCATTACAGCGGGTCAAGGAAGGATCGTCTTTCAAGAAACGGGACGCCAATGAAAATCTGGACGAACAGGTAATTATCATTGTACTGGTTTCTCATATCACACTTCTTCTCTCTTCTCTTCTCTCAGCCTAAAGACGTCCACTGCTGGACAAAGGCCTCCCCCAAGGATTTTATCCATGGGGGGTTTTGCCGTAATCGCCACGCTTGGCAGGCGGGTTGGCGATCGCAGTGTGATGGCATAGTACGCGGAAAGATGCTGCTGCCCATCCTCCTGTGTTTTAAATCCCTTAGTCGCCTCTTACGACACCCACGGGAAGAGATGGGTTGGTGCTATTCTAGGGCCACACTACAGGCCAGATTCATATCACACTAATATTATAAAAAGGGAAGTGTTTGTAAGTTTGTTTGTAAAGGGTAAATTTCGAAACTAATAAACCGATTTGAAGAATAGGGGACCGGAAAACTTTTTTTTATGCTACTTTGAAATATCTCACATTAACAGAATCATCCGTAAAAGAATCACATCTATAACCAAAGTATTTCCCAAGATATAGCCAAAAACGATTCACATTTTTAAGCGATGTTTGGACGATACCAAAACGCCCCTAACTAAACATACATTCATATGACGTCACGCGTAGAAAATGGACTTTCCCTAAAAGTTTGAACTCGAATAAATTAGCTCTGGAGAATAAACTCGTGCTGAAAAGTCGCAAAATGGGTTTAATTATATGTATTCTATCATAAAATTACATATTTTTAACAATTCTCATACCTAGGCCGGTCCCCTATTCTTTCACCAATAGAAAGCTACATTTACCCTGAGTTACAGCCTGAACAGAAATATAAAAACCTTGAATTATGCGTTTTATATTGCAACATTATTGAAAGAAGTAGCGGATCTATAGAGTGGCATGACGTGGGCACGTACCCCCCCCCCCCTCCCCTCCCCACATCTCCGACTGCTATTTTGTGTACACATATGTACTGTGGAGGCAGGTTCTATAATAGTACATATGAAATTAAGATTCAAGTTGTAAAAATAACAGGATTTAGTAGTAATCGTTTCTTACAAGTTTATTTCAAAAAAAATAATCCGCCACCATTAGTGATGTTCCGTTCTCGAAATTTTCAAAGAACAAGCCGAAACTTCCCTAAAAAATTCTCGGAAATATTCTCGAGAACGGAAAACGGTGCCCATCCCAAAGAAATAAAAATACTGGATCCGCCCTTGATCGAAAGTCAAACTTTGACAGGAAAAATGAAACATAGGTTTTTAAATTAGTTGCCAGTGTAAGAAATTAGTTCCATTGCTTTTCCGCAACATGGCGAGGGTTTTTTATATTCCTGGTCAGGCTATACATAGGCTACAATATATGTATGTATGTATGTACCTCTCGAGCGAAGCCGAGGCGGGGCGCTAGTGTATAGATAAGGAGTATGGGCCATGACCCACCACGCGGCCCAATGCGGATTGGTGGGTTTTATCGACTGCGAATACAGACCAACGGTTTAACGTGCATTTCGAAGCTCGGAAAAGCTTGAGATAATACATTTTGGTCACCTATCTCGTGACCGACCATTACGAATGTTTTTAACCTCCACTTTCGCAGCTCCTCAAACAGGTACTAGGGTGGCCTTAGCATTTAAGAACATGGTTATGGCTACATGTTATCCTAAAATTCCCACGATTTCGGTACTGATATGAAATCCTAACTAATATTATAAATGCGAAAGTGCGTTTGTTTGTTACCTCTTCACGCTTTTTCTTCAGAACCAATCTTCTTGAAATTTAGCATACACGTAGTTAAAAGTATGGAGGAGGACATAGGGTACCTTTCATCCCGCGAAAAAGCACTGTTCCCGTGGGAAATTTACGCGGGCGAAGCCGCGGGCGAAAGCTAGTTATTAATAATGTTATTTTCGCAGGCGCTGATACAGATAGCAACAGAAGCGTTTGTCAAAGAACTCGGACTGGAAAGTGACAGCGTCCTGAGAGGTCACGTTCAAGTGAGGGACCTGCCCGCCGGGACTTACATCATGAAGGAGGAGAGCCATAAGGTGAGGACTATTGCCCGCGTGGAATAGTTCATTGTTAACGAGTGGGTGAAAGTAACTTTTTTAAGTCCCGAGACTTCGCCAACAATACTGCGGTCACTGTGGCCTGGGTTCCAGGTCATAGAGGCATAACTGGCAATGAAAGAGCAGACGAACTTGCTAGGAAAGGAGCAGATGAAACCTTCGTGGGACCTGAACCCAGACTACCCATAGCCTATGGGATAACGAAAGGCGTCATCAAGCATAGAATGAAAGTAGAATCCAATAGAAGATGGAGAAGAACTAGAAGTCTAAGACAATCTAAAATCTTCATCAAAGCAGCAGACCAAAAGAAATCAAAACACCTGCTCAAATTGAGCAGGAAGAACATTAGAATAATTATAAGAATCCTCACAGGACACTGTCAACTAAATAGGCACTTGACAGTGATTGAGCAAATGGACGATCCCATTTGTCCCAGCTGCCTGGAAGAAGAGGAAACTAGCTTTCACTTAGTAGCAGAATGTCCTGCATTTGCCGCTGCAAGGAGAGAAGTATTGGGCTCAGACGTCCTATCTGAGGATGATCTGAGCAACATTACAATAGGGCAGATGTTAAAATTCTGCAAAGTAACAGGTAGATTCAGTGGGTCGCCACCAACGTGAGTTACCAGGTAACTCAAAACCCTATACGGGTCTCGGGGAATTGGGTGAAATGGTCCCGGCATAAGTGGACTGATCACCCGTCTGGTGCTCGCGCTGGCGTCCCCATATAGTAAATAATAAGTCCCGAGACGGGGTTTAATAAATTTGGAATAGTTCGAGGGACTTAAAAAAGTCTTTCACCCGAGGTAAACACTGTGCTTTTCATTACGAATACAAGGAAAGTAAAAATATAAACATGAATTAGCTAAAGAAATGATGAGTGAATTATACGGAAGCATAAATTTACGGCTTTAGCGTCCAGCATTTTTTTTTTCTGTGGCTGACCAACTATTTTGGCTATTAAATTCTTTTCAATTGGTTCCATCATTGAAAAAGTAATAAAAAAATCTATATTATAAAAAATATAAAAAAATATATTCTTTAACTTCATGTTATTTCAATTTTACATAATATGTTGAATGGCTGTATAGGAAGTTGGAATATGGTTCAATAGAATAACGTGAAAATAGAACTAGTTTTTTTTAAATAATTTGACAGCTGTCAGTTGAAAACGATTCTCCCTAGGGCTGAAAAGTCTTACTTTCACCACGTTCCTTAGGCAACTTCAGACTTACTATCAGAGTATGAGTAGGTAATGAAAAATATATTTTGTTATTATATCAGGGGGCCAATTCCACGTCGATATCGAGTCTCAATAGGAGACCGGACAAGGTATGAGAATTGTTAAAAATATGTAATTTTATGATAAAAAAAGCCTTTATTCAATCCTTAGTACAAAATTAAAATCAAAATAAAATCTCAAATTAAAAATATATTCAAATTAAATTAAAATCAAAATTAAAATCTCAAATTAAAATAATTATAGAATCTCAAATTAAAATTATATTCAAATTAAATTAAAATCAAAAAATAAATCGACATTAAAATTAAGTCTAAAATAAAAATAATAAAAATCATAATTGAATTTCCTAAGGACCTCTCTATAGAGTAAAGGCCTCCTCCAGTAATTTTATGATCGAATACATATATTTAAACACATTTTGCGACTTTTCAGCACGAGTTTATTCTCCAGAGCTTATTTTTAGAGTTCAAACTTTTGAGGAAAGTCCATTTTCTACGCGTGACGTCATATGAATGTACGTTTACTTAGGGGCGTTTTGGTCCAAACATCGCTTATAAATGTGAATTGTTTTTTGCTATATCTTGGGAAATAGTTTGGTTGTGAAGGTGATTCTTTTACGGACAATTCTATTACTGTTAGATATTTCAAAGAATCATCAAAAAAAGGCCGGTCCCTATTGTGTCTCAAGAGCCAAAGATATTAAGTGACAAGATCTCGTTATGGGCGCCACACACGATCAGTTAACTGACAGTTTTCACTGAACAGTTTTAACTGTCAGTGAAAACTGACCGTGTGTGCCATGAAAACTGTCAGTTTTTGTACAGTTTTCATAGTACACACGCTCAGTTTTCACTGACAGTTAAAACTGATCGTGTGTGGCGGCTATGACTTCTGTTTTATTACGATTTCTTTGGCTTTTGAGACACAACTGAGCACGACATCTACGTTTGTAACTTGTAGAATCAAGGCCCTGGTTCTAATCGGCGCCGTAAGCGGTGGTGGCCGAGTGGTAGGGTGCCCTGTGACTGCAAATGTCCCAGGTTCGAATCCTGCCCGTGCTATATAAGTTTCAATACCAATCTGGCTCATGTATGGTAGTTTTCATCGACAAAAAAAAATTGTAGTTCAGTATTGGATATTCGTCTTACTGAAAAAATATGTGGTGGCAAGTGTGGCAATTTTACATATTTTTTTGTTTTAAATTATATTTTTATGCAATTTAAACATGCAAGCATCCGGTTTAAATTAAACCATAGAGACGCTGTGTATATTTTTTAAAAGTACACCTTTCGAAAATAATTTGCTAACTGTACCTGATATATTTCCCTAGCTATTTTATAGCGTCCCGGGTGAACCAGAAATCAAGCAGGTATAAGGGTGATTTTTGAGTTTTGTGCCTCATTATCTCTTCGTGACTACATTCAGAAGGGCATTGACCACATTCACATACATTGGCCGTATACACCACATACATTGGCATGCAAGCCATTAAATTTGACATTTGATGTTTGACAATTGTGCAGATTTTTTTGGTTTTTGAATTTGTTCTTGTATTATACCATAGTCAAGCACAAATATCTTCCTTTTCATTAAATTTGAAAACATTATAGTTATCATAAACGGGGTCACTCACGTACTGTTAGGTCGGGCCAACCCCGGACCTAAGTGAGTGAACCGTTTATCATAACTATAATGTCTTTTATCTCACCTTAGTTTTAATGATATAATTTTAAAAGCTTTACATGTTTGCATACCTATTTATGATATATGTTGGCATTTATTTAAGGATGTGGCTTTGGTCTATCTGCTCTCTGGCGCTTTGCTGGTCTCTCAAAAAGTGGCTGAAGGCGATGGCGAGGTCCATATGTTCACGGCTTATCCAGGTATGTATAAGTTTTTCATAGATTTTATATTGTTAGTTCTATTGAAACTGAAAATTTCCAGCTGAAAAGCAGCGCTTTTGCCTTAGCTCCATGCTGAGCTGGCCGCTTTTTCCACGAATTTAGTTAAATTTAGTGTTAAAGTTGTCAAATAAATCATTTTTCTTTCTATTGGCAGAATGTGACACGAAAGAGAATAAATATCACTGTACTCTCCAATGTTTTTAAAATTTTAAAAAGTAATAATAAGAAATCGGTGCAAAGTATAAACGCAAATCGGAGCACAACTTTGTGAAATATGTACCTAATTATAATATTTGTCCGCCCACCCTGGAAGTAAGAGAGCTTGGTATAGTTGGCACAGACTTCTACTCAAGCAGTAGGTAGCCTTATTATTTCTCAATTTTGAGTGTTAGAATTGAAGCCCGTTAATTTTTTTTAGCAAAAGATTTTTTCTGTTAAGTACTTAAGGGGGGTTAGGCGGTCAGCGAAAATTCATATGAAGCGGCTGAGGCGGGGGGGGACGTCCCGGTTGCGCGCCATTCACATTTTTATCAAAAAGTTAATAGAAATGTTTAGTTTAAAAAAAAATTAAATCAGTCACGAAATCGAAAAGGTAAAATACCTTTGTGTTGGTGATTTTAAAACATTTTTTATTATAAAACACGGATGTTATCTGTATTCATATGAAGTAACTTCAGGATTTTTTCTATCGAGCAAAATTTTTCCCATCGTGTTTTGGAAACAGTCCTCCCTTTAAACATACGTTCTACAATACATATCAGAAATTTCAGGGCGAAACCTCTTCAATTCTTTAAACAGCAGCTTATAGAAAACAGCCAATATTGCCGTTTTCACTTACTGAGAGCCCTTAATAGCAAATTCATCTAAGTATAGAGTGTCAGTAGGATAGTACCATGGGAAATCAAACTTTTACGACCTCCGTGGCCTAACGGTCATCACGCCGGACTGTTACACCGGAGGTCCCGGGGTCGATCCCCGGTCGGGTCAAGATGGAAATTGATCATTTCCAGATTGACCCGGGTCTTGGATGTTTATCTATGTATGTGTTTGTTATAAAATATAGTATTGTTGAGTTAGCATCCCATAACAAGTCTCGAATTTACTTTGGGGCTAAATCAATCTGCGTGATTTATCCATTTATATTTATTTATTTATAATTTTCAGGTGAAGTGGAAGGCGGTCTGGCCGTGATAACTGGCGAGCCAAGTTTCTTCTCGATCCGCGCCAAACACTTCTCTCGTATTGGCCTTCTATCCAAGACCACAGTGTACAGCATAATGAGGGAACGGCCTTCTGTCGTACTGCATATTGCGAATACTGTGGTCAGGAGATTATCGCCTTTTGTCAGACAAGTGGACTTCGCTTTAGACTGGGTAAGAGTTCGCATAATTGAAAGTATTATATTTATCATAATCCTACTAATATTATAAATGCGATAGTTTGGATGTGAGTTTGTGAGTTTGTGAGGATGTTTGTTACTCAATCACGCGAAATCTACTGGACGGATTTCGATGAAATTTGGTATACGGGTAGAAAAATACCGGGAATAGCACATACGGCACTCTTTTCCGAAATTCCCTCGGGAGCGAAGCCCCGGGGCGGGGCTAGTTTCCTATAAATTCGCGCCGATTCTCCCGCATCGGACTACTGTCTAAGACTGTACAGTATAATGAGGGGACGGCCTTTTGTCGTACTGCATATTGCGAATACTGTGGTGAGGAGGTCGTCGCCCTTTGTAGGACAAGTGGACTTCGCTTTAGAATTGATATAATAAATGTGTCATTTATCACTAGCATGGGCTTGATTTTGTTCCCGTGGGAATTTCGGGAAATCCTTTCTTAGTGCTCTCCTATATTCCCTAAGGAACCTACATGCCAAATTTCAGCCTCCTACACCCAGTAGTTTTGGCTGTGCATTGTCTTTTTGCGACTCAGTCAGTAACGGAAGAATTTATATACAACTAGCTTTTGCCCGCGGTTTCGCCCGCGTGTATTTCCCACGCGAACAGTGCTTTTTCCCGGGATGAAAGGTACCCTATATCCTTCTCAGAAATTTCAGGAAGATTAGTTCATTCTTCATTTATTCACTGTACAATATTTACAATTAATCATTATACAATGTTACATAAACCAGTATTGGTTTTTCGTAGATAAAACGTGAAGAGGAACAATAAAACTCACTTTCGAATTTATAATATTAGTTAAAGTTAGGAAGTTAGGATTGGGATTACTATTTATCAATATCCTTTATTCTTACCCAGGTGTTCCTGGAATCCGGTCGCGCCGTGTACCGCCAGGACGAGGAATCCGGTTCAACATTCATCGTGCTGAGCGGCCGCTTGCGTTCGGTCATTACACACCCTAATGGCAAGAAGGAACTGGTCGGAGAGTATGGCAAGGGCGATCTGGTTGGGATTGTGAGTTGTTGATATATTATTTTTATTATTTACTAGCTTGTGCCCGCGAACTTCTTTAGCGCGTAATTTACTAATGTTTGTATCTCTGGTTCTAAGCAAGTTCTAAGCGACACGTGTCAAGATGAAACCTACGCCAGATTTTAAGTTAATTAGAATACAATACAATAGTGAAAACCGCATCAAATTAGGTCCAGTAGTTTTTGCGTGATGCGCGTACAAACATACAGACAGAAAGACGGACAGACAAAAATTAAAAAAAAACTTGTTTTGACTTCTATGGGCTAGGGCCCATAGAAAAAAAAACTACGAGGTGTCTTTATAGGTAAAGACACCTCGTAGTTTTTTTTTCTTAAATATCTATGTACAGACACAGACCAGTTACAGTTTTATTATATTTATTGGTTTTATATAGCAATCAATGCTGGGCACATTGATTGCTATATAAAACCTACTAGGCAAAGGCCTCTTCTTCCAAGACTCTTTCTTTTTATAGTGCGGGTTATCGTTTTTGCGTTTACAGTTGGCGCTAATGGCGAGTATGTTCTTGGGCCCTATTTTTGAAAGTGTGACATACCGCCGAAAATGAATAGACTCTCGTCACTCGTCCTAATTTGTCACTAAAAACATAAAAGCCGTATTTTTGAAATAACTCATCTAGCAATGTTGCCAGTGATATGAAAATAATGCGAGAAACAATTTCTGCTCCATTCTACGCAACGATAACCGAATCGATAACGAATCGTAAAATAAATGTATGTAAATTTTTAATCAAATAGAACGTAAGCGTTAAACGGAACGTGAAGAGAAAAATTCTAATAGACTCCATCTATATCCGTATCCGGTTGTCTATGTCATTCAAGATTTTGACGTATAAAACGTTAGACTACTAAATCATACGAAAACGAGTGGTCTAGACCACTCGTTGCGAATTATTCGACATTTCAAAATAAGGAAACAATTCAAAAATACGGAATAATTGGTATCGAATGAAAAATCATTCGACTCACGCTTTTTGGTGAGACACACTTTCAAAAATAGGGCCGCTGGTATATTACTGGCATTTGAGTTTAACACATTGACAGCGTTGTACTGTCTGACAGATGTCTGCCCTCACTTGTAGGTGCACATCTGGTAGAATATTTGAACGCGATAGCCCATTATCATATCACTAAATGTACGGGAGACACAGCTCATCTAGCCTTTGAGTCAGGAGGGGTCACATGGTCCAGTGCGTGGTTTATACTCGAAATAACCGCGGGAACACTGCCAGGCTTATTTTGAAGTAAAAAAAAGTTTTAAGCAAGCATGTATGAAAAGAGTGATGAGTGGCAATAGAGATCTGAAGGATCGTAGCAAGTGGAAATCGCTAATCTCTGCGCTCCGCTCTGTACCCCCACGGGAAAAAGGCGTGATAATATGCGAAGAAGGTCTCAGGATGCGTCATGACCCCAATGCCCTCCCCCCCACTAAATCCGTCCCTGGTTTTGAACACTAGCCAAATTTGAAGAAGAGTAAAATCTATCATGAAATAATTCTCTACCCAGGTCGAGATGGTGACCCAAACCCGTCGCAGCACTACAGTCATGGCGGTGAGAGATTCAGAACTGGCCAAATTGCCAGAAGGATTGTTCAACGCGATCAAACTGCGATTCCCGGTCGTCGTCACCAGGCTTATCAACTTGCTGGGACATAGGATATTAGGTAAGTGATCTTAATACATGATACCAAATCGACTGAACTTGTTCTAGCTATGCACAGGCACACATCTTTAATGAGTCTTCACCAATGGATTTAAAAGATTCTATCTGTATTTTTTATGACTCTTAATCAATTTGGGGTACTTTTTCTGTGGCGCGTCAAGTATTTTTTTTTACGAAAACGCGCCGTGTGTGTCACGCCTTAGTTACTTACGACACGCTAGGCGTGTTTTTTCGCTGTAAACGTTTAAGATGCAGCAATAATTGGTCAGGTACGTGGCAGAAGCCCACAGCGAGGTTGGGCGCGGCCACCATAGAGTCGCTCCCGTCGCAGCGTAACTTCTCCACCATCAGCGGCGATATACCGTTGACTGCATTCATTTATGATACATTTATATTCTTAAATAGACTTTGTGTCTTAGAAATTACCGTCTCTAATTGTTTTATTTATTAATGTGGGGTATTTTTACTGTGGCGCTCCAGCACTGTGTCTAGTACTAATTATGATTTATTATGATATTTTCGATTACGAAAACGCGCCTTGCGTGTCACGCCGTAGTTTCGTACAACTAGGCGTATAAAAATACGCCTAGCGAGTTGTAAAAAAACGCTATTAGACGAATTTTAGGCGTTAAACGTAGTAAATTTGGATGTCAGGTTCCACGGCTGGCGTGTC
The DNA here is from genome assembly GCA_018467065.1 of Ephestia elutella. Classification (NCBI taxonomy): domain Eukaryota; kingdom Metazoa; phylum Arthropoda; class Insecta; order Lepidoptera; family Pyralidae; genus Ephestia; species Ephestia elutella. The sequence goes on from CM031578.1 coordinate 19,908,218, forward strand.
ACGCCTTAATTTGTTACGACACGCTAGGCGGGTTTTCACGTTATTTTTTAAAATTTTGATTAATTTACACAATATAATATTAGGTTCGTGGCAAAAGCCCACGGCTGGGCTGGGCGCGGCCACCATAGAGTCGCGGCCGTCGCAGCACAACTTCTCCACCGTGGCCGTGGTGCCCGTCAGCGACGATGTGCCGCTCACCGCTTTTACGTATGAGCTGTACCACTCTCTGTGTGCTATTGGTAAGTGATTTCTGGATTTTTACTTTATTTTTAACTAGCTTCTGCCCGCGGCTTCGCCCGCGTGAATTTCCCACGGGAACATTGCTTTTTCGGGATGAAATGCTCTATGTCCTTCTCAGTATTTCTAACTATGTGTATGCGAAATTTCAGGAAGATTAGTTCAGTGTATAAAGTTTGAAGAGGTAACAAACAAACTCACTTTCGCTTTTATAATATTAAGTTAGGACTAGCGCCCCGCCCAGGTTTCGCTTGGGAGGTACATACATAAATTTTAGCCTATGTCACTCAGGTATAATGTAACTTTCTTTAGGTGAAGAGATTTTTGAAATCAGTTGGGCAGTTCTGAAGATTACCCACTACAAACTAAGGAACATTTCCTCTTTATAACATTGGTTTAATTAGTGTATGTGTAACCCGTGTGGTTCCCGGGTTAGAATAGGACCACTCCATCTCATTCCATGGATGTCGTAAGAGGCGACTAAGGGAAATGCTTCCGATGGGCAGCAGCGTCGGAAGCTCACAAAGCCAAAAAAAACTGCGCTCGCCAACCCGCCTGCCAAGCGTGGTGAGTATGGCAAATCCCCCCAAAATCTTGGGGGAGACCTTTATCCAGCAGTGGATATTTTGCGGTTGTAATGATGAATTAGTGTATGTGTAAAGTTGGTTCCTGGGAACATAGTTTTGTTAGGGAACTGCTTCTAGTTATTCATTACAAATATGTGACGTCACACAAGAGGAGATTCTCAAAAATGTGACCAGCTGTGACAAGGAGGGGTCGAAAAATCATGGAATTCGTGTGACTTACTTTATAGATGGCACCTTATTTTAAACAGGAAAAACATACTTAAACAAAAATGTCATTGTCATTATATACTCCATATGCTAATGCTGCCCCCTGGCGATATAAATTGAAACTAACCTTTTGATTCGCAGGTCTAACAGTGCGACTAACTTCAGACGTGATCAGGAAACTCCTTGGTCTAACAATAATGGATCCGAACAACGAATACAGGCTAAGTTCATGGCTTGCACAACAAGAGGACAAGCACAAGGTAAATTTACCCAAAGGTCGACTGTTAGATAATGCTTCTGCATTAAGTCCATCTATTGTGCCATAAATTGTGTTTGTACAATAAAGGTTAAATAAATAAATAAATAAATAAATAATGCCTAAATTCATTACATTTACTACATTTTGCTGAATTTCCCACGGGAACGCTTTTTCCCGGGATGAAATGTACCCTATGTCCTTCTCAGTACTTCTATGTCTTCTATGTGTATGCGGAATTTCAGGAAGATTGGTTCAGTAGATAAAGCGTTAAGAGGTAAGTAACAAACAAATAAACTCACTATCGCATTTATAATATTAGGATAAGTTGTAAAAACCCATTCTTTAAAATGATTACTGAATCATCCATACTATCCGTGATACTGTCCATACTATTCGTGATACTATCCATACTGAATATAATAATTGCGATTCTGTCTGTTACGCTTTCACGGCTAAAGCACTGGACAGATTTTGATGAAATTTGGTATGGATACAGTTAAAGAACAGTGGTCATATATAGGCTACTTTTTTATCTTACTTTTATATCTATCTATTTATCTCAGCCGAAAGACGTCCACTGCTGGACAAAGGCCTCCCCAAAGGAGGACACAACTTTATAATTTTTATGTATACTGTATGATAATTATATGAGAGACTTTACGCCGCGGACGGAGGCGCAGGCACAGTTGTTACCAAAAATATAAAAGTTTTGTCTCGAAAAACGTCTAAGTATAAAATACGTGTTTCTTTGCAGGTGGCCCTCTATCAATGCGATCCTAGTCTTACTCAGTGGACGCAACGCTGTATTCGTCAAGCGGACTGTATTCTGATTGTTGCTCTGGGCGACAAACAGCCCAGCATTGGGAAAGTAAGTGTTAAAAGTTCATCTCAAAAAAAACAAACTTATTATTAAAAATTAAAAAAAAAGACTGACACTCGGATATGTCACTCGGAGGAATGTAAGGAATCGCCGTTCAGGACTTATGGTGGAATAAAGAAACTTGCATACAAACATAACACTCCTTTTTTGGTCAGTCATGTAATAAGAAAGAGATGAAGTGAACCAAAATAGTAATAGAAAATGTAAAGGAAGATTATAGGACGAGAAAGATATTCCTCACTTTGTTTGTCTTCTTTTATTGATGTAAAACATTGGCAGTAAAATCGACTCAAATGCCGTGACGGTAAATGGCATGACGATGTCGTGCCACGATGCTCAGATGTATTACATCTGCCGGGCGTCCCGTGACGGACAACATTTTTAAAGAAAATACTTTGTTTAAGAAAATTTTTTTTATAAAAATTTTATTTTTAGATCGAGAAAGAAATCGAGCGTCTAGCCATCCGTACTCAAAAGGAACTGGTACTACTCCATCGTGAGGGTGGTCCCAACCCTTCTGGCACTGTTCATTGGTTGAATATGAGGTCCTGGGTCAGTCAGCACCACCATGTGAGGTGTCCACATCGGATGTTTACCAGGAAGAGTCAATACAGGATTGTAAGTAAAATCTACCTTAAGACTATGAACATAAGAGTTACATTGCTATATCAAAAGTAGTGATCATTGGTTGAATATGAGGTCCTGGGTCAGTCAGCATCACCATGTGAGGTGTCCCCATCGGATGTTTACCAGGAAGAGTCAGTACAGGATTGTAAGTAAACTACACCTTATGACTATGACCATAAGAGTTGTATTGCTATATCGTGTGTAATAAACATGGTTGAATATGAGGTCCTGGGTCAATTAGCATGACCATGTGAGGTGTCCGCATCGGATGTTTACCAGGAAGAGTCAGTACAGGATTGTAAGTAAAATCTACCTTAATACTATGAATATAAGAGTTATATTGCTATATCAAACGTAGTGATCATTGGTTGAATATGAGGTCCTGGGTCAGTCAGCACCACCATGTGAGGTGTCCCCATCGGATGTTTACCAGGAAGAGTCAGTACAGGATTGTAAGTAAAATCTACCTTAAGACTATGAATATAAGAGTTATATTGCTATATCAAACGTAGTGATCATTGGTTGAATATGAGGTCCTGGGTCAGTCAGCACCACCATGTGAGGTGTCCCCATCGGATGTTTACCAGGAAGAGTCGGTACAGGATTGTAAGTAAACTCTACCTTAAGACTATGATCATAAGAGTTACATTGCTATATCAAAAGTAGTGATCATTTGTTGAATATGAGGTCCTGGGCCCTGACTCAACGTAGGATTGCGAGTAAACTCCCACTTTGACGATAAGATTTATATTACTTTATCGTATGTACTCTGGTATTGTCCATTGGTTGAATATGAGGTCTTGGGTTTGTCAGCATCACCATGTGAGGTTTATGAGTATATAGACTAAGCTGACTCATGTATGGTAGTTTTCTCATAGACCACCACCTGCTTCCGGTGAAGGAAAATATCGTGAGGCAACCTGCACATTGGCTGACTGTTTAGTTTACTAGTGTGTATACGGCTAGTGCCACTAGATGGCGGTAGTCGTAAAAGTCATGTCAGATGCCTTTAGGCGACTTGAATACATTCTGACACCAGTGTTAGTAATAACACACTCGAAGAAGAAGACCATGTGAGATGTTTCCACCAGATATTTACCAGTAAGAGATAATGCAGGATTGAAGTGGTAGGAATCCTAGATAGACTGACTAAGACCTAACACTTACGAAATTTGAGACGTACAAGGAAGTGTCAAATAAAAACCTTTATGCGACCAGTGATGTATTTGTAATGACTAAAAATAATTACAAAAATTCATATTTATATGTACACCAAACAAAACGACTCCCGCTTTGCTATGAGCAAGCGCAGTGGGGTTGAAATAAATATGGCTGCTAAAGTAAAACAATAGATGAAGCTTCCGCCATGTTGAATCTCGTAGCACGGCGCCGGGGTCATTGGCCGGCTATCGGAGTGGGCGGAGCTTGCGTCGCTTCGATGTGTGCGCGCAGGCTGTTGTAGGCGCGCGGGCGACAATGACGCAGCATCGTATGATCCGTGACGTAGTAGGTGGCGTGATTTGATGCCTCGTTGTAGCGAGTAAAGTTACTTGCACGACGGTCGACTACTCGCCACATCACTCCCCGCTGAGCCCGTTACTACGGGCGATAGTATTGTGGGAAGCGAACGGTGCGTCCACTTCTGGTCTTATACTGCGCGCGTTGCCCCTCGGTAGCTGGGTGTTCTTCTGTCATGCTGGAGTCTTCCTTGGCCATGTACGCAGGTTTCAGGCGGTCGATCGTGACTCTTTGCGTCTTCCCATTGACTTCGATGTCGAAGGTTTTCTTGGCACGTCGAAGTACTTTGTATGGACCCTGGTATGGTGGCTGTAGTGGCCTCTTTGCAGGTCCTTGACGTAGGAAGACATGAGTTGCAGTTCTTAGGTCCTTGGGTATGTAGAAAGTTCTGCTGGAACTGGTGTGCCAAGACGTAGGCTGCGGGGTTAGCTTCCTCATGTGTGCGCGAAGTATACTGATTACGCTGTCGGTGTCAACTGCTTCTTCTGGACTCATGGTGAGGAATTGACCAGGTAAGCGTAGTGGCTCGCCATAAACCAATTCTGCTGTCGATGCCTGGAGGTCATCCTTCCAAGCGCTGCGGATGCCCAGAAGAACCCACGGCAGTACTTCAGTCCAGTTCGAGTGGTTGTGGCAGACTATGGCGGCTTTGAGCTGGCGATGAAGTCTCTCGACTAATCCATTAGCTGCTGGATGATAAGCTGTGGTGTGGTGGTGTGTTGCACCGATGAGCGCGGCCAGTTCTTTGAAGGTCTGCGACTCGAACTGCCTTCCGCGGTCGGTTGTAATGCGCTCAGGACACCCAAAGCGCGCTATCCACCCGGCTGTCAATGCTGCAGCGCAGGTCTCGGCGGTCATGTCCTCGAGTGGGAGCGCCTCAGGCCAGCGGGTGACTCGATCGACGATGGTCAAGCAGTACCTGTGGCCAGAAGATAAGGGTAAAGGACCAATTAAATCACAGTGGATGTGCTGGAAACGCCCTGAAGGTGTTTGGAATGCTGCTGGAGGTGATGTCGTATGCCTGGTCACTTTGCTTCGCTGGCATTCTTGACACTCCTTCGCCCATTGTCGACAGTCCTTGCGGATACCAGGCCAAACATACCGCTGTGATATCAGTCGTACCGTAGCCTTGACTCCTGGATGGCTGAGGTTGTGAAGCGTGTCGAAGACCTGCTTGCGAAACGGCCGAGTTATAAATGGGCGAGTACTTACGGACACGTCACAGTATACCTCGCAATCTGCGCTTGCCATCCTGCACTTCTGTAGCTTGAGGCTCGAACCTTCCTTCAGGAGAGTTTGCAGCTCTTCGTCTTCTTCTTGATCTCGTGCAAGGGCCTGGTAATCTAAGGGCAATTTAATTTCATGAATGCGAGACAAAGAATCAGCTACTACGTTGTCCTTTCCAGCTATATACCTTATGTCAGTTGTGAACTGACTTATATAATCGAGGTACCGGAACTGGCGCGGTGAGCAACTTTCACGCTGTTTCGCAAATGCGTAGGTGAGCGGCTTGTGATCTGTCATGACTGCGAAGTTCTTGGCTTCCACCATATGCCTGAAATATCGAATCGCCTCATATATTGCTAGCAGCTCTCTGTCATATGGGCTATACTTATTTTGGGATGGGCTCAGCTTCTTAGAAAAGAATCCTAAGGGTTGCCAATCTTCACCATCGCGCTGCTGTAGGACGGCTCCAATTGCAGTGTCTGATGCATCGGTCTGTATGGCTAGTTCTGCATGTGGATTCGGATGCGCCAACAATGCTGCTTCTGCCAGCCTCTGTTTGCAGCTGTTGAAGGCTTGCAGCAATTCCTCCGTCATGTGAACAGGATGCGAGCCTTTAACTTTTGGACCAGACAGGATATTGTGTAACGGAGCTTGGTCTCGAGCTGCCTGCGGTATAAACCGTCGATAAAAGTTTATCATACCCAGGAATCTGCGTAACTCCTTCACGGTCTTTGGTACTGGGTAGTCCTGGACGGCTTGCACCTTAGAGCTGAGTGGTTGGATACCGTTGGCCGATACCTTGTAGCCGAGAAAGCTTACCTCTGATTGCCCAAACACACACTTGCTAGTGTTTATTAGTACGCCATACTCAGCCAATCTCGCAAATAATATCTTGAGGTGTTGCTGGTGCTCTGTGCTACTGCTGCTGAACACCAATACGTCATCGATATAGCCATAGCAAAAATCCAAGCCTCTGAGCACCTCATCCATGAACCGCTGGAAGGTCTGTGCGGCATTTCGAAGACCAAACGTCATGAATGGAAATTCGAATAGGCCGAAGGGCGTCGTTATTGCAGTCTTGTTGACATCCTCTTCGTAGACAGGTATCTGATTGTAGGCTTTGACTAAATCGATGGTAGAATAGGTGGTAGTACCAGTCAGCTGATGTGCGAAGTCCTGTATGTGCTTCACGGGATATCGGTCAGGAATCGTACGTGCGTTGAGTGCCCGATGTAGTGTAGAGTAGTGTATGTTAGATGTACCTAGTTATACGTATATATCATGTGTGTTGGGAACCCAATAAACAGTCTAAGTTTGATGCTTGTTTAATTCACACGTCACCTTCGCTTCCCCTCATGGCGACCCTCGCCACGGAGCGCGTCGCGCCGCCGTCAGCACATTCCCGCGCCGGACGATAACGCCTCACGCTAGCAGTGGGCTATTTATTATACGAAATAAATAAACGCAATAAAGAGATTGAAATTGAGATGGGACAAAATTATGCCAAAGAAGAAAGCAAGGAGGTGGTGATAACTCAAAACGCCGCTGGTAGCAACAATGCTGCTACTCCGTCTTCAGGATTTTTTACAGAAAAGATCGAGACAAACAATATTTTATTAACAACAATTTTGGTACTTGCTGGCCTGGGAATCGTCTTCATTATCTACAAGAATTACAAGAAGTGCCACCAAAAATGGCTGAGAAAGGAAATAAGGCAGGAAATGTTTAGAAGAGTGCAGCTTCGCCTATCTGGCCGTCGTCCAATTGATGGAAGGAATTTGGAGCAGGGTGCAGAAGAACAAGTGTTGTCAGTGTAATGTAAAGTGAAGTGAAGTGAAAGTGCGATACGAAGACGTATGTATTATGTAAACCTTTTAAAATAGCTTTCGTATATTGAGTTTAAGTATTAAATAACTAATTAAAATACATAAATAAATAAAGTATAAGATTTTCTTATTAAAATGACATGGAAACAGAATTAAATAAAATATATGAACAATTAGCGCATATAAGAGTCGATTTGCGAAAGTTAGGCCCTGAGAGAAGAAAATCTCAGTTAGGTAAAAATAAAATAGATGAAGCTAAGAGGTTATATCTATTGTATAAGAACTTAATTAGTAATTTAGATGTTGTTACGGAAGAATATCAACAGTATATTATAGAAACTTTGACAGTATATGTCGAGCAGACTTATAAAGAAATATTAAAATATAGTGATTCAGATATAGGTTTAGAGAAAAGAGAACCAATGGCTGAAAAATTTAATATTAAGGAGGCCTCGTGCCTTATACCAGTTTTAGACGGAAAACAGGAAACTATTGAAAGGTTAATAGAGGGCGTCGAGATGGTAGATAGCATTTTAACCGAAAATAACAACAAAAAATTGCTGATTGCCTTCATTTTAAAAACTAGATTAGATAAAAATTCCAGACTAAAATTAAAATCTAAATACGAGACAGTAGAACAGCTTGTTGAGGACATAAAAAAATACTTATTAGCAAAGGAATCGGCAAATTCTTTGTTGTTACAAATGAATAATATTTCACAGAAAGAACTAACTATTTCAGAATATGGAGAAAAAATTGAGAATTTGCTGGCTGGTCTCACGATTGCGCAATCCGATCATAAAAAAGAAGTTTGCGAGATCCTGAAACCAATCAACGAAACCTTAGCCATTAAAAAGTTTGCAGATGGTTTAAGAAATAGGCGCCTCAGCACCATCATTGCTGCCAGAAACTACAAACAGCTGAAAGACGCCATACAAGCAGCCAAAGACGAGGACCTGTCGCAGCCATCATCTTCAGGAATGGTGTTGAACATGAGAGGTAGGAATTTCAGAGGCAGACAGGTGGCCGGACGTGCCAACTCAAGACCATTTAACATGGGTAACTACCGAGGATTCTACCAAAATTATTATCAGCCAGGTAATAATTCTTATTATAATACTAGGTTTCGAGGAATGCAGTACGAAAACTCAGCATATCGAGGGCAGAGAGCTAATTGTAGAGGACAGAGAGCTACTTGGAGTCCTCTCCAACGACGTCAGGATACGCGTAGTAGTAGAGGTCGAGCTTACGCACGCCGAACCTCGACCCAACGAGCATTGACTTATTGTCATTGTGAACAGCTTCCAGGACAGGAGCAGAAGGAGAGCAACGAGGAGGAGATTAGTTTGGCAGAGTTTTTTCGTGCATAAAATATTTACATGTAATGGACTTAATCATATAATTTTATTCATTAATGGACAGGAATATACATTTATGTTAGATACAGGTGCTAGTTTATCGGCTATAAATAAAAATAAATTACCCCAAAATTCAAAATTAATTAAAAATAATACTGTTATTAATGGCATAGGTGGTCGAATTTATTCAAATCACGTTGTAAAGTTACATTTAAATCATAATACTTCTTTGTTCTCACACACATTCCACGTATTAGATTACATGCCATGCAGAACGGACGGTATTATCGGTTTAGACTTTCTGAGAAATTGTAACGCTAGCATAAACTTACATTCAAATAAACTTACTTTGCAATTGAATAACAAGAACGTTGTTATTCCTATTCACACGAGTGACTCAAGTAACATATACCTAACTTTACCGCCCCGGAGTGAGTCTATTCATTTTATTAAAACTGATTCTTCTTTGATTTCAAATAACGATTACGTCATTTTTCCTAAACAATTAACAGAAAATATATTTTTAGCAGGGTCAATAGTAAGAGCTAAAGAAGGTGTAATTCCAATTAGAATACTGAATGTTAACGAAGAAGAAACTAAATTACCTATATTTAATCCGGAATTAGAAACACTAAATAATTATAATATTTGCAAATTTGAACAAACAAACAATAACGTAGAAAGAACTAAACAATTATTAAATATTATAAATTTAAATCATTTGAACCCTAGTGATAGAAAACAAATAGAATCAATTTGTGTAAAATATTCAGATATCTTTTATTTGGACGGAGATAAATTGGGAACTACAAATATAATCGAACAGTCCATCACACTCAAGCCTAATACTAAATCAATATATGTAAAACCTTACCGTTTGCCACAATCATTAAAACCGGAAATAAATAAACAAATTAAAAAGATGTTAGAAGATGACATTATAGAACCCACAAGTAGTGATTGGAATAGCCCAATTCTTTTAGTTCCAAAAAGAGTAATAATAATGACAAAAAATGGAGATTAGTTATAGACTACAGAAAATTAAATAACGTTATCCAGGACGATAAATTTCCGTTACCAAACATTACCGAAATACTTGATTCACTTTCAGGAGCTTTATATTTTAGTCATTTGGATTTACAACAATCTTATTTTCAAACATCATTAAATGAAAGGGATAGAAAGGTTACTTCGTTTACTACAGACACAGGACAGTACCAAATGAAAAGGCTTCCCATGGGTCTCAAAATTTCCGCAAGTGCTTTCTCACGCGTTATGTCTTTAGCTTTATCTGGTCTTACTTACGAAAAAGCATTTTTGTATATGGATGATATAGTTGTTTTTGGTAGAAATATTGAATCTCATAATAAAAATCTAATTGATATTTTCGAACGTTTAAGGAAAGTAAACTTAAAAATTAACCCATCGAAATGTGAATTTCTAAAAAGGGAATTATTGTATCTAGGTCACGTAGTGTCAGCTGATGGGGTTCGCCCCGATCCAAAAAAAATAGAAATTTTACAAAAATATCCAGAACCAAAAACTTCAGATGAGGTTCGACGTTTTATTGCCTTTTGTAATTATTATCGAAAATTCATACCATCATTTGCACAAATAACTTTACCATTAAATAAACTTTGCAGAAAACATGTAACTTTTGTTTGGACAGATGAATGTAAACAATCATTTGAACAATTAAAACAGTGTTTAGTTTCCCCACCAATTTTGCAGTACCCAGATTTTTCCACTGATAACGAATTTGTATTACAGACTGATGCGTCAGGGACAGCCCTAGGTTCAGTTTTATGTAATAAAGACCTTAGACCCATTGCTTATGCTAGTAGACCTTTGAACAAAGCTGAAATTAACTACCCAGTTATTCAAAAAGAATTATTAGCAATAGTATGGAGTGTCAAATATTTTAGACCCTACCTATACGGCAAAAAATTTACTATCATGACCGATCACAAACCTTTGATTTATTTATTCGGTATGAAAGACCCATCAAGTCGATTATTAAAGTTTAGACTACAGCTGGAAGAATACGATTATAATGTTGTTTATATTAAAGGTAAAAACAATAGCGTAGCTGACGCTCTGAGTAGGATAACAATATCTTCCGACGAATTAAAGGACATGGGTGAAAAATTATTAGTAACGACTAGAGCTCAACAAAAGAAATTAGATGAGGATAGAAAAAGGTTAGATAGTGGAAAAGCTGAAATTCCTAGTATTTCCAATACCAGTCCAAGGCCTGATCAACCGAAGATTGTGGAAATATTAAGAATTCCTAGCGATTCTATCGAAATGAAATTTGTACAAAGTTGTATTTTAAATAAATATAGAAAAGAAAAGAAGATATATTTAGAAGAAGATTGTTTCGCTTTCGTGGAAAGTCAACTTACGATTTATATAAACCTTGACTATATGTCGCGATTTACGCGAGCCGAATTCGCGAATAAGTTAAAAGAGTTTCGTAAAAAAATAAATATAGAACAGATATGCATTATAAAAACAAAAAATAATGAAATCTTTATACAAAAATTACTAGATGAAATAAAAAGTAGAAATGATTGGATAGTGCCACGTATAAATATATTAAGAAATAAAAAAATAATTGAAAATGATGAAGAAAAAACTATTATTTTAAATGACTATCATATCTTACCTACTAGTGGACACGCAGGAGTCCGTAGGATGATAAATAATATAAAATGTAAATATTATTGGCCAGGAATTGAGAAAAGTGTACGAAATTACGTAAAAAAATGTGATAAGTGTCAAACCATGAAATACTCTAAAAATATTAAAGAACCAATGGAGGTAACAACAACGGCGAACTCTGCTTTTGAAAAGGTATTTTTAGATATTATAGGCCCCATAGATACTGATGACGAAGGGTATTCCTACATACTCACCTTACAGTGCGAGCTCACTAAGTACATCGACGCATACCCGTTACGTCACAAGGACACGGTAAGTGTAGCTAAAGCTTTTGTTCAGTTTATACTACGATACGGCGTGCCCAAGGTCATCGCTACCGATAGAGGAACTGAATTTACTTCTAAAACAATGGACGAGGTATGTAAACTGTTAAACATAAGTAAACTACATTCCACGTCTTATCATCATCAATCTATAGGAGCTTTAGAAAATATGCATAAACATCTAGCCGCCTTTTTAAGAATACAATGCGATGGATACTCCGATACATGGAGTCATTGGTTATCTTTTTGGTGTTTCGCATATAACACCACTGTACATAGCTCAACTAAATATAGTCCTTATGAATTAGTTTTTGGCAAACAATGTATACTACCTAGTAATCTTAAGAATACAGTTTCACCTTTGTACTGTCATGACAATTATATGTTAGAATTAAAGTATAGGCTACAAGTAGCGCACCAAGATGCGAGAAAACATTTATTAGATAGTAAACTGACTAGAAAGCCTTATTATGACAAATACACGAATCCTATTACTTATAAACCTAATGACTTTATTTTAATAAAAAATGAAACATGTAAAAAATTAGATAAGTTATATTTAGGTCCATATAAAGTAGTAGAAGACTTAGGTCCAAATGTAAAAATCATTATTAAAAATAAAATGGACATAGTTCATAAAAATCGAACTAAATTGTATATCAAATAAATTCTGATAAGTTTAAGTCTTAGAATTAAGTTGCGTGTGTGAATGTAAACATGATATGAGAGTTAACTGTAAACAAACATCGTATAATATTTCCATGGAACTTTATACAACTAGATTAAGTATATTCTTTTTATCATTATCTTTTATTAAAGGATAAATTACTTTATTCTTGTGTCGATTTATTAATCAAATTTAGATTTTTAATAATCACCTTTATTTTCTTTTATTTACATTACAAACAAATATTGTTTTATTTTGTATAATTTCAAAAAAAAAATATGTAATCATTATTTTTTTTAAAAAAACAACCCCTGTGGTGTAGTGTAGAGTAGTGTATGTTAGATGTACCTAGTTATACGTATATATCATGTGTGTTGGGAACCCAATAAACAGTCTAAGTTTGATGCTTGTTTAATTCACACGTCACCTTCGCTTCCCCTCACCGATAATCACCGCAGGGACGCCAACCGTCGTTCTTCTTGCGCACTAGATGGAGCGGCGATGACCATGGACTCTCCGAGGGTCGTGCGGTGCCATTCTGCAGCATTTCCTCGAACTCCTTCGCTATGCTCAGCCGTTCCGGGTCCAATCTGCGTGGACGGCTAGAAACTGGAGGGCCAGGAGCGGTGCGGATATGATGGACCGTAGAGTGTCGAGGCGTGCTAGGCTTACCAGCTGGTCGTGTAATCGCGCTGTACTCTCGCAGAAGACGGTGGTATATAGAATCTTCGGTGTTGGTTGTGCGCACCGATGAAATTGCATTCGTAGAATCCCGACATGGCACGTAGACTGCCAATGACGTCACCCCGTCAACCAGGCGTTGATTTCGAACGTCCACGAGCAGGTTGTAGTAACCTAAAAAGTCGACGCCGATGATTGGTTTGGAGACATCCGCTATGACGAAGCGCCAGGAGAATGCGCGGCGTAATCCCAAGTCCAGAGTGAGGCCTAAGTACCCGTACGTAGATATGACTGTACCGTTAGCAGCGAACAATTCGTACTTCGACTTGCTTAGTTGTCCTCGAATGGCAGACCTAGGAAATACACACAAGTCTGAACCCGTGTCGATGAGATATTGAATCTTGGTCTTGCGATCCGTGATGAACAGGCGGCTTGTCTGACCTGGGCAGTCGTTCTCCGCCACTATTGGCTGCCCTGGTAGTTTCCCGACTTCCCGTAGCTACACGGTGGGGTGCATTTCCTTGCTCGTTCCCTAAAACGGTAATGATACCAGCAGTGTGGATGGCCATCTGGACGTTGACGTGACCGAGAGCGACTGTTGGAGCGGGGTCCTTGGTTACTTCTAGATCTTCCTCTCGATCTGCCATGTACCTCCATTGCTTCTATCTTCCGGCTCAGTTGTTCAATACGCTGCGACAACATATCAATTGCAGAACTCGATGTTGCGGAACTTGCAGGTAAGTAGTTAGTACTGGTGCAAGCTACTTGCCCGTTTACTGGAACGATGTCATTTATTTGGTCGGCCAGCTGTGCTACTTCGTCGAGCTCCCTACTTGCCCAAATAGTGCGAATGAAATCTGTCGGTACGTTCGTGCCTGCCAAATACTGCAGGTGTCTAAGGAACTGCGATGGTTTTCGGTCGCCAAGCTCTTCGTGGATAAGCAGCTGTTTCGTTTTGCGTTCCTGGGATGCCGAGAGTCTCCTGATTAATTCGGCCTTCAGTTTTTCGTACTTCCCACTAGCCGGCGGCGAAACGATGACGTCACGAATTTCTGCAGTATGCTGCGCCTCTAACTGGGATAGCACGTAGTAAAACTTGGTACTGTCCGTAGTAATATTTGATAAAATAAACTGACCTTCCAACTGCGCAAACCATAGTTCTGGATCACTGGGATTAAATGCTGGACTCCTTACAGCAACTCTGCATGACTCCATCGATGTGGGGAGTCCTAGTACTGGCAACACGTCCTTGTTAGTCTCCTCCGTCATTTTCTTCTTTTTGCCGAGGTCACCAGTGAAGTGGTAGGAATCCTAGATAGACTGACTAAGACCTAACACTTACGAAATTTGAGACGTACAAGGAAGTGTCAAATAAAAACCTTTATGCGACCAGTGATGTATTTGTAATGACTAAAAATAATTACAAAAATTCATATTTATATGTACACCAAACAAAACGACTCCCGCTTTGCTATGAGCAAGCGCAGTGGGGTTGAAATAAATATGGCTGCTAAAGTAAAACAATAGATGAAGCTTCCGCCATGTTGAATCTCGTAGCACGGCGCCGGGGTCATTGGCCGGCTATCGGAGTGGGCGGAGCTTGCGTCGCTTCGATGTGTGCGCGCAGGCTGTTGTAGGCGCGCGGGCGACAATGACGCAGCATCGTATGATCCGTGACGTAGTAGGTGGCGTGATTTGATGCCTCGTTGTAGCGAGTAAAGTTACTTGCACGACGGTCGACTACTCGCCACAGGATTATAAATTAACTCCACTTTAACCTTAACACTACTTATATGGCCTAATTTGGGTATTATATATCGGTATCGTTTTCGGGGTTTTCGGGTATGCTGGTAACAATTTTTTTCCATCCAATTTCCAGAAAAACAAAATTCCAATCAAATCGATTTTCATAATTTTTTTTTTCAATTTTCCAGAGCGAATTGTACAGCAAAGTGCTGATGTCTGAAGCGAATGTGCACTCAGATTTCTCTCGCCTTGCGAGATGGCTGACCGGCACCTCCGTAGGACTTGTATTGGGAGGCGGCGGTGCACGAGGCGCTGCTCATGTGGGCATGATCCGAGCTATACAGGTGACCAATAAATACTCGCTGTTATAGCAAATACTATATAAACTCTAGCGAGTTAAAACGCGCAGCTCCGGCTAGAAAATGGCAACTTATGCGCCTCTTCCTGGACGAAGCGGTTGTTTGATGTAACTGTCAAATGTTTTTCCACGCCCGCGATTATATTTTGTTGTAACACAGTGTTATACAGTAACTTTTCCCCCCCCCTAACGGGAAGAGGACGTGATAATATGTATGTATTTATTCTGTGGCGACATCTACCGGTGCAGCAAAGTGCTGATGTCCGAATATTTCTCTTGGCTGACAAGTCGGTTGACAAACACCTCCGTAGTACTTGTATTGGGAGGCGGCGGCGCACGAGGGCATGATCCGAGCTATACAGGTGACCAATATATCACGTCTTTATCCCTTACGGGGTAGACAGAGCCACCTCCGTAGGACTCGTGTTGGGAGGCGGCGGCGCACGAGGAGCTGCTCACGTGGCCATGATCCGAGCTATACAGGTGACCAATATATCACGTCTTTATCCCTTACGGGGTAGACAGAGCCACCTCCGTAGGACTTGTGTTGGGAGGCGGCGGCGCACGAGGAGCTGCTCACGTGGCCATGATCCGAGCTATACAGGTGACCAATATATCACGTCTTTATCCCTTACGGGGTAGACAGAGCCACCTCCGTAGGACTTGTGTTGGGAGGCGGCGGCGCACGAGGAGCTGCTCACGTGGCCATGATCCGAGCTATACAGGTGACCAATATATCACGTCTTTATCCATTACGGGGTAGACAGAGCCACTGCCGTAGGACTCGTGTTGGGAGGCGGCGGCGCACGAGGCGCTGCTCACGTGGGCATGATCCGAGCTATACAGGTGACCAATATATCACGTCTTTATCCCTTACGGGGTAGACAGTGCCACCTCCGTAGGACTCGTGTTGGGAGGCGGCGGCGCACGAGGCGCTGCTCACGTGGCCATGATCCGAGCTATACATACAGGTGACCAATATATCACGTCTTTACCTCTTACGGGGTAGTAGACAGAGCCAGGTGCAGCTGGATAGTGGGCTTCGCGCACATTGGCATGATCCGAGCTATACGTGTGACTAATATATCACGTCTTTATCCCTTACGGGGTAGACAGTGCCACCTCCGTAGGACTCGTGTTGGGAGGCGGCGGTGCACGAGGCGCTGCTCACGTGGGCATGATCCGAGCTATACAGGTGACCAATATATCACGTCTTTATCCCTTACGGGGTAGACAGAGCCACCTCCGTAGGACTTGTGTTGGGAGGCGGCGGCGCACGAGGAGCTGCTCACGTGGCCATGATCCGAGCTATACAGGTGACCAATATATCACGTCTTTATCCCTTACGGGGTAGACAGAGCCACCTCCGTAGGACTCGTGTTGGGAGGCGGTGGCGCATGAGGCGCTGCTCATGTGGGCATGATCCAAGCTATACAGGTGTCACATAGACGCTGAATTCTCATTGGTTTTGTAAAAAAATACATATACAAACAATTGGAGTGTTTATCTGTAATTTAAAAATAACTGCAAATTTTTAATTGCATAGTGTTATTTAACCGTTACCAGTTCCCAATTTTTTTTTAGATTTTTGTCTGTCCATCCGTCTGTCTGTTTGTTCATGGTAATCTTCGAAACGGCTAATCCGATTTGATGGGATTTTCGCTGAAGGGTTAAGGAAGGGTAGCTTTATCCCGGAAATATTTAGGGATCGCTCATGAAAATTAAAAAAACTTAAAAAAAAATCAACCTAAAGTTTTGCCACACCCAATGTATGAATGTATTATAACTTTTACAGGAGGCTGGAATACCTATCGACATGGTAGGAGGAGTTAGTATTGGCGCGTTCATGGGCGCTTTGTGGTGCATGGAGAGGAATATCACTACCGTCACTCAGAAAGCCAGGGAGTGGTCGCAGGTTTGTGCCTTATTACAGACTAAAAATAATTTATACATTCTTGCAGATATATGTGTCAATCCACGGGAAAAGGTACAATAAAGATACTACAAACAAACAGAGGTACCTTATTTATTAGGTCATTGACGCTTAAGTCGTTCAGAATAACAAATCATACGAGTTTACTTAGCTTATAATAAGCACATAGTCTTAAGTGTTGGATTTATTATGCAAAAATTAATGTAAACAACTCTACGGATGATGTCATACTTCAACGCGACCCTTATTCATTTTTTGCTCTCACTGGTTTAGTTCAACTTACTATTGCATCACGGGAGTGTGTTGGTAGAAGGACGTGTACTTTGCTTCCAAGCGAACCAAATATAAAATATAGTTTGGTCATTTAAAACTGAATAACAATACTTTTATTTGCCCTAACCTCCAACATTAACTGCCTACGACCATAAGGTACCTTTTTCCGTGGATTGACACATTCTATTTGATTATGTTTTATTTTCAATCTTATGTGGCAGTTATAAGTTTCAAACTCGATAAAAAATATTCATCGTTTCACCTGAAAGTCGGATGAGAATAAAGAGAGGGGAAAAATATAAGCTTGTAAAGCTAAATTTAAATCATCTACAGGAAATGACAATAGGGTATAATTCTAAAGTCGATATAACTCTAAAGCCCATCTCATCTACCAACGTCAATGGTTAGGATACAATTTTATGGCGATAATGCGCGTTCATTTTATAGTAATTCTTCTGTAAGTATTATTTCCTCTCTTTATAAGCCTCTTATTTACAGTCCGCCTCTTATTACTTACATACATAGAATCACGTCTTTAACTCCTACGGGATAGACAGAGCCGGGGGTCATGAGACTCGAAGGCCACGCTTAGTTAGTGGGCTTTCTGATGGAATCTAACCTAATTCCCTTTTATTAACTTATACAGAAAAACCTTTTATAAACTTACAGAAAATGACCCAATGGGGTAAACAACTCCTAGATCTGACCTACCCGGCGACGTCAATGTTCTCGGGCCGCCATTTCAACGCGACCATCCGCTCCACGTTCGGCGACGTTCACATTGAAGATCTGTGGCTTCCGTACTTCACTGTCACGACCGATATCAGTTCTAGCTGCATGAGGATACATAGGCATGGTAAGTGGCGTTTTATATTAAAAACTGGGCACTCTATATACCGTGACGTAAAGATATATTAAAAACGGGTCACTCACGTGCTTTTATGTCGGGATTGCCGACTAAAGTTTTGGACCCATCAGGAGTCCATTTTCAAGGTGACAATCCCTACATAACAACACGTGAGTGACCCGTTTTTAATATGTCTTTAATTCACGGTTATTAAGATTTATGTAGCGTTTTGTTTTCCGGAATTCAAGGCCAATTTTGTTTAAAGACGCGTACGCATGGACAAACCAATTTGAACATTCATTTTTTCTGCTGACAAAAAACATACGCAACGTAATTTGCACCTGCGTTTGTATAAACGAGTTTAAAGAAGTATTTAAGTACTCATCAAATGTTTGTGTGAAAGAAAGATTTGCGAACTGGCTTTTAAGTAAATTATGTGCTGAAAGACCTATGACGCCACAGACTGACCGTACAGTGCGACTAGGCTCCAAATGAATGTGTCAGGGGCGCTGCAGTGACTTTAATGTTGCCATTGAAATAAAATCTGTTTAAATAGCAGCGTAAAAAAAGAAATAAAATTTGTTTTTTTTACGCGTATCTTATAATAATTAAACATACAATCATGACTGAATAATAAGAATGAAAATATATGACAAAAATCAAGTTCAAGGTTAGGTACATGGCTAAAAAAAAGACATGAAATTAACATGGTTCATGTCGTCATGGTAATCACCAGTTTTGGAGACACCACACATGGGAGAACACTTGTCAAAGTTGTTTAAAATGACGTTTATCAAGATGGCGGCGTTAGTTCCTTTTTTTGCCACATTCATAATAAGCCTTGTCGCACTGTATCAGTGGCATCGTATTGGTCCTCACAAATTTGATCCACCGAGTTGACACGCTAAGAAGAAAAAGAAATTTTCGGGTTTGATCGATGTTTGTTTTTATGCGTACACGACTTTATAATCGCTTTTTATGTCACATGGATCATGAGTTGGAAAACTACAGATCTGGGTTGGGAAAATGGACCAAGCGTATATATTATTTACGCATGGTTTATTTACCGCGTAATTATTATCTACGCATGGTATATTTACCGTCCTACTCTTAAATAAGCTGGGACAATATTGTGATTTTCATGGTGATGGCTTTGGAGATAAGGAATACACATTATGTGGGATCAGGTATCCCACATATCACTTAAATTATTCAGAAATCAACTGAGAAATTAAATTTTTCATGGTCATGCTATTGGAACCGGCATTATTTTTTGGGAAATTTATGGTTTTCTGGATATATACATATATCACTAATATCGTAAAACCAAAAAATGAAATTTTACGTGAACTAAATTGTAAAATACCATGAAAATTTTGAATTTTCCGATTGATAAATCATTTTAACACAACACATTCATGGACAGGATTTGTACGAGTTTTTTTTTATGTTATAGCTTCCGTTGCACTTTTACTAACCCAAAAAATATTGAAAATGTCTTAAATATGTATATCCATGTTGTGTTACATGCATTTTTTGTCGTAAATATGTGATGGAAGTGTATGAAAATGCATGTTAATTAATATACACTTATACAGGGTACCTTTTCGTGATGTTGAGTGTTTAAAAAGGCCTTCACCTGGGGCCTGATTCCACTAATTACCAACGTAAATATCGTGTAACTCAAAAGACAAAGAGATTGTATTAAATCGACAATATTTCTATAAGATCTCTATGCTTTAGTACAATGCTCTTTGGTTTTCGAGATACAAATAAATAAAATAAAATACTTAATAAATTAATAGTAAAATAACCAAAAAAAACCTTTTTTTGTTACTCTCAACAAACCCTTTCATTTGATATATTGTAGAAATGCATTACTAATAACTATTCCGCCATCTTGGATGGTCCGCCATATTGGGTTTAGAATGACGTCACATACCATATCATGCATTGTCATCCAAACTAAACGTGTGTACACAATTTCAGCTCAATCGGTTGAAGATATCTACTTCAAAATGGAGTTCTAAGATTCCACTCGAACGAACATACATTGCAAGTTAAATAAAAGCTTTTAAAAAAGAAATAATGACAACTAAGGCACGATATAATACGTTTGTAATCAGTAGAATCATAGCCCTGGAAACATTTTTGTGTAAAGAAACACTACTATTGAAACACCATTGAGATACGATAACGTATAATTTCATCAGAATCTACTCCCTAGCTGGGTGTCGATAGTAAAGTCTTGTTGTAGAAATTATGATGTATATGTTTATTTTTGAAAGAGTTTCAAGGTAAAAAGTGCACTTTTAAACGCACTTCATATCACTTGAATCAGGGTTCGTGCTTTCGCTCACTAGATGGTGCTATTGGCGCGTGTCTGATAGTATAATACTGTCATCAGTTGTCAAATTCAAATGACAATATTGTACTATCTGACAGACGTAAAGCTGATTTCAGACTACGCTATACTATTGTGCTGTATAGTATAGCAAAGAATGACGCAATGCTATACTATATAGCA
Organism: Ephestia elutella; assembly: GCA_018467065.1. Classification (NCBI taxonomy): domain Eukaryota; kingdom Metazoa; phylum Arthropoda; class Insecta; order Lepidoptera; family Pyralidae; genus Ephestia; species Ephestia elutella. The sequence continues at coordinate 19,928,963 of CM031578.1, forward strand.
TGGCGTTCACATTACGTGATATTATCGCAAGCATTTGAAAGTATATAGCAAGCTCAGGACATAATGGATTTAATACTGGATAGTCTTGAAAGCTCATCGAGCGATGATGACAATGCGGAATTTGACATCTTGTCATTTATGCTACGAAAGAAGAATAATTGGTCAAGTGCATGTCGGGCCACGAACAATGTAGGGTTCCGAAGGTACCTATCCTGTTGAAATGCGGACACATGAACTTCCACTTTTATATAACTACTGAAAATAACCTAAGTATACCATCATATAGAAAGAAAATTGTTCCTACGAATATTTTTCATACTAAAATCAATTTTGTAAGTTTATCGTCTATTACTCATTAACGTGTAAAGTCTACATAGCCGTGATAATTTTCCTTTTAAATTCATTATATTTGCTAGTTATTATAATTTGTTTCATGTATCCACCCTCCACCATTTTCCTGTTCGAGGGGAATTTTGTTAGAGTTAAGTGTCCCCACTTAACTCTAACAAAATTTATCACTTTAAAGTTAAATATTTCGCACACGGATCCCTAAATCAAAAAATGTTCTTTAGACACTCATAATATTTTTAAAAGACCTATCAAATGATACCCCACACGATGGTATAATCGAGAGAAAAAAAATCATCCCCACTTTAGGTGTAGGGGAGGCCCCCTAAAAAAAATATTTTTCCTAATTTTATTCTACAGTTCGCTCCGCGTAATAAATATGTATATCTCTACCAAATTACAGTTTTCTAGTACTAGTAGTCTCTGAGATTAGCCGCAGACAGACGGACGGACGGACGGACAGACATGACGAAACTATAAGGGTTCCTTGTTTACTTCGGAACCCTAAAAATGCCAGTATATGTGTGGCTCGTTTCGCTTGCGGGACGACCGGGGAGAGGTCGGCGGGATATAGCACATTGAGCGCATCGCACAGTACAATGTGAATGTATCCATAACAATGTATGGTGCGCGATATTGTTGTGCTATGTGATATATACTATATGCTATTATATTATAGCGTAGTCTGAACTTAGCTTCACTCGCCAGTAGCGCCATCTAGTGATCGAAAACGATAACCCACATTACCCAATGTAAAATTAAATATTAATATTTTATCTGTAGTTTGCACTTCTGTCTGCCGACCAGATGTCAGAAGGTTACAACATTTAATTGTCATTTCTCAAGGCTCCACAGACAAAGTTGACGCTAGTTTTTTTTTTAAAGTTCTGCGGATGAGTCTATGCCATCATATGGTTCTAATATCTATGGTGACAGAGATGTTAGGTTGGTACAATACGCATGGTTTTGCCTTAGAAAAATTCTATAGAACCAAATATAAGAATTGATAAAAAATTGTCCAAATTCTACGCTTCAGTATTGCTGCTTTATCATACTTGTTTTTTTTTTAACTATCTTTAAATACCTTAGTTAAAAAATACAAGTATGATAAAGCATCAATATACTTACGCCAACGCAGCCAACAGTGACCAAAGCGTTTTTCTTATGACGTAGAGGTTGTTGACTTGGAACATCAAAGGAAAAACACTTTGTTCAGTAGTTTCCAAATCTTAATAAATTATTACGAAACTCTTGCTAAGGCCAGACTGAATGAGGGCTATTGCGTTAACATATTCCACCAGATGTCAGCACCTGCGAGTAAGGACAGACATCTGTCAGATGGTACAACGCTGTCAATGTCAAAGTGTCAAATTCAAGTGTCAGTATTGTACCATTGACATGACCATAACGATAACTAAACATGGTTCTGTAGTCTTTTCCCGGGGTATTATCTGCAGTATTGTACCGAGATTAGGTTGAGATGTGATATACGCTATCAAACACGTCTCATTTTTATTTATTTATCTAGTCCGCTACAGTGTTTTTTTTTACAACCACACTCACTTGCATTTATGTGTCTGTATGATGTCCGAATTCAGAGTGTATGTCTTGTTGATAAAATATATGTTTATTTATGTATGTATGATTTTATATCCTCAAAGTATTGCTATAACGAAAAAAAAATCTAAATTATACAAATCCGACATTTTGCTTCTGGGGTTGCCATTACGAAAAAAAGTGCTTGTGATTGGTTTACCGAATAATGCTTTTTTGAAAATAATTTTTTAACGGTGCGTATCACAATGTCGGGTTGGATGTGTTTTTAATTTTTTTTAATGAAATGGTTGTATGTAATGCGTAATCCATCAGTAATATCATTTTCATGTATATGCATGAGTGTGGTTTTAGTTCATTCATTTTCTGTTTCATTCCATCTAAGTAGTGTTTAGTTGAATGCTTCACTGATATTGTTTCATGCACTTAGTTGTGTTTACACAATTTAAAATCCTTTTTTTTATTAGTACAAATTCTATCTTACTGCAACGTCAAACATGTAGGTATGTATATTCGAGTAAAGTAAAAAATATTATGTCAAGGACAATAGAATGTCGCTAATATAACAAATAATATGACCAGTAAAATAAAATCCTTGCACTTTTTTGTAAAAAAACCGTTTAAAAATTTTGACGATTAAATATCTGCCTGAATAAAATCAACGTCATATTTCAAATTAGTGCGTATACTGTGGCCTTATTCTCTTATTAAAAGTAGCTGCGACATCGTGGCGACTTGCAGTGTGTGAGCGGTGCGACAATAGTCAAAAGTATGGCAGTATATAGCGTTTCACCGCTCACCCACTGCTAGAAGCTACGATGTCGCAGCGACTTTAAATAAGAGAATTACATCCGTATTCACAAACGTAGTAACGTTTGGAAGATTCATAGTGCCTGTCAGCTCACAGGGACTCAAAAACCTATTCATAAACGATACTTAAGGGACAAACGTCACTGCGCGTGCAATAGAAAGGCTTGCCATCGGTAACCGCTGAAAAATGCCTCACTAAGCATGGATTCCTTATCGACTTACGCAAGTATTGTTTGTGAATACGGGTGTTAATCCACTCGGACTAATACTGGGACTTTGGTTTTCGCTGATTGTTTAGTCAAAACAGCGATTCTTGACTTTCAAATGGTAACTTGTAATTGGCAGCCCCAAACAACTAAACAATAGTATTATCTTGTTGCGAAATGCGTTGCAATGATGAAAGTATCACTCCATAAATACATTTATCATGTATTACTTTGGTATATCAAAAAATAAATATCGGGTAAATGAAACTATCGGTGAAGCATTTTTAGTTATTATACATTCACATATATAATTAATACTGTCATTATTTAGTTCATGTCGGTCATAATTGACTTTAAAACAGCGTTTAAGTGTCCCTCTTAGCATGTAATGCATGTCCAATACTGTAGCAAGGACTATATCACTGTACTTTATGTCACTAGTTTTATACATAAACAGGATTCACAGGTTGGATAATAACCGTGGTTAATTTTGGGTTGGTAAAATGGTTTTCACCACCAAATTTTTAAAGTTCTCTTTAAATGTTTCGCTTTTCTACAATCATTTTCCTTTCCATGGACTGTGTTTTCTTGTTTCACATATTCAATGTCACAAGAATCTCTTACAACCATTTTAACTTTTGCTTAAAATCGAAGGCGGGCAGTATTTTTTTTCTTTAGAAATAAAAAAAAAAAACAAATTTTACATAGTCACTGGCAGATTAGAAAAACCGCCTCGCGTGTAAGGCAGAGAGTTAAAAAGTAAAAATAAGTAAAATTCAAATTCGAACGTTCGTTAACGCATGTCGCGCACTGCAGGTTCTCTGTGGCGCTACATTCGCGCTTCCATGTCCCTGAGCGGATACATGCCGCCGCTGTGCGACCCCCTAGACGGCCACCTCCTATTGGACGGCGGTTACGTCAACAACCTGCCAGGTAAACCAATCACAATGCACTATTTATATGTGTGCGTCGTACGTTCGCTATAAGCGACCAATTGGCTGCAAGTTGAGGGTGTAGTGTAGATTTGAGTGTAAATGTTTTGGGAAATTTAAATTTTGCACACTAATGAACACGCAGTACTCTTTCTGTCTTCTTTTCTTTGTTGCTTCGTTACACAAAACTAAAAACGTATTAATAACTATTCAACAAAAATAAACCAAATATTTGAACTAACCAGTTCTTATTTCATTTTTCGTATAGGTACTAATTTAAGTAGATTTGTTGTTATTTTATTGACTAATGTTTTTATTCTATCTATTCTAGTTTTCTATATGGGTAGGTACAACGATTTTTAAAGTCAAGTGATTAAAAATGTACCTAATAGTTTTCGATTACTTGAAATATTAAAAAGTTGGAAAATCAAATACTTCGCATTACGTGTATAATACAAACTTCGTTATGTGAAAAATGTATGTATCCAATGGGATACAATACGTATTTCTCCCATCCGATTCCTCAGGTGAAAATCGCATAGATGATAATAGGGTTTATCACACAGACATCATCGGAATACAGTGCAAAGTAGTAGGACATCTTCAGTATCCACAAAGTACCTGAACTAATTATGTAGACTCTGCAGAAATTTCAACTTTTTTATTCAAGTATTTTCAAGCCGTAATTCGTCTGCGAAGCGTTCCTCCCTCGTGTTATACAGTTCATCCGTATATGAACTGTATAGTCACTTGTTCGGTATTTCAGTTGGTACATTGGTTTTTAAGGCCGTATGTCTACATAAATAGTATAAAAAAACATCTATTTTTGTAACGAAGTGAAACTAAAAATGATCAACTATTTATAATCAAAACCAAAAACATTTACACTCGCAACGGTAAGTAATGGCAACCTCCGGAACCCTATATCACCCTGGACCTACGCTAACGCAACCCATCAGGTCGCCTCTGGAGGTACTGCAGGGCGTCGATGAGCATCGCTGGGATTTTCCCGCCAATTTGCGACCCCCAAGATGGACATTTGCTGCTGGATGGCTGCTATGTTAATAATGTACCAGGTACGTTTTATTTCTTGAACAATTTTAGCTGGCAACATTTTTTCCTACGATTACAATTGTAAGCTTTAAGTACATTTAATAATAATTGAAACATTGTAGATAAATTATTAAATTATTAGTGAAAAAAAATGGTCGGTTCTATTTTTGCACATGGGTGAAATACATTTGTTAGCCAATACAATGTTTCAGTGGAATTTTTTTGATGAAATAATATACCTACAAGATATTCCATATGATACCTAATTACCAATTTTTTGTGTCCTCTGTATTTTATTCCTAACACGCGTGACGCGTATTTTTAGCGCTTATTCAGCCTACCTCAGGCGAATTGTCCATCTCTTGCGCACGTGAGATGTGTGACTGAGACAAGTAATACGCGATATGGCTATGCGTCACGCTGCGGACGCTGTATGATATATTCATGTCAATGGAGGATTTACCGAAACCCAAATTAAAAAAAAAAATGTTCTAGATGACTTCATAGATGGCGCTTAGTAAAAAAGCAAAAATGCACGGGATTGTCATTTTTTTGAAATAAAACCTAATAAAAAAAAAACATCTAAAAAGTATCAATATTGTGATTTGTGCAACTTTAAAACTGTTAGGTGATTTTTTTTTCTGCCTCTGGTTGGCAAGAAAAAGCGCAAGGAAAAAGCGCACAATATAGGTACAGCCATTATTACGACTCGGCTTTCATAAAACGCCATCTGTTGAGACTATTTTGTACTGATTTTTTTTTCTTACTTTGTCTGTCAGAAAATCGTCCATTAACATAGTGTTTTTTAAATATTCCAGCCGACGTTATGCGGTCGTTTGGAGCCAAGCACATATTAGCTATAGATGTGGGGTCACAAGACGATGTGGACCTTACGAATTATGGCGACGACCTATCAGGATGGTGGCTTCTGTGGAAGCGGTATGTGTTAAGATCTTGATGTATTCCAAATAGATTTTTGTTTTTATATTTTAGTTCTTTTTTGTACAAAATACTCAGATATTCATGAAGAAATGCTGATTTTCTATAATATAGACAGAGCGACAGCAATTAGGGATATCGCTAATTTTCAGGCACCCCTAGCATTACCTTAAAATTTAGTGCAGGACTTGCTTAAAAAGGTGTCTCTAATGAGACACATTCATATTATGACTTTTCAGATGGAACCCTTTCACTTCTCCGGTCAAGGTGCCAAACTTGCCAGACATACAGAGTCGTCTTGCTTATGTGTCTTGCAATCGACAATTAGAGGTAAGAGTAGTCATGTCTCCCTTTAATACATTCTTCTTTACTCTTCTTCTTTACTTTTTCCACTCATATAGAACGGCATAGTATGTTAATTTCATTCATTTTGATCTATCGCTTGCTATCTCATTTGATACGATGCTTTAAGGCCAGGTCTGACCTGAGCTGCAAAAAACAAAATTCATATGCGCTTAACCGTGGCGTGTGCGCGTTGCAATAAGATTTTCTCTAAATTTTAGGTGCCTTTTGAATTAATTAAGCCGAAAATATGTGTTTTTATTAAAAAGTACACGGTTAAAACCTTAATAAAGATCATAATCTATATCCTGTATTTTTTACCACTTCGTAATTAAACTCTAATTAGGTAAATTTCTTCATGAAAAATACAATTATTTCGAATGTGGGGTACAAGCTCGCCTTAAGACGCAATTCAATGAGGGTCCGTTTATACGCTAACTAGTTGGCGCTACTGGCGATGCTAGCTGTGGTCCTGTTAATGGTACAATACTGTCATTTGAAATTGACACATAGATAATTACAGCATTGTACTGTCTGACAGATGTCAGCACCTCACTCGTAGGTGTTGAGATCTGGTGGAATATTTAAGGCGAGACCCAATCAGGATTTTCCGAAAACGTACTGTCTTTAAACGTCAAGTGTAAACCATAGGTTAGAAGTACTGAAGCAGGAAAAATATCCCGTAAAGAGAAAAATACTAAACGAATATGAAAATATAAAGAATGATACCGAATCAAATTACAAATAAAATTAATAAACATAATCCTGTTCTTTAAAATATGTTTAGTGTTTTATAATAATTAAAAGAAAACCTCTGAAAAAATTATCCTAAGAGCCTGACGAAAACTCGCTAACAAAAACACAAATTATAGAAATTCGAAAAGTAACCTTATTGTATCTGCTTTAAGGCGGAGCTTACGTACCGCACCTCACCCCCTCTGATTACCGGAAAACAGCCTTGGGTCTCGCCTTAACGTGATTTTATCTTTCAGGAAGTAAAGAACTCGGACTATTGCGAGTACATTCGGCCACCTATTGACGCGTACAAAACCCTTCAGTTCGGCTCGTTCGATGAGATACGTGAAGTTGGCTACAGACACGGCGCGGCGTACTTCGAAGGCCAGAGGCGTGGGGGGGGCGGCGGCGTCAGTGGCGCCGCCAATGAGGGGAGGAAACCTGATGCTCAGCCTCAACTTACTGAGTAAGTATAGCTAAATACTGTTTAATGAGTTTCTTTCGCCATTTCTTCTCAGCCGTGGTCGTTCCGAAATGCTAGTAGTTTGTAGCGTTTTTGACGTCAAAAAGTGTTTACTGTCACGACAGTTATGTTTCCTGCCTATTGCCATTCCAAGAAATTAATCTGCTGACAAACGGTGTCATGTCGGAGGTTGTACCTGTATATGCGTCCAATCTTGGAAATGTCAACACCGCGACCTTCGATAGCAAAAATAAATAAGCATAAACGATTACGAAACGGTATTGGCTTTGGAAAAGGTAAATTTGAAGACGTGCACCTACCTTCAGACCTTCAGTCAACGTGCTCCAATGATCCTCCAGCTCGACACTTGAATTCACCTATTACCTATACAGGTTCACAACAAAATGTCATAGCACAACCGTCCATTCATTTTTCTATGAGTTCATACACGACAACACGCATTTTGAAACAGCGGAACAGATATAATTTATGGGCTATGAGCTATGAGCCTATATCAGTACCTTAGCGTATTAATAATCCATACTTCCATACTATACTATAATACTATATACTATTATAAATGTGAAAGTTTGGATGTGAGTTTGTGAATTTGTGAGTTTGTGAGGATGTTTGTTACTCAATCACGCAAAATCTACTGGACGGATTTCGATGAAATTTGGTACAGAGGTAGATAATGACCTGGAATAGCACATAGGCTACTTTTTATCCCGGAAAAAAGGGTTCCCGTGGGCATGGGATACCAATTATAGTAACGCCATCTATTATTTGACAAAATAGACGTCATGTCAAAATGACGTTACGTCAAAGTGACGTTACATCAAAGTGACGTTACGACAGCCTCCCCACTACTTCCATATAAAATGGGCCGTTGCACCGGGCGGCCGGCAGTATGCCCGGATACGTCGAGGTGTGCGGACCGCTGCTGAGTGCACGGACTAATGGCACTCTGCTCAAACTTCTATATATTACTAGCTTTTGCCCGCGGCTTCGCCCGCGTGAATTTCCCACGGGAACAGTGCTTTTTCCCGGGATAAAAAGTAGCCTATGTGCTATTCCAGGTCATTATCTACCTCTGTACCAAATTTCATCGAAATCCGTCCAGTAGATTTTGCGTGATTGAGTAACAAACATCCTCACAAACTCACAAATTCACAAACTCACATCCAAACTTTCGCATTTATAATATTAGTATGGATTAGTATGGATGTGTGTGAAGGAACATCAGTGAGTTGGTTGTGATGTACATTGCGTGCAGAGGCGGGGCGCCCAACATAGCCGTATGAGGTACACTACATTTTTTCCATTTTATCTAATTTGTCACTAGATGGCGCTTTAATTAAATACTTGCCTTTAGTTCTCACGGCCTGCCACGAGATGGCACTTTACCGCGGACAAGTTCTTTCAATATTTTTTCGCGAAGAATGTTCTTTCGAGTAATATTTTTATAAATGTTTATGTATATACCATATAGTGTAGCGAAAACAGAAGCGCCACAGAATAGTATGTAGTACTAACGTACATATCGGTCACTCACCGCCCCGCACTCATTTCAAATACCGCACCCCACCCCGCCCAGCACTTCGCTGTAGACATCACTGACACGGTTTAGGCGCGATTGTTCCAAAAAAGGTCCAATTAGCGGTTGGTTTCATTCGCGGTTGGTCTAAAAATAAACAATGTTTCCGAAATTGTAAATTTTTTGAGTGTTACCGTTAAACTTTGTATATTGAGAAGCTAAGATCATATAGTAGTAGTTAGGTTTAGGTTATTTTTTTAAGGCTATACCCAATCAGGATTTTCCGAAAACGTACTGTCTTTAAACGTCAAGTGTGAATCATAGGTTATAAGTACTGAAGCAGGAAAAATATCCTGTAAAGAGAAAAATACTAAACTAGAATTATACCGAATCAAATTACAAATAAAATTAATAAAACTAGATAAAAAATAATCCATACTAATATTATAAATGCGAAAGTTTGGATGTGAGTTTGTTAGTTTGTGAATTTGTGAGTTTGTGAGGATGTTTGTTACTCAATCACGCAAAATCTACTGGACGGATTTCGATGAAATTTGGTACAGAGGTAGATAATGACCTGGAATAGCACATAGGCTACTTTTTATCCCGGGAAAAAGCACTGTTCCCGTGGGAAATTCACGCAGGCGAAGCCGCGGGCAAAAGCTAGTAATACATAATCCTGTTTTTTTTTTCCTTTATCGTCGAAAATCACCGTAATTTAAGCGATAACAATAGATTTTTTAAAGAATCAAATAAAGGATACATTTATTTACAACAATACCAGCTTATTTTTTTAAATATGTTTAGTGTTTTATCAAAATTAAAAAAAAAAACCTCTAAAATAATTACCCTAAGAGCCTGAAGAAAACTCGCTAGCAAAAACACAAATTATTGAAAATTCGAAAAGTAACCTTATTGTGTCTGCTTTAAGGCGGAGCTTACGTACCGCCCCTCACCCCCTCTGATCAGCCTTGGGTATGGCCTGAAGACCGCGCGGAAATACTTTGAGGGCGGAAACGAAGTTAGGTTCAGGTTATTTTTTTATTACTGCCCGGAAAGACTTGAAGGCAGAAAATAAGTTAGGTTCAGGTTACTCTTTATGACCACCCGGAAAGAGTTTGAGGGCATAAAAGAAGTTAGGTTCAGGTTTTTTTTTATTACCGCCCGGAAAGACTTGAGTGCAGAAAATAAATTAGGTTCAGGTTATTTTTTATGACCTCTTGGTACTTTTTTTATTATTTTATATCTTTATCAATATATCTATCTATGCGCGGTCGGTAACGATGAAATTTTCGCGCCATTTTGATTGAAAATCACGACACGCACGCAAGCAGCCTTACTAAATTTCATACACACATATATATGCGAGTGTATAAACGGTATTTGTCTATGAATTTGTAATTTTGCCTATTTGCTATTTTACCTATTTTTCAACTCGCTCCATCGTGAATAAAGTGCTAACTCGCGCTCAAGCAACAGTTTCACAGGGGCGGGATAATGATTAATCCTTTTTTGCCGCGGGCGAAGCCGCGGGTATCAGCTAGTGGGTATCATTTTGAAACAGCGGAACAGATATAATTTATGGGCTATGAGCTATGAGCCTATATCAGTACCTTAGTGTATTAATAATAGATAATATATAAAATAGTTGATAGGTGGCGGCGCCACCTGCTATGTATACTACTATGCAATTATTTTGTATTATATCTGACAATACATTTATCCCCAGCTACACGTTCACGGACCTAGCGCAGATGGTGTGCTCAGTGCGCACCGGACACGACATGGACGACTCGCCGTCGTCGTCCGACTACGACGAGGACCAGCGGCACTTCGAGGGGTACGCGTCCGAGCCCAGCGCCGGCATTCTGGAGGTCAGTGGTGCTCAACCTGTTGGAGCTCCTTCTAGATGTATCCACAGCTACACACGGACTACGACGAGGACCAGCGGCACTTCGAGGGGTACGCGTCCGAGCCCAGCGCCGGCATTCTGGAGGTCAGTGGTGCTCAACCTGTTGGAGCTCCTTCTAGATGTATCCACAGCTACACACGGACTAGCGCAGATGGTGTGCTCAGTGCGCACCGGACACGACATGGACGACTCGCCGTCGTCGTCCGACTACGACGAGGACCAGCGGCACTTCGAGGGGTACGCGTCCGAGCCCAGCGCCGGCATTCTGGAGGTCAGTGGTGCTCAACCTGTTGGAGCTCCTTCTAGATGTATCCACAGCTACACACGGACTACGACGAGGACCAGCGGCACTTCGAGGGGTACGCGTCCGAGCCCAGCGCCGGCATTCTGGAGGTCAGTGGTGCTCAACCTGTTGGAGCTCCTTCTAGATGTATCCACAGCTACACACGGACTACGACGAGGACCAGCGGCACTTCGAGGGTACGCGTCCGAGCCCAGCGCCGGCATTCTGGAGGTCAGTGGTGCTCAACCTGTTGGAGCTCCTTCTAGATGTATCCACATTTACACACGGACTAGCGCAGATGGTGTGCTCAGAGCGCACCGGGCTAAATTATTTCTTCTTGAAATTTAATTATTGTATCTATATTTTTTCTGTAAAACTAATGCTCCTATAGTAAGTAGTTATTCCAACATTATTTCTTCAAGCACTTCTAGGAGGTGTTGGGATATTTATTGTACTTAATCAAATATTCTTTTAGAATCCATTTCCTAAAGCATGTTTCTAAGGTAGACGGACAACTTAATGATACCTATTTATATGTAGAAATCTTTTGTAATACCTGCAGGTGTAAGCTTTGGGTATATAAAATGGTGTTGCTTTATAGATGTCTTCTAGCGTGGAGGACGGCGCCGCGTGGATCAGTGACACGGAATTGGTGCGCAACACATACTGAATGCACGCCTAGGGTTTCACACGGTTTTCTTTTTTTTCTCTTTTTTTTTCGAGTTTGTCAGCACTGGGGTTTCGGTGGTGGTTTGATAACTGATCTGTGGTATTTTTTTAAATCAATCTTTGTAATATTAATCGTTATGTATAGGTTATAAGTTGTGTAAAACAACAAATGTCGTGTTTAAGAATTTATTTTTTCTCTGTAAGTTACGGGTCAGTAAAAATGGTCAGATTGAATGGTCGTGGTCGACTCGAAATAGCGTTCAGAAATTGATCCTTATGATTACAACAAATAATTGAATACCAATTATAGATAAAACTAAAATTGGGGTAGGATACTTAACTTTTGTATATCTTAATAATATAGAACATGCAAAATATGATTACAAAAGTAAAACTGACATACTACCAAAATGTACACTTAGTTGGCAAATAAATAAATATGAAATACTTATTCAACTTTGGTATAATTTTGATAACATAATATAGCGTTGGGTAAACGAATGTTATACGCCTCTTCGAATTAATTGCATGCGCCAAAGAGTGCCTTGCTCTGTCTAGTCTACGCATAGTTATGATAAAAATAATTAAATTCTTGACGTCACCACGGATCAGTTACAAAAAATAAAAATATCTTAAAATTACTAGGACGCATGTTTCTGGCAACTGCAGTAATTAACTTTAGGCACAAAATTAGCCTTTTTAACACCAGATATTAAAGCAAACTTATTCAATTACGCGCTTTACTTTGTATTAATTGATTATTTTTTTCTCTATAAATAAATGGCTTAAGTGGCGTTTATTTGAGGCTTTTTGTTTTCGTTGGTAATTTATGTACTTATGTTATTTTTAAGGTAATATTTAACTAACTAGTTAATCTTAGTTAAAATCGAGCGTTTTCAGATTTGAATTTTATCTGCGTTAGGTGAATAAGAATTGATCTCTTACTTTTTTTAACTTTTGAAATGTAAAGCTTCCTACAGCGTTTGGTTTTAACTAAGTGTTAGTGTTTAAATTTTTAATGTAATATTTATCACTTGACATTTATTTTAATTATCACTAAGATTGAATATTTCTTTTAGATTTAAACGCTTTTTTCAAGTAAACAACAAATGTTACTTTTTGTTTCAAAAATTATGGCACAGCAAATTGTTTTTACTCAGATGAAATTATATTATTCCTATGATCAATACATATTATTTTTTTCTGTCTATCACTACACTAACTTAGCGGGTCAACAAGTTAACTTTGATTTTAACTCCGCCTATTTCAATCGATAGATTCAAAAGTTTTGTCTATGATTTTGAGTATGCGAATCCTACTAATATTATTAATGCGAAAGTTTGGATGTGAGTTTGTGAGGATGTTCGTTACTCAATCACGCAAAATCTACTGGACGGATTTCGATTAAATTTGGTATGGTACGTGGGTAGAAAAATACCGGGAATAGCACATAGGGTACAGTCAAGAGTCAAAAGTGGAGTCATACCTTAAATATCATATTGCCTTGCAGGCGCGCAGTCCTTCATTGTGTGCGTTACGTCCATATTACGGACGTATAATTACAATAAGAACACTACTCACACTAAGCTAATTATCATATTACCCACCCACACCAAGACACAACTCTGCTGCATGCTAGTGCTTCGTGCTCATACTGCCTACGTGCTGCCATCTATCAAATTTACGGGGTACTAAGTAGTGAATTCTGACTCAGAAATAATAATACACTAATACACTACCTATAGTTTATTATAAAGCAAACCAATAGTGGTGAGTACGGTGACACGCAACCAATTGATAATTTCGTCACAAGCTAATGCATCTGCTGATCTAATCGGTAGTCGGATGGACTGCAGTTGATACAGGTCAAAGTTCGAGTCACATCCAGATATTTTATTTTTCATATTAAACTCAATTCATAAGCCAAGAGTATTTTTATATAATGTAATTGATATGCTTTTATATATTTGTTATGAAATAAAAATTCTCAAAAATCATGACAACTATTTATTCATGTAAATAGGTATAGTATCATCATCATCTCAAGCCTTCCTCGACCATTCCGGTGTAGGCCTCCTTCAACCTCTTCCAATTAGCTCTATTCTGGGCAGTGTGTAGCCAGTTCTTGGTAGCCAGCCAGGTATAGTATACTTATGTAAAATTTATTATTATAAACTACACTAACAAATTCAAAATTTATGTTTAATCACTTCCCTATCTAATTACAGAATAAATAAGAACTTAAAAATAAGCATTCTGTAGTAAGTTACTTTTAAGAATCTGTTCATTTATTTTATATATTAATACTAAATTATACTTTCGCTTTTTGTTAGTAAATATTGAGGTTATAGCTTAAGTATTCGTTTTCATCATGAAAAGAAGATTGAAACTAAACCTCAACATCTAACAATTTAACAATTTATCTCCTATTACGAAACATAACCTTGTATTTGTAATGCAAAATACAAAAACAAGTTATAAGTATAAAAATAATTTAAATAATGTTTATACTTTTATAAAACCAGATTTGATACAATAGAAAGAGGACAGTTGGAATATACCTACTTAATGAATGAACTCACTGATTAAATTTAAACACAAATAATTAACTCACTATTTTGTAAAGTTGCCGTTGTTGTCTTTTCTACACATATTTCAATCACAAAAAACTGTCCTAAACATCCATACAATGAGAAACTAATTCTTCCTTGCTCATCTTCTATGCACCATCAGGCCCCATAGATTTTCTATGGAGTTGAGGTTAGAAGACCGCGCTGGCCAAGGATGACATTTATTTCTGGAAGCGAAATAAATTATCCAGCTTTTTATGCACGCCACCAGCTTGATATGCACGACGAACAGTAGATAGGCATCGAAACATCAAATAAATCAGCATAACGCCTGGTAGGTAAAATCATCGCCTTCATATTCTTCCAACATTATTGTTGCTGCTGCTCAGAGATAATAGCCGGTCTTCTACTTTGCGGCAAGGCTACCCTGCAGCAAGTCGCTACACCCAACGTGTTGTCCACTAAAAAAATATAATAATATATAATTAGGTATTTAGTTTATATTTAATTTCAAAACTATCACTTATGCAAAGCAAAATCACGAAGAAAAATATATCAATACAATACATTAATATTATGTTATCATTTTATGTTTGAATTAATCACAAAATATTACACATTACACACACATATTTCAAATCACAACTATTTATTTGTTTAAAAATACTCACACTTAATCCAGTTCCTTTCATTAGAAATTGAGACTATTTTGCAACCACTATCATGCAAAGTAAATCCGAATAGTCTCCATAATACCTACTTATAATGGCCTATATTGGCAAGTGTTGGTAAAGTAATATTCCACAAATACTTAGATAACTATCACTAACAAATGCGTTCAACTAAAACGAGAACTCGGTTGAAGTGATAAATTTGCGTCTGTCTTTTTTTCATTCACAGTCAAATATTCATTTTTCATAGCTGGTCCATACCGACCACCCATACGAAGTAACGATACCATAAAGTTAGAGCAAGGATTTTATAGACATACTATGAACGTTCCGTATCATTCATAGTATGTCTATGAAATCCATAAAAGTATGAAGCGCTCGCCGACTCGCCGCGCCAGCCTACCTACTTCTATGGAAACATCGTATTCGGTCGGTTGACATTGCACAGACACATAGGCGTTTTACAAATAACACACAATCATAAGGTCTTAAGTGCAAACACTTCTATAATCAATTAGTATGAGAAATTCTGACTCCACTTCTGGAGATGTCTGTACATGTCCCGAAATTTCCACTGGAGCGAAGCCCCGGGGCGCAGCTAGTACTATATTATTACGAAGGATGATCCCAACTATTTCCAACTCCCATTTATTTATTTTATTTATTTAAATCTTAAGCATTAGCTTTAGCATTAAGCCCTATGTACGTTTACTTTGTATTTTTTGAACAATAAAGGTTAAATAAACAAAAAAATATGTACAAATGGTGGACTTATCAAACACTTGGTTGACTGGAAGAAATCCCTTTTTGGGATAAGTCCGCCATTGTACGCCTCTTTTGTTTCACTATGTTTTGTATTTTTCTTGTGTGTATGTGCAATAAAGAGTTTACAAACAAACAAACAAACTTATAACGCCGCGACGTATTACAGGAAAGCCGTCGCACACGCCGCGTGGGCGGTTCCCTCTCGCTATCAGAAGACGAGTTAGACTCTGAGGCGGAGCTGTACGACCCGCTGAACAAGCGCGCCAGGTGAGACCCGACCCTGCACGACCTGTGCAAGGCTTTGTACGAGCACGTGCGGACTGAGGGCAGCGAGTAGACATCGGAATACAATAGAAGTGCTAACATAAATACATACATACATATTATCACGCCTTTTTCCCGTGGGGGTAGGCAGAGACTAGCGATTTCCACTTGCTTCGAAGAAGTGCTAACGTGAGATATATAATTTGATTAAATTATTTAAAAATACTTACTTACTGGCTCAGTGACCTAACGTGAGGCTTGGCCTGCAAACCAAGAGCACGCCAAAAAAATTTTTTACAAAATTAATTTATTATAGCCTTAATAGTAAATTTATAAATAAAATCTCGATCGAGGCAGAGTGCCCAGGTTGTTTGATTAAAACTAACGTGAGAAGAGGTTATGATTGTAATACGTATACTAACGCGTGTTGTACAAACAAAAGAAAATTACTTCGATATGAAGTCGAAACTAGTTAACACGCGTGAGTATTCTTATTTAAATCATAGTGAGAAATATCCATAAATATGAACACGGGAAACTATTGTCTCGGGTTGAAAATGGTCTCGAATGTATGAGATCGAAATTAGACTTTAGGCGCAATCGGTCCAAAAATATACAATACTTAATTTATAGTCGGCGCAAAACGTCAGCACAGATATAGTATCACTTTTTTATCCCTTGACAGAGTCAAAAATCGTAAGACCCGAAGGCCACGCTTAGCTGAATAGGCTAAGGTGGAATGAATCGACACCATTCACGTGATAACCCGTGTTTATATTTATAATGATAAGAAGTTTATTTACTACGAGAATGACTGACACTAGTAAACAAGCGTATTTGAATACTGAGTGTATGTGTATGTGCTCCGAAAAATGTGGACTAAAAATCACGCGTGTTTGGCACTTCTATGTCTTTATTCCTAATTCTGTGGACGCTATGAATGACAGATTTGGTCGTTTGTTCAAAAGTAGAGGCAAGGTTGTAAAAAATGGTTTTGTGTCGGACTCCATTTGTTGATGTGTAACAGCTTTCATATTTTTCTGCAATCTGTGAGAGTGATCTCGTGAAATGGGACGAAAGGATGTAACAGGAAGCCGGAAAAGCGCGCACTATTTAATTTGACTTAAAAACGGATGTTACACATTATTATGCGACCACTGCAAGGATTTTTAAAAGTTCGATAGTTTTTGTGTACTAGAAGTAGACTGAAAAAACAATAGTATTTTTTACAACGACTTATGTGTAAAATTATAAGCTATAGTAGCTTACTTTAGCACTTGTTACTAAATGCTTGATTGCGACCCAAACGAAATGAATTAATTAATTCCTAGTTATTACTAATATTATACATGTGAAAGTGTGTTTGTTTGTCAACATTTTCGCCTCAAGTATCCATCGCTATGAAATTGTGCATAAATTCAAGGACATAAATGGCAAAGGCAAAAGCTATGGTAGCTAACAATAGATGATATTGTAGTAAATTAATTGAGAGCGACTGGGATGCTTTGATCAACAGTACACCTAGATTAAAAGTGACAGCTCTGAAACGGCCTGAGAAATAACAGCAGTATGCTAGTAGTGTTGCTGACTGTATGGTCCATTGCATTACGATATTTATTGCTTAGACTTAAGGTATATTTTTGATCGAAGGTATATATATATATATTCAATCAACACGGACTGATTTTCGCTTCGATTTTGTATGAGATCTATATGTATTGTTGATCGAAGCTGGGATGTGTATTGTGTGTGTATAAAAAATAATATGTACAGTCAAGAATCAAAAGTGCAGTCAGAATCTACAAGGCATTATGATCATTAAGGCTAGGCAATAAGGTCTTCGAGGTATGACTACACTTATGAAGCTTGACTGTACATTGTAATTTAGTATCGACTGAATGGTGCGATGATTGTGTGGTAATTTAATTTATTTATTTAACCTCAATAGGTTATATTTGTTAGATTTTTCACAATTATGCTTCCATATGCAATTTTAATATTTTTGTTTTGATATCTTTAATGTTTTGTAGGGAGATATTAAAATAATCTCCATAGATAATTTACATTTAATTTATTTAGAGTTAGTATTAATTAAATAATTGAAATAAGGCCTTATCTTAATAGGTTTTCTATAAATTGTGCCAAAGGCGTTAAACAATATTTTTTGGGAATTACTTATTAACAGTGTAAAATAGCTTATTTTGTGCTACATTTTATTTGTTCATTTTTAAACTGAACTAAAGTAAAAATGAACTAAAGTCCATTTATACATAATTGTCCTATTATATAAACAATCTTACCATGTCATTTTATGATTTTACAGCAATATAAATTAAAATAGACTTTTTAGGAAATCACTTTCGTGGTTAATAAATGTTTTACTTTAGAATGTTTAGGTTTGAACTAATATTTGATTTATTTTCAACAAAATTCAACAAAAAGTATGAATGAATGTTTATGAATAAATGGACCATACTATGTATGCACAATGTATACCTAACATTATAATAAAGCTATTGTGTCATGTAGTATAGCTGTCATAGATTAGATCCTTTAGGCTCTGGTCAAACCAAGGCGAATCCGCGCGCGAATTTTGCGCTGCGAATTCGAGCGAGAGAGACTTATGAGTTGCTCTAAAGAGTGAGCGGGACGCACATATACAAATGTACAACCTGACTCTCTTTAAAACCAGAGTGAATAGGCTGCTTCAGGGTAAGCTCGCTACACCGTAGACCTCATCTCTGTCCTTGGACAAGATTGTGGTCAAGAGCAAACCCAACTTTAATAAAAATTAAAAAAAATTCGCACGCGGCTTGTAATTCGCGTCGGTCTGGCCAGAGCATTAGTATTTGATAAGTATGTATTCCAAAGTACTCTGTGATTATAGTGAAATTATTAATTTGTAATCATTGTACCTTTTAAAATCGATGGTAGGCTGGAAATATATTAAATAACTATTCAAAAATAATAAAAAATCGACTGCAGTTTTAGACGTCACATAGCCTATGTTTCCCGAGATAATGTAAGAAATCGATAATGTAAGAAATCTGAGGATACCTCACACATCTATATCTGCCATGGCGTTGAGGAAGCTTGGTGGAATAAACAAACTCACATACATACATGAACCCTGAAAAATAACAATCTTTTCTTGGACTGTCGCGTAAAAAATATTCAAAATGGCAAAAGTCGAGATTATTTTGGTTCATAGATGATGCCTTTACCTTCCTCCTTTCTTTTTATAATTCTTTCATCGTCTGTGTTTAGATATTTTTAATACCGAGAAATGCATATAAATGGCAAAAAATTTCAATGTATAATTTCGTGAATTAATTTAAAATTATTTGTTGAAAGAAGCTGTAGATTAAAAAAAGATATCAAACTTTGAACACGAGCTGATATTACCTGTCTAAAGTGATATTACTTTGAAATATACATAATTTATAAATAATTTTTTTTTAACTTTCTTGAAATAATATTGCACATTGTCGTTTGTACTTAAAATTACCCATTACCATTAGACATAGAAAATATCAATGCAACTATTTTAATAATTAATTATTATAGCTTTAAGACGTTATCATACGCCTCTTTTTGTAAAGGAATTTCCTAAAAACTTAAGTGTCTACATATATTGTTTATTTACGGAATAGGGATGGTTACACTTTTTCTTTGACCGCCAAGAAGATTTTATAAAAATATTGGGCACGATGTTTCAATAGATTTTACGATGAGTCGCTCGCACCCAACTTATATTCGTTTTATCTAAAACATTTTTTATTATTTTGTTTAAAAAATATTTGCTTAACATTTTTAATCTTTGTAGAATTACTTCATTTTAACCTAGTCATCGGACCGGTCGTTGTGGAAATCCTTGGGGGAGGCCTTTGTCCAGCAGTGGACGTCTTTTGGCTGAGAACAACAACAACAACCTAGTCATCATCCCTATTCACACTGTTGAAGAGTGTATTTATGAGCCATAAAAGTAGGAAGCGCGCGCCTCCTTCTAGAAATATAATAACGAGCTGGCCGCTAGAGCACCTACACACCAAAAAAATTGTGTGAAGGTAAAAACGCCATTGCGCAGCACTGACTTCTGCATCCCCCCTTCCCTAAGGCCGCCACCGCGCTAGTGGCACGGTCGGTTTCAAGGGCGGATCCAGGATTTTTTCTGGGGGGGCACAAGGACAGTGGCGGACTATGCATGTTGGGGAGGGGGTGCAATCAATTTTATATGAACTGTTATGGAATTTCCGTTCACAGTAGGTTCACAAACACCAGTCTGGGGGCACGGTCTGGTCTGGTTAGGGGTGGGGCACGTGCCCCCATGCCCCACCCCTAAATCCGCTACTGGTCGGTTTGCATACAAATATTGCCATATTCTAATTCTATCGCCGCCGCGCAGCCCTTCCTACTTCTATGTTTTGAAAAATATGTTCATTTTTTTTTTTTAATGCAATGTGTTTGATGTAGATATGTGAATGCACGACTGATATAGCTTTAAGGCTGCCATTGAGGCACAAAATGTAAACCAAACCTTAGCTCAATTAGTTTAATGTATTTTGTTTAATTTCAACCAATAAATATGCTTACATAAATATATTTTTATTTACTAAAAAAAAACATTTCAATAATGGACAAAAATATCCTCAGGTCCGAAAAGTTGAATTTGCAAAATGTTGAATTCACTTGATGTTGAACTTGCAAAAAGTTGACATTCCGCTACGCTGGGATACAACTCCCGCTAGATAGCGGTAATGAGGGATTTTCCGTGACACAAATTAAAAAAAGAAATAGTTCCAAATGACTTCATAGATGGCGCTTAGTAAAAGCCGAGAGAAAAAATTCCATACGAAAAGCAAAAAATCCACGGGATTGGCATTTAAAAAAAATAAAACTAAGTAAAAAAAAAAACTAAAAAGTATCTATATATTGTGATTTGTGCAACTGTCAAACTGTTATGTGATTTTTTTTTTGCCTCTGGTTGAAAAGTAAAAGCGCACCATATAGGTTCAGCCATTATTACTACTCGGCTTTCATAAAACGCTATCTGTTGAGACTTTTTTGTACTGATTTTTTTTTCTTAATTAGCTGTCAGAAAAATCGCTCATTGTCAAGTCATGTCAGGTGCCTTTAGGTGACTTGAGTTAAGAATAATCTGACACCTGTGTTATCTATAACACAATTGATAAGAATGACTGGGATGCAAATCCGTCAAATAGAACACACGTTGTATTGGTGTGAATTGTCAATAAGAGAATATGAAAAATAAAAAAAATAATATATACGGACAAATCACACAGATTGAGTTAGCCCCAAAGTAACTTCGAGACTTGTGCTATAGGATGCTAACTCAACGATACTATATTTTATAACAAATACATATATAGATAAACATCCAAGACCCAGGTTAATCTGGAAAACTTCATTTTCCATCATGACTAGAGATGTGCCGCCGAGAAATTCTCGCTTTCCGAAAATTTCTTTCATGGAAAATTTCCGAAACTTTCCGGAAAGTTTCGGAAACGTTTTCGCTCAAATTTTTAAATTATATCCACCTTTACTAAAATGTGTTAAACACTTCACATAACATCGTAGTATAGTCGTTATCGCGAAACAATATACCTGGCAAGTAAAACACACTGATAAGGGATGCGTTAAGAACCACCTGTGGATCATTCAGGTAAGCGGCATTTCTTTGTAATCAGGTAAACAAAAGCCACCATTTGACTCCTGAATACTCCTGATTGGCTTTCCTGCTTTGTGACAGAGGAGTGGGGTCAGATGTACACTTTTTTAAGGACAGTCCTATTAGTTTATTTCACACAGTCAGGTGCAAAAGTGTTGTTATAAAAATGAAGCCAAAAAATAGAGTTTTTGAATATTTTGGTCAAAAAAATGATGAAAGTGGTCGTAGATTAGATACTGTTGTTTATTTTGTAACTGCGAATATAAAATAAAAAATGTTACACGATTTGCACAGCATTTAATGAAAAAATGTGAAAAATGTCTTGTTGAAGTGAAGACTAGTTTTTAAAAAGATGAATCACAAAAGGATGCTCTCGATGCTCTACCTGCCACTGCCAGCAGTTCTGGGACCACAGAACAGTTTAACGAGATATATTTGATGGGATAAGAATATTATATTTTTTTTATAGATAAAGACATAGTCCATCTTTTCTAATTATGCGAGGTGTGAAGTAGGGTGACCCGCTCTCTCCCAAACTATTCACCAGCACCATCGAGGAAGTCTTTAAAACGCTAGCTGTCCATTGGAAATCTAGGGACATTGTCATCGGCGAAAAAAGGTTAACTAATCTTCGTTTTTCCGATGACATTGTTCTTTTTGCATTCTCCGCATCTGAACTCGAGATAATGCTACAAGAACTCAGCACGGCAATCCTTCAAGTTGGCCTCAAAATGAATCTAACCAAAACTAAGCTCATGACTAAAGGCACGAAATGTAGGGTAGTGGTAGATGGGGAAGTAATGCAATATGTTGACGAGTACGTATATCTTGGGCAAGTAGTATCTTTCATCGACCGGCAAGACAAAGAAATCGATCGCAGGATCGAGAATGCTTGGAAAAGCTTCTGGTCGATGAAAGAACTACTCAAAAGCAATTTTCGTTGACGTATGCATCTTGCTCATCCTTACCTACGGTGTCCAAACATGGTCTCTTACCGAAGAGCAACGGTTCAAATTGAAGGTTTGTCAGAGAGCCATGGAGCGCAGCATAGTTGGTGTCAAACTTGTCGATCGAGTAAGAAACACTAAACTGCGCTCTATGACGAAAATCATCGATGTGGCAAAAAAGGCAGCTAGTGAAGGCTAAAGTGGGACTGGGCGGGTCCCGTCTGTCGCATGCACCCGGAGGGATGAACTCAAATTTTAACAAACTGGGTTCCAACTGATGGAAAGAGATAAAGAGGAAAGCCGCCCACGACGTGGGCGGACGACCTGAGAGCGTTCGACAAAGAATGGAAAGAGAGGACTAAGAATAGAGATACGTGGAAGGCTTTTGCCCAGCAGTGGGACACAGATAGCTAGTAAAAAAAAATACATACACTATAAATGACCTAAGTGGTCATCATACCGGACTGTTACACCAGACGTCCCGGGTTCGATCCCCGGTCGAGTCAAATTGGAAAATGATCTTTTTCAGATTGACCTGGCTCTTGGCTGTTTATGTAGTCTCCCAACACAAGTCTCGAATTTTCTTATATTTTTTGAATATTTAAACCATCTTATATTTATTCAACTTGTTACATAATACAGTTCACAAGGCATATGCAAAAGCGGTTTATGTGACTGGAATGGAGTTGCGTATATTTGAACATCCTTTATCTTTTTACAAAACCCAATTTTGTATTGAACTTAAAAATATATCATTAGTACCTACCTATAGTTATATATACCCATGAGTTCATTTATTTTGAACTCCTCCTTTGTCTATTTCTGAATTTGAAATTTGATATTACTCAGGTAGGTATTTAAAAGTTTTGGTCGTTTTCATTTTAAAAGTTAAATAAATAGATAAAATTAGCATACAAACATTCATTTAATTCAAAAGAATCGTACATCATAATTGTGTCTACTAGAATCAAAAACCGCAATGTCCATAGTAAATACTCTGGACATTGCGGTTCAAGTAATTATTTGTACAAAATGTTCAAGTTTGCAAAATACTAACTTTCTAAGAATGAAAATTCTCAGGAATTAAATTTACAAGAAATTTCTCGAAAATTTCTTGGAAATTTTCCCAGAAATTTCTTGGAAAATTTCTCGGGAATTTGGAAAATATGTATTTCCCGTCATCAGATTTTCGTGAAAATTTCAATGATTATTAATCTTCTTATTATAAAGACGACTGCATAAAGAAAATTCGCAATTTGTATATATTCCAAGTACTTTTCCAACAATTTCCATTCTAGGGAATATTTCCGAGAACGTTTCCTGACCGTTTCCAACAATTCTCGAAAATTTCGGAAACGGCACATCACTAATCATGACCCGACCGGGGATCGAACAATGAACACAAATGGCAATAGGAATTTGGAAATCTACTAGAAAAGCTTATTTAATAATAATAATAAATTTAATGAAAAACATTAACTAAATTATTAATAAAATTAGATTCAATAATTTTCAATAATATCACGTTATCTTCTTTAGAGAGCAAGATGACAATAATAAATAGGTCCATCACCTAATGCCTATAAGGCTTTTTGTGAACCGCGTATATCAAGCGGGCCTTCATTTGATGCAGCCTTCGCAAGTAACTATGCACGTTGAGTACAAGGGCGTTATCACCATAGTCATTCTTAACAGTTTCCACCCTTTCGATACTCATCGTCCTATAATTGTGCCCGGTTTCAAGGCCGAAGCTACTGGTTTCCGTAGTTCCATCCCAGTCTTCATGATCTCTAATCCTAATGCTCTTTACCATCTTGTCCATATTCATCCTGATATGATATTTGATATCGGGCATATCGCACAAGTTCATGAGGACTTGCATAGCTCCTAGTTGCAGTACTGGCTTATTCGGCGTATGACACAAGTCCACCAGCCTTCTTGGAAGTCTCATACACTCTTTTGCTCTCCATTTGGACCGCGTCGTCAAAGTAGTATAAGCCATCAGATTCACCGCACTGATGATGATTTCTATATTCTTACACATGAGATACGGCCTCAAAATGAACGTCAAATCGTGTTCGTCGGCGAGAATCTTTCCTATATCGTCTTTGCATAACTGTGTCATGCAGTCCATAGCGGCACTGACTATTTTCGATTCGCGATCTGTGAATAACTGCAGCATTATTTGAAAGGCGTTTCCTTTGAGCTGCCGCGTCGGGTCCCACGCAGCGAGGCAGGCCAGTGTCTGGAGATGCAACAGCACAATCCCGGTGTGTTCGTTTTTCACCACTTTGAGGAGGTCCTCCACAATCTTTTCGTTTTTCATGAGAATTTCGCAGGAGCACCTGTCTCGCGCTAAAGCCTTCAGGGTTGCTGCTGCGGTGTACCTTATTTCCTTTCGGTCTCTCACTATTATCCACAAGAGGTTATCAATAATGACTGGTTTCGACATGATCTGCTTCCTGCCTTGGTAGTACGAAGCTAAATGCATCAAGATAAGGCAGATTTTCTCTCTGATGACCGGGTCCCGGTTTTCCATCAGATCTATGATTCGATACACGACATGGAGATTTAAGAGGTATAATGCATTTTCTGATATTTGTACCTGGTGGGAGACAAGATTGTGGGTAAGTATGGTTATCTTATATGTTTGGTAAGTCTTAAAAAGAAAGGTAAGTACCTGATCGAGTACAGAGTGTATCGCTTGGAGCTGCACCAGGTAATCCTCAGAGTGGAGCTCTCTAATAAGAAGCTTGAGTCCAATGCGACCGAAGCCGAGTTTGGCGCGAGTTATGTCCACGTGTGGGGCGTAGAGTGAGGGTTGCATAGACTGCATGCGCTGGGCTCCTGGCCTCTCTGAAATTAACGTAACATGAAACAGGCAATAAATGTTAATTGATACCTTTTGTTGATAAGAGCGGTGTTGCAGAAATCTTACTGTTTTGTGTTATCATGAATAAAATAAAGGTAAACGGGAAAGACTTCAGGTTATTCAATGGGCGATCATAGTTAGGTTAGGGTATTTAATATTTATGTACTAAAATAGGTACATATAAGTCATCGAGATATTATGTACTTACGTAGTAGTTGTATTTCGATGATATAAGTATTGTGGCTCATAAGGCTAAATTTCTAATTAAAACACACTTTAAATGGACAATGGACTTCAGTCTATTTCGCCTAAAGGCGATCACTGCCATCTGACAATAAGTAGCTGGGAATGGTTTTATTCTCCTTCCGAAAAATCGGCCGTCACACCAGTACCTACCTGTTTTGGCCACAAACACATACGAAAAAAAAGAATGTTGTAAGATAAAAAGTAGCCTAAATCCAATCTAAAGGCAACCCGTCCACTTACCACAGTGAGGGTCAAATTCTGCTCTCTCCATGGCCTGGTCGACGGCTTTGTTTATAACTCGAGGATTCATGGCACATACCAGCTGGAGATACGAGTTCTTGTGGGGGCAGAACATGATTACTGATTGGTCTTAACTAAGAACAATTATGATTACGTCCCAACACGTCCAAAACGAGTAAAAAATTTACAAAACTTGATCATATGGAAATATTTTTGATTTGACAAATACGACAATCCTGTTATTTTTAATCATTGATTTTTCAACATTCTTTTTTTATATTTTAATAAGTCACATAAAACCTTAAAGAGTATGTACCTACCTACCATTTCAAACCTTATTCCTTCGATATAGAAATAGGAGTAGCTGGCATAGAAGAATCCAGCAAACATGATAGTTGACGTTCTCTTTCTGAAAGCATAATAACATTGATGCCGGGATGTCGTGTTTAACTATGTAATTTTTATTTTTCCACCAAAATTTAAAGTTTTTGTTGTCGGCGATGTAATAGAGCTGATGGCGAGCAGCGGCGGCATGGACGATGAAGAGAAGAAGAAGAAAAAGCTGAATGATGACGTCGTCGTGTTCCTGCGAAAGCGCAGTGAGACAGAGTCGCCGCGGTACACGGCTCGGCTGAAGGGGTACGTGAACCTCCAGCAGAAACGGAGGCGGGCGGCGGAGGCGCGCCATCGCTCTGACTACGGAGCGCAAGACGCGAAGAGTAAGAAGGAGGAGTCGAAGGATAAGATCGCGAAGGACAACGTAGAAGGTCGAAGTCGATCGCGTTCGAAAACTCGATCTGCCGAGCCTTTGGACAGGTGCGGCGGACGGCGTCGCAGACGCCGCCGACGCCGCAGCTGTCGCCGCCGTCGCCGCCGCCGCCGCAGTTGCCGCCGCCGCCGCCGCCGCCGCAGTTGCCGCCGTCGCCGCCGCCGCCGTCGCCGCAGCTGCAGCCGCCGCCGTCGTCGACGCAGCTGCCGCCGCAGACGGCGCCGCCGCTGTCGTAGACGCTGCTAGCGTTGAATTAGAAATTTGTCATAGTCTCAAAATTTAAGTGATATTGTCTTTTTTATGATTTTCTTTTTAAAGTTTTTATTTTCCGAATATAGTTTATTTTTTATTTTGCAGACTTCTGTATTTTAATTTCAATCTCCAGACAGGGTTAAAAAAACTTAATATTTTTCAGACAAACCGGTTTGAATGTATAAATAATTGTTCTCGTTACCGCCAATGAACGGATTCCTCACGATTTTTAAAAGGACATGGGCTATTCAAACATTGTGAGGAAACCGCAGATAAGTATGAATAAATGTCTGTACAAAATTGTAAGTGGACATCGAAATACAACTACTACGATAATATCTCGATGTAACTGGATGACTGTTCAGTTCGCTACTATAGTCCTTACCAGCTGTCCCTCCTGAACGAATTCGAATCCAAGTGGGTGGGGACAAGTTGATATCCTTTTCCTCTATTTCCTACCACGCTGTCTGGTTGAGATGATACGGCTGCTACTGGATGGCACTAGTCGACATGTCAGTGCATTTAGGAGACTTGGAAAAAATCATCAGAGTAATCTACAACGCACTCGAAAATAAAGGAAGAATCCGAAACATTGAATAAACACTAAGGCCTGTTAATGCAATTGTGTATTCAACTACAATATTGATTTAAATCTTAACAACATTTGAGCGCGTGAATAGATCTAAGTATTATATCTAAATGGGTATTTTCGCTTCATTATTTTTTTGGGAAAGCTCTGAAGCCTTTCCTTCTGCATTTAGTGTCTACAATTAACTGCGCTTGCCGCTTCAGGTAGCATCTCGATGGGATGTCCTCTTCTTCGTCAGAAGCTGCGGGACAAACATAAGTATACAGGCAGAATTCAAAATTATTGGCAATACTACTGGTGAAAGTACTCATGCATATGAGCAGCTTTTTGTATGGGATAGAATTGAACAGAAATACGTGATTGAGTAACAAACATACTCACACACTCTCATCCAAATTTTCGCAGTATAATATGAGTAGGATTGTTATTATAATTATTGTTTCTTACGTGGCGCTTTGACCGGCTCCTTAGTGACAAGCTCTTTGTAAGACGGGACTATTTTTTCGGATTCTTTTGGCGTGCCTTGGCTGGCGCTCAGCCCCGCTACTGATGATGGTCGGCTTGTTGGCTGAAAGATGTAAGATACATAATACGATTCTATTATCTAATAGATTTGGACGCTGACTGATTTATTGGTATGGTATACCAACCTTCGAGCAACAACGACTTCCGCTCGCGCTTATATGTTTATCAAGCAGATACGAAACCGCTTAGAAACGTCAAATTTTGCACAGAGGTTTTTTATACAGCGTAAAAAAGGGTGAAAGTGGGTGAAAAATTAATTTACGCAGGCCAATCCGAAGTCGAATTCAAAAGCTATATAAAAACCACACGAATTGATGACCGGGCCTAATTTTTCAGTAATAAAGTTATCCGAATTTTCCTCACGTTAGAAGGTATTGCGATGATAGTAGACTCCCCCTGCTTCTCTCGGATTTCCTCAGCTTTCACCACCGCCTTCTCGTACCGCGATGTCAACACCGTTATTAATTCTTGCACGTCTCTGGGTTCTGCTGTCCACTCTGGTATTGGGGGATCTGGTATCACCTGGATAATAAAATGTGAACACAAATTTACCTATCTTCCCATCTCTGAAGACTAAAGTTGCAACCAATAAAGTTTAAATTTATAGCATCAACAAACAAATATTTGAACCATTATTTTTACAGATATTTGTCTGCGGTTCTGGTTTTATTGTGCTCATTGATGTGTTGGGTCTATCGGACCTACGATACAAGCTTAGTGCTTAGTGTGAGCCTTTGCGCCATCATCATCAACAGCCTTCTGTGACTGTTTGGTATAGGCCACCTTCCGTCTACGCCAACTTTCTCTGTCCTGGGCCATCCTACTCCAGTTGTTGCCTGTCTTTTATTTTTTAAATTTTTAAATTGTTGTCTTGTCTACTCACGTCTAAAAGCTTGCACAGATCATATAGCAGCCGCTTGATTTCCAACAGTAGCGTCTCCAATTCATCCAGCTGTTTTTGTAGCCCTTCGATGATCTCGTTCTCCTGTGCTATCTCTTCTTTCAATTCGTTTATTTGTTCTTGCCCTCTGAAATCATTTAGCCAATCTATGTATACAATGTGTCCCGTCATCAGTGTCGGAGCTTTTAATGGTATGTTATATGACATTTTTTATGGACAAATCACCACTCAAAACTTTATTTTTTATTTTTTTTTACTTTTATCTATACATATAATAAAACAGTAAAAATATTTTGTCTGTACATTTAGTATTTTTGACTGAAATGGATAGAGGAACATTTAAAAATAATAAAAGAAAGCAAAAAATTTTTTTTGGAATTTCTTGTCTGTCTGTCTGTCTGTCTGTCTGTCTGTCTGTCTGTATGTATGTACGCGTTTCACGCAAAAACTACTGGACGGATTTGAATGAAACTTTTTTTGTTGTATAGCTATTAAGCCTGGGTAACATATAGGCTATAATTTATTTTCAAAACTGGAACACCTGATGAAGAACCTTAACAGAACAGCTAAACTATAAGAAATATGGAAATGGTGCCTTAACAAAAGTCGTTCAACCTGATGAGCATTTTCTGATGACGTATAAAAATTGAAGATCTAGAACATCTGATGAAGAACTGCAAGAGACCAGCTACACTATAACATATATGGAAATAGCGCCTTATTAAAAGTCGTTCAACCTGATAAGCATTTTCTGCTGACGTATAAAAATTGAAGATCTGGAACATCTGATGAAAAGCTCCAAGAGAGATTTTTCATCTAAGCGAAACTCACGCGGGCGAAGCCGCGGGCGACAGCTAGTTTTTAAATAAAAAATAAACATTTTAATGGGCTAGTCTATTCATAAAAAACCAATAATAAAATAAAAAAAAAATATATTTTTTTTTTGCTTTTACGTTTTTTCTTTTTTTTTTGCCCTTCATATTGAAACATTTATCTTATTTTATTGTTGTCTACATGATTAGCTTTTAAACGAGACCTATTTTATATCGATAGCACTTTTACACGAGTAGTTATGATTGATTTAGTATAAGAGCCAGAAAAAAAACAAAATGGCTGCCACTTTACTACAGTAGAAGAATAAAAAGTTATGAGTGGTGATTTGTTCATAAAAAATGCCATATAACATACTATTAAAGGCTCCGACACTGATGACGGGACACATTGTATATAACTCAAAGGTGACTGACTGACTGACATAGTGATCTATCAACGCACAGCCCAAACCACTGGACGAATCGGGCTGAAATTTGGCATGCAGGTAGATGTTATGACGTAGGCATCCGCTAAGAAAGGATTAACGCGAGCAAAGCCGCGGGCAACAGCTAGTTTTATTATAAAAATATCAGTTGTTGGTGGTGAAAGCGGTGGTAGCTCTATTCAAATCGCGGCGGGTGCCATTTCATTCACCAGCTATGTTTGCA
Organism: Ephestia elutella; assembly: GCA_018467065.1. Classification (NCBI taxonomy): domain Eukaryota; kingdom Metazoa; phylum Arthropoda; class Insecta; order Lepidoptera; family Pyralidae; genus Ephestia; species Ephestia elutella. Next base: position 19,959,527 of record CM031578.1, read on the forward strand.
GTAGGTTTGACACTTTTGGTTTAGATTTATTGGAAACCTACACATTTTTATCATCCAAACCTGCCGCGAAAATTTAGCTAGCTGGTAGATGTTCTGTTACCCGACATCCGGGAAAAGGTTATTACACAGGACTCGTGCACATTGTTTTCTTAAATCATCTTCATGAATCTTTGACGTTATAGGTTGCAATTTTATAGCAAATCATTAATGGAATCAAAAACCGTACTCATCCTTATCTTTGACCGAGGCAAACTTGAAAGCCTCTAGTTCATTGAGAAGCGAGGTCTGCGTCTCCTCCAACTGGATCTTCTCCTCTTCGATGGTTTGCTGAAGGTAGTTCAGGCGCTTGCAGGTCTCCCGCTGGCCTTGGAACCTCTCGAATACTCCCTCGGCTTCATTTGCCCCTAAAGCATATATGTAGACATATATTATGTTCCCCGGATAGCTAAGTCAATGATAGTCTTGCTTGGGATACCTCACATCGTCGTATAATGGATCAAAAATACTCATGTAAAGTGTAGCACTTACAAAAGTTAATTTTTTGAGAGAGAGAGAGAGAATCATATCATTCATTCATGAACTCTGAAAACATACATAATGGTTTTGAGAAGTGTATAAAAATATTTGTTGCTGCAATCAATTTCGGAAACTACATGTTTTGGGAGTTCTCATTGAATGTTTTCTTTCACGTGTTACTTTACCTTTTCACACACTATAATAAACTCAAATAAATCAATCGCAATGTGAGGCTTGATTGACCCTGTAAAAACATTTCCACTTTGGTATGTCCTCTGCCACCAATTGCTAGAATTTCATACACTTCTATTTCTGAAGCATTAATTACCTACTAACAAAATGGAAAATTCTTGGATAGTAATGATGGCAATACACCTGATGTATGGCTGCTACTTCAATGTGTGTGAGATCGTTACCCACCTGTAAGTTTCATGAGTCTTTGGAAAATTTGTTCCATTTGAACCGCGGCTGATTCTTCCTCAATTTCGATTTCACCTTCATCTGATTTTATTGATTCTTGTCGAACCACTCGAGCTGTGAAAATATAATCATCATACTTTTTACTTCAAGGCAGGCAACTATACTTTTATTTTAATTAGGTACCTACCTATATTGGTTCCTTGGGAAAAAGATTTTTTACCAAATACGTCGTCCAAATAATGTAATTTCGCCTAGATAAAGTGGTTACAATTTACATGCGACATACCTTTTTAGTAGTTATTTCTTTACTTATCTTAGATATATTTGGCGATGAGTGAATCATGACCTTGAGGGGGGAATATCCTTTTCTCCAATTTCTCCAGTTCCCGTTTCCTCTCGGCAAACCTCTGCGCGAAATACGCCTTCTCCTGCGTTCGCGTATGCTCTGCATCATGAGCTCGCTCAGCCTCTGCTGAGGTGGCAGCGGTTGCTCGCACGCGCATCTCAGCTGCTTCCTCGCGAATTCTCTGGAAGTTCATTTCTATGTTGAATTTTTTTAAAGGGATACATTTTTTTTGTATGGTACTCGTAATTTAATGCCTCGGTACGATGGATCCTTGCTTATTACCTCAAGCTTTGCTATTTCTTCCTTCTGCCTTTGCAGAGACTCTTCTATACGTTGAAGTGAGCTTTCGAACTTGACTGAGTCATCTATTAACGCTTGTCTGTAAAATTAAAGACAATTTATCTATACATCTATATCTATACATATAATAAAACAGTAAAAATATTTTGTCTGTACATTTAGTATTTTTGACTAAAATGGATAGAGGGACACTCAAAAAGAACAATAGAAAGCAAAAAAAATTTTTTGTCTGTCTGTATGTATGTACGCGTTTCACGCAAAAACTACTGGACGGATTTGAATGAAACTTTTTTTGTTGTATAGCTATTAAGCCTGGGCAACATATAGACTATAATTGATTTTGAAAACTGGAACACCTGATGAAGAACAATAACAGAACAGCTAAACCATAAGAAATATGGAAATGGTGCCTTAAGAAAAGTCGTTCAACCTGATGAACATTTTCTGCTGACGTATAAAAATTGAAGATCTGGAACATCTGATGAAGAACTGCAAGAGACCAGCTACACGATAACATATATGGAAATGGCGCCTTAGCAAAAATCGTTCAACCTGATGAGCATTTTCTGCTGACGTATAAAAATTGAAGATCTGGAACATCTGATGAATAAATCCAAGAGACCAGCTACACTACAACATATATGGAAATGGCGCCTTAGCAAAACTTGAATAATCTGATGCGCATTTTCTGTAGACGTATA